>OX155978.1:13834869-14220305 GCA_944548615.1 Micropterix aruncella | reverse complement strand
TTAAATGTTCACTTCGCCCATGTTTTTCTTTGTTTGGATCATCCTAGTATTTAGCTTCTGCTTCTTGCGTGGTCGTCTTGCACATAGCCCAGATTGAAAAAGTCGAAGTCTCATTGTCCGCTCCGATATTTCTACACCAACGTCACGCATGGTACCCCTAAGAGACTTACTGATAGGGTTCCGTCCTCTTTAGCTTTCCGCAGTAAATATCGATACTGGCTGCCTGTTGTTTTCCGGCTGCGACCGCATTTTCCTTTTCTTTTAGGACTTGTGACAACATTATACAATCTTTATTATAAACTCCTCTGCCAGAAATTAAGATTGAAGTTTCTTCTTTCATTTCATTGAGCATATGGAGGTTTTTTTATTTTTATTTCGATTTAATGGCTCGTTGATAACAAAACTCAGCCAATTGTATCATATTTTAAATGTTGGTAGCATTCGAAAATTGAATTATTTCTTAATGTCACTTTCATTTGGAAAACGGCTTTGCCGAAGTGATCAATAGTTTAATTTTTTATTTTTTCGCTTAATTCGTCTCAATTGAAGGCATTTTGTGTTGCATAAGGATAAGCCCTATTTATGAGATATATGGATGAATAGTGATCGTTAGTCGACTGCAAAAGGACCTTTAAACTTACATTGCACCGTCGAAAGTCGTGCCACCATCCGTAAGTATATCTCATTCAAACATAAGCATTTCCCAATACAAGCTGGGATTTCCTTCGCTACTTTTTAAGTAGTTTTACTAATTTTATTTTAAATAAAAACATCATCCTATAAACGGATTTCTTTACAAACCTTATCAAATATATATATATATATATATATATATATATATATATATATATATATAATATATATATATATATATATATATATATATATATATATATATATATATATATATATATATATATATATATATATATATATATATATATATATATATATATATATAATATATATATATATAATATATATATATATATATATATATATATATATAATATATATATATACTTTAGGGTTTTTGGTTAGTAAAAGGGATAGAGTTTCCCGCCACCGAGTTCACTAGCCCTAACACTACTGAAGTCTACAAAATCAGCACACATGCGGACTGCGCTTCGCAAAACTGCATTTACCACCTACAATGCAGACTGTAGGTTTAATGGGATCCCTTATCGCTAGCGAACGATCACCCTTCATCCACATCTCAAAAACAAAGCGTACCGTCGAAAGTGGTACTCATCCAAGAATACATCTCGTTTAAACAATAAGCATTTCCCAGTCCAGTCCGGGAAAACCTTCCAGCTATGTAAGTGGCTTTTATTATTTTTATTTTTTCATCAAAGTGTCATCCTTTAAACGAATTCTTTAAAAAAAGATTTTACAAAAAACCAATCAAATATTAACAATATTATACAATTTTATCTTATGTTTTGAACTCTTGTAAATATCATATAGCCTTAAGTATAAACTTCTCGACCAGAAATTACGATTTATATCTTATTTCATGGCAACGAGCAAATGAAGTATTTTATTTTTATTTTCATTTCATAGCTGGCTGATAGCGAGCCCAGCAATCGTATATCGTCCTTTTAAAGAGTGGATATATTCGAATTTCAAATCGAATTTTCGAAATGTCATTCCGCATTTAAGAGACGATTGATTGTGATTTTTTTCATTGTTTTTGCTTAAATTTGTCTTTAATAAAGACATTTTATTTTGGTTTGCAAAAGGATACGCTTTGTTTTGAGATGTGGATGAAGGGTGATCGTTCGCTAGCGATAAAGGGATCCATTAAACCTACAGTGTACCGTCGAAAGTGGTACTCATCCAAGAATACATCTCGTTTAAACAATAAGCATTTCCCAGTCCAGTCCGGGAAAACCTTCCAGCTATGTAAGTGGCTTTTATTATTTTTATTTTTTCATCAAAGTGTCATCCTTTAAACGAATTCTTTAAAAAAAGATTTTACAAATTTCCTTCGCTGCTATTCAAGTGGCGTTTACTAATTTTATTTTACTGCGAATCATCATCCTATGAACGGATTATTTACTAAACCTTATCATATATATATATATATATATATATATATATATATATTATATATAATATATATAATATATATATATATATATATATATATATATATATATATATATATATATATATATATATAATATATATATATATATATATATATATATATATATATATATATATATATATATATATATATATATATATATATATATATATATATATATATATATATATATATATATATATATATATATATATATATATATATATATATATATATATATATTTATTATTATTATTATTATTGTGTTTGGTTGGTTCATCGACCCTCGTTTTAAATGTAAAAATATAAATTGCTTGCCCTGGAACTGTTATATCCCAGTTGGACAGCACTAGCCAGTGAATGAAAGAGGAAAGTTTTTGTCATTTATTGTTTTAATATTATAATTATTGTAATTGGGTAATTGGATAATTCCAATAAAAATAAATGAATAAAAAAATCTAGCAAAGCAGGGAATAAGCCAAGAGGCAGCGACAAGAAAGTCGCTGCCTCTGTCGCAGCCTCTGTTGCTGGCTCCCCCAACTAGAACCAATATGACATTTATAGGACATAAATCATGAATCATGACGTTGAAGTCGTGCTACATCTACTAAATTATGTTCGCTCGTTAAACATATTACGGAGGTCTCGGCGAATAGTAATTTATTTCCATCAACACAATACCAGAAATAAATTCGACCCGGCACCGACTAAGCATGGTGCCCAACAGTTTCTTTCACCAAAGCTTCTGTTTGTATAACTTGCTCTTGCCCGCAGCTTCACTCGCGTAAAGTTTCGAATCAATTTGTTAATTTAAGTAGGGTGGAGTTTATTTGCCTTTTTTGGTGCTACCTTTAGATATATAGTGCAAGACGTCCCTCTTCAGATGCACGCTACCTATATCGTAGACGTATGCGTCTTGTTCTTCGCCACCTGCGCCGGCTTCCGCTGAACCATAGCCTCCTGAGAAGGCAATGGCTGAACGCTGACCTTGCTGGGGTAGCAGCCGCCGCCGCTGCCTGCTTGGTTTTTTGGGGTGCTTGCACGCGTTACTAATTTCATGATATCTCTATAACTATACCACCTATAAACTTACAGTAAATGGCTAATTTTATCTTTATGAACCACCCGTGATAATGGATTAATTTATTTTGATAAGGATTTCTTATTGTATTGCTAATGTCTCCAACAATATATGGCCGTTCTTTTCGTCATATATTTTTTAATTTAAATTGCGCACAAAACTTCAAGCGGTGCTTCTACCCGACCCTTCGGCTACGTAACGATCAAATTTGGTTGCACATCAGAACACCGTTGACTACGTATCGACCAATATTGGCGGCTTGCTCCCGGAGCGCACAGTAATATTATTTTCTAATTCGAACGCATCCTAAAATCCATACCAAATATCTCATTATTACCATAGATACATAGACGGCCGGTAGAATAATTTCGCGTGTCATTTCGCGGATATTTCTAGTGAAATTCCATTGGCAAATCTCATATATATTTTTTTCGAGAAATCATCAAAAAAAATATTTATTTTTATGAGCACGACTCGTTTAGACGTAATTATCAGTTTAAAATCATTAATTTTCGTTAGGAAATTTCTTCATTCGGTCGCCGCGCTGGCAGGCCCGCGATAAAAGCTATGCAATAGCTTAAAAATATTTCTGTGATCCATTTAACGGGTAGGAATCATCCCTTAAAGTTTTGTGGACAATTTAAATTCCACGGTGTATATCAAACTGTTTCGTCAGCGCACGCCAAAAAAGCAACTCCCACAGGTTAGTTTTCTCCGACTTGATTTACAAATATCATGATTTCGTATTGAAAATCAATATTTATCACAATAAAACAGCCTATAGCACTCATTCATAATGGAGCTTACCATTAGTAAAAGAATTTTGAACATTCTGTTCAGTTATAAACAGCGATGAACATTTAGAAAAGTAATGAAAATTATGTTCAAAATTATCGAAATTTATTTTTCAGCATCCTATTTGAAATGTACGACTCCGAAATAGCCGAAAAAGACACATTGGTCATTAAAATCAGCACAAGAAAAATAATTTTGGTTTATTGGCGGTCATCTTGGAAAATGGCCGCCATGCATCTCGAATATATCTCTTTCTGTAATAGGTTTTTAATCGATTTTCAATTTGACTAAAATGTATTAACTATTTCTATTATTAAGTAGGCACATATTTTATACCTTGACTATTTTTATTTGCAATATAATCACTAAGACATTTTATTTTACTTTTTGACAATCGTCACATTTTTTGACGTGACAACGTCTTATAATTCGATGGAGCCGGCTGCATGCATGAAAAAACATGACTCATGCGGCGTTACCTCGCTCTGAGGCGTTCCATTTAAGGCTTGAAGTGCAAGCGAGAGCGCGGAACGAGCGACAAAGAGGCACAATCGGCCTCCGCGTTCGGCAGCGTTCGACATCTGTCTCTCTCCTACTTGAGTGAGCGATGCGTCCGCGTGGACAGCTGCTATACAATAATACATTTTTCATGTTTTCGTCAATTCAACCATTCCATCAGTATAAATGCAACCATTCCATCAGTATTTTCTTATATAAATGCAACCATTCTATCAGTATTTTCTTATGACGTTGTCACGTTCAACTATCGTCAGTAAACCGACTTTACAGACAACCGATTTTTTTTTGTTATTTTTGACCTTAAATTTATTAATTTTATACTAAAAAAACTTATTTTTATCGGTATTTTAAAGAATTAATTACTCTGTGTTTTTATCTGGTAAACTAAATGGTGAGACTCGATTTAATTCTACAATAATACCTTCTTTATTCTTACGAGTAACCTTTTATGTTTTCATTATTAATAGAAGAATTTGATCATTAATGAAGAATTCGATATCACGGCCAAATGTAAATGTAATACAACTGTCTGTACAACTATGTATTAGTTTTTAGGACAATAAATTATTTGATTTGATTTGATTTTATTTTTGAGTCCGCAGGGACAAATATGTCGAAGCGGTGGGCCAAATCGACCATTTGGGTCTAATTAACACGTGTGCAAAAGGATTTGCTTTTATCACAATTTGCAGTTTATTTTTACGTAACCGCTTCGACTACAAATCCCAGTATAGGATGCAATGGAAGAAGATCTTAGCGTCTTTAATGATAAACCTAGAATCGCTTTTTAGCCGTCTCCTTACACGACCACAACACAATGACGTATGGCAGTAGTGTACACCATGAAACTGTGTATAAATATGTCTAAGAAGGTATTACTCAATCGTCTATAATAAAGACAGGAGATGAGTCCATATTGTGAGGGCTTTATTGATCATCGTCTGCGTGAGAGTGTGCGTCAAAATTATATTATGTATTGATCTTTATGCGATTGCGTCAAAATGATGCATGGCAGTATTGTACAGCCATGAAACGCTTGTCTGTGTCATCAATTCCTAACCCTCACAATTGCTATTCATAGTCTATAAGTACCACAGATATACCGGAATAGAGCGCGGGAGTTCGAAGATGGATTGTGAGCGAATTCGATGGCGGAATGAGGGAATGAGGCTTTGTGGGGGTTGGGTTTAGGGGGTTAAGGGGTAGGGGGCATTGTGGGGGGTATAATAAAGGGGGGAGGTGGTAGCGTTGGGGGAGGGGGGATTGGAAAAGGGGGTTGAGGGAAAGGGTGTTGAAGAGATGGGAAGGCGGGGTAAGATAAGGGTTACATGGGGGGTTGAGGGGGGGGGGGGGGATGAGGAGGAAAGAGTGGGTTAGAGGAATGAAGTGGGGGTGGGATTGAAGGGTGGGTTATAGAATGGGGGGGAGGGGATAGAATAGTAAGGGGACGGGGGATACGGGGAGAAGTGGGGAATGGGGAGGAGGGAGAGGGGATTAGGGGGAATAAGTGTGATGGGAGAGAGGGAGGGGAAGGGCGGGGGGGGAAGGGGGGGAAGGAGTAAATTTAGGGGGAGGATGGGTGGTTGTAGGAGGTCAAGGTGGAGAGGTTTGACGGGGAAGTGGACCGAAATCCCTTTGCCAAAATTTTGATTAGCGTATTACATTTTTGTTTAAATACCACTGTATTTAAGAAAATACTACATACTTTTTGGAAAACACCATTTTATACCACGGAAATACTAAAAAATTCTACTTTGCGATCATAGTCACGATACAATCACTATCGGTTGGTGAGGGGGTAGTGGAGGTGGGGGTTGGTTTGAGGAGGGTCTGTTTGCTGGGAAAGTGTTCGGGTGACACAACCGTTTTTTTTATATTAATTTTAAATGGAAGCTCTGCGGAAATACGAGGGGGCTTAAATAAAGCGGGGCGAGAAAATTGGGAGGGGGGCGAAATTTAAACTCGTACCTGGATATCCAGTTGGATGCTTCATCTCCACAATCAGCCACGGGAACCACTTGTCCCCATACTGCTGCTTTGCCGTTTTCCTCCAAATAGGAAATTCGAAGTTTTAGATCTTCCATATTTGGCCCCGATAGTATCAAATAGTCGTCGACTATTTTCGGTTGCACCAGAACTAGCCTGGAAATAAGATTTTAGACATAATTCTTATTGAAATCAGTTGAATAGTTCTGGAGATATTACATGTTACATTATCTTCGCTAACATCTTGCAAGCAATACTTCATCGAATCTGGTATCATGACTACGTATGCTGCGTGTATATATCAAAACATCCTGGCAGGTAGAACCTCCCCTCCCCCACGCGCGCCAAACCCCTCAACCACCGATTAAGGGGTCCGACACACTGGGCCTACGTACGCAACGTGCGCAATGCAAGAGGACATCTGGCCCTTGAATTTAGATGGAATCAGAATATCCCACGCAAAGTTGCGTAATATAAGTGTGTCTGCTTTCATTTAAATACAAGGGCCAGATGTCATAATGCGTTGCGTAAGTTGCGTACATCGGACCACTGTGCCGGACTCCTAAGTCTGTCAGCTTTCATGTAAAGTCAATGGCCAGATGTCATAATGCGTTGCGTACGTGGGATCAGGAACGTGGGATAACTGCGTCTGCTTCCATCGAAATTCAAGGGCCAGATGTCATCATCCGTTGCGTACGTTGCGTACGTAGGTCTAGTGTGTCGGACTCCTTAATCGGCAAGTGAAACATTGTACCAAGATAATTTGTAATAATTAATGAAGCGCTGTACATACAACGCTTCATTAATTATTACAAATTATCTTGGTACAATGTTTCACTGGTAGGATAAGTGTGTCTGCTTTCATTCAAATACAAGAGCCAGATGTTATAATGCGTTACGTACATACAGCGCTTCATTAATTATTACAAATTATCTTGGTGCAATGTTTCACTGGACGATTAAGGGGTCCGACATAATAGAGCTACTTACGTAACGTACGCAATGCATGATGACATCTGGTCCTTGAATTTAGATGGAAGCAGGCGCAGTTATCTCACGCAACGATGCGTAGGATAAGTGTGTCTGCTTTCATTCAAATACAAGATCCAGATGTTATAATGCGTCACGTACATACAGCGCTTCATTAATGATTACAAATTATCTTGGTACAATGTTTCACTGGTCGATTAAGGGGTCCGACACACTAGACCTACGTACGCAACGTACGCAATGCATGATGACATCTGACCCTTGAATTTAGATGGAAGCAGAGACACTTATCCCACGCAACTTTGCGTGCCACATGGCCCGAAGAATAAATAAATAATCTCTCTAACTTACTGCGGATGCGTCCTGGCCGATTCCATATTCTCATCGGAGTTGATTATCAAAAAGGTTCTGTCTCTTAAGTAACCATTTGATAGTCCCAGTACAGAACAGTACATACTGTCTTGTTTGACCATGCCACAGGATTTTATGGGATAGCAAGCCAGCTCTCGTAGATTACCTACTTTTTTCCAGACGCCTTCTGGAGGTATAGCCTCTCTCCTGAGAAAACAAAAAAATTATATAACAAACTATGTAAAGTAATATTGTAGACAATTATATTACATATTAAGGGCTACGGGGAGGAACGATCAATGTACTATTTTGTGAAAATGGAATACTGATGCCATATTGTGGCCTGTTCTTTAACGAATCGAAGCATTAATCGATTCTTATCCGACCTTAAAATAGGAGGAGGTTATTATCAATTCGGTTGTAGCTTTTTTTAAATGTTTGTTACCTCAGAACTCCGTCATTTAAGAACCGATTTTGTTTTTTTTTTATTTGAAATATATATATATATATATATATATATATATATATATATATATATATATATATATATATATATATATATATATATATATATATATATATATATATATATATATATATATATATATATATATATACTATATATATATATATATATATATATATATATATATATATATATATATATATATATATATATATATATATATATATATATATATATATATATATATATATATATATATATATATATATATATATATATATATATATATATATATATATATATATATATATATATATATATCCAGATGGGTCCTATTTTATCAAAATCCTGTTCTGATGATGGGGTCCACGAGAAATTAAGAGAAATCCTTAAATATTATCATATGAAGTTGAAAGTTCCGATGACAATGCATTTTTTATGGTAAGTATGACCTCATTCTACACCCAGGGTTGGCTCCCGTCGAAGGGACTCATTAACGGTCAACATCACAGACACGAAATTTTGTATATGCATTCAATTACGACAGCCAGTTCTATGTTTCACCAAGACAGGACTGCGGCAGGGTTTGCTTCTAATGAGGGAACTCCTCAACGGTCAACAGCACAGCCATGAAATTGTGTACGGATTTAATTATGATAGCCCTATTATAGTGGGCCCTTGCTGAGTTGGCCACGAAGACTCATCTACCATCAGCCACTGTTCAGGGTTGGTCACACTCACGGGTCAACACCCATCCGGCGGCCTCCACTCATGAAGTGCGAGCCCGGGCAGGACTCTGGCCTTAGGGCTAGTTTCCCCAAGGAATCAACCTTCTGACGCTCCTGGACGGTCTGCACTCCGTGCGACGTAAGCCAATCGACTGTGCACTCCGACTAACAGTCGGGGGAGTCTGGAAGCAGTACTGTTTCCTATAGAGCGGGGGTGGCTGCGTACCTTGCGGCGAATGCTCTTCAAAAGACCATCGGCTACCCGATTCTGGGTGAACAGCCGGGCAACGGATGCCGTGGTCCGCGTTAGATTCGGTTTACCGTCTCACCGCTTCGTAAGGGAGAGGACCGCGAAAGCGACCTCGAACTCGTAACCAGTCGAGAGACCGGAATAATCCGGTCGCAACTGGAAGTAAGGGCGTGAGTGTAAGCCCGCTGGTTAACATATCTGGTTATCTAGCGGATAAGGCGTTGGCCTCTTACGGGCATGTGACGGAGCTTGACAGTGGACTGTTTTGTCCAAGTCTACTGCGTTCACTTCACGGGAGATAGAACGATCATATTTCGTTAAAACTTCCTGAGGCGAAGGGTTCGCCTCAGGAACCCTTCGTGTGACTCATTGAATCATTGAATTCCTATATATTTCAAAAATTATATATTATATGTAATTATTCCATCTGTATATATATATATATATATATATATATATATATATATATATATATATATATATATATATATATATATATATATATATATATATATATATATATATATATATATATATATATATATATATATATATATATATATATATATATATATATATATATATATATATATATATATATATATATATATATATATATATATATATATATATATATATATGTATATATATATATGTATATATATATATATATATATATATATATATATATATATATATATATATATATATATATATATATATATATATATATATATATATATATATATATATATATATATATACAGATGTGGGCAAATTATTATCACCTCTAGAATTTTTATGAAAAATTGTATGAAAACTTAGATTTATTACTCCAAAAAAAAAAGTTTTTTTTATAAATACATTTATTAGTATTTAGTGTACATTCCCTTTACGTTTGTCAAGGATTTTATCCTACGCGGCATTCCAGCGATGGCATTTTAGCATGGGTGACCAAATCGGCATCATTTTCCCAAACTTCCTTCATGGCTGCAATTAATTCTGATTTGGTCCGCGGCCATTTTTCTGCCACTTTCTGTTTAAAAATAGCCTCGATATTTTGATAGGGTTCATATATGGGCTATTCGCTGGCCAGTCAAGGATTTGGATGTTGTTAGTCCTTAGAAACTCCGTAACTCTCTTCGCTGTATGACAAGGGGCTTTATCGTGCATGAAAATTCCTTTTCCGTTAAATTTTCATTCATGGTTAGGATCACCTGTGTCTGAAGGACTGTTAAATACTGATCCGCGTTCATTACCCGGTCAACGATATGGAGTGGGAAGAGTCCTTTGGCCGATATTGCTGACCAAATCATGACCCTTACTGGCTGTTTGAGCTGCTGTTGGACACAGAAAGGTAAATACTCCTCTCTTTCGATCGGCAAACATTCCTGGACATTGGTAGTGTCAAACTTACCATGGTCTCGTCACTGAATACAATCTATTTAAAAAATAGACATAATTTAAATCAAATAAAATTTTTATTGAAAAATGTGTTTTCAGAATAATATCAAAAAGAGTGTTTATTTCAATTTTACCTTTTCTCAATCATCTGTAGTTATGCTATACCTTTTCTCAATCATGTTAAATGTTCACTCGCCCATGTTTTTCTTTGTTGGATCATCCTAGTATTTAGCTTCTGCTTCTTGCGTGGTCGTCTTGCACATAGCCCAGATTGAAAAAGTCGAAGTCTCATTGTCCGCTCCGATATTTCTACACCAACGTCACGCATGGTACCCCTAAGAGACTTACTGGATAGGGTTCCGTCCTCTTTAGCTTTCCGCAGTAAATATCGATACTGGCTGCCTGTTGTTTTCCGGCTGCGACCGCATTTTCCTTTTCTTTTAGGACTTGTGACAACATTATACAATCTTTATTATAAACTCCTCTGCCAGAAATTAAGATTGAAGTTTCTTCTTTCATTTCATTGAGCATATGGAGGTTTTTTTATTTTTATTTCGATTTAATGGCTCGTTGATAACAAACTCAGCCAATTGTATCATATTTTAAATGTTGGTAGCATTCGAAAATTGAATTATTTCTTAATGTCACTTTCATTTGGAAAACGGCTTTGCCGAAGTGATCAATAGTTTAATTTTTTATTTTTTCGCTTAATTCGTCTCAATTGAAGGCATTTTGTGTTGCATAAGGATAAGCCCTATTTATGAGATATATGGATGAATAGTGATCGTTAGTCGACTGCAAAAGGACCTTTAAACTTACATTGCACCGTCGAAAGTCGTGCACATCCGTAAGTATATCTCATTCAAACATAAGCATTTCCCAATACAAGCTGGGATTTCCTTCGCTACTTTTTAAGTAGTTTTACTAATTTTATTTTAAATAAAAACATCATCCTATAAACGGATTTCTTTACAAACCTTATCAAATATATATATATATATATATATATATATATATATATATATATATATATATATATATATATATATATATATATATATATATATATATATATATATATATATATATATATATATATATATATATATATATATATATATATATATATATATATATATATATATATATATATATATATATATATATATATATATATATATATATATATATATATATATACTTTAGGGTTTTTGGTTAGTAAAAGGGATAGAGTTTCCCGCCACCGAGTTCACTAGCCCTAACACTACTGAAGTCTACAAAATCAGCACACATGCGGACTGCGCTTCGCAAAACTGCATTTACCACCTACAATGCAGATTTTGTGATGCATTTTATGTAGGTGAAACTACCAATAGACTCAATCTTCGCATGAATAATCATCGTTGCTCAGCCAAAGGAGGCGTATCAAGTCTTCCAATCCCCACCCACGCGCGATCGCATGGCAAAAGCTTCGATGAGTGTTTCACTGTGAAAGTTATTAGGGCATTCCCGGAAAATACACCGGAAATAAAACTTAAAACGTGGGAACTTGGACATATATGGGTACTAGGAGCTTGCCAGGGGTGCGGACTAAACGTCCAACACTGAGTGTTCCATTATTAACACACATCAAAACGAAATTAACATATTCATCGCATACACACACCCACACAATCCAACACACATACTCACACACACTCACCTCTCCACACATATGTAGTTCAAACACTTTTAACACACATGCGCTACAACTATTTTAAATATATTTTGTTAATAAAATTTTAAAAAATATGTATTTTTTTTTAAATTCAAAATTAAACCATTTTAATTTAAATTCACATTATCATCCCGCCAAATCACCATTCTCCCAGTACCACAGAAGAAAAGCGGGTAGCCGTTGGTGACAGCAGCGGATGCCAGTATTCTTCTCGCCGCTGAGGAAGGAGCCACGGGCTCCGAAACGTTCGGCTAAGGTACTCAACTCTATCCCTTTTACTAACCAAAAACCCTAAAGTGTATAAAAATACAAAATTTTCAATAAAAAAGTCAGTATATATATTTATATATATATATATATATATATATATATATATATATATATATATATATATATATATATATATATATATATATATATATATATATATATATATATATATATATATATATATATATATATATATATATATATATATATATATATATATATATATATATATATATATATATATATATATATATATATATATATATATATATATATATATATATATATATATATTTTATATATATATAAATATATATAATATATAATTTAATTATATATATAATAATTCCTATATTGATATTTCAATAATTATCATATTTAGGAATTATTTCAACAAAATTATTGCAACAGAAATAATTCCCAAATATTTTTTTGTAAATAAATAAATTTTAAATTTTAAAAAAATTAAGATTTTGCCATAAAATGATCGAATTTAGTATTGTGTATTTTTTTTTAAAAATAGGCGAGTTTGCAAAACTACATAAATTTCAAATGATTTATAACACCATTATATATATAAATTATTATGTAATTAAAATTGCAAATCAACTTTTCCTATAGATATCTTTGATATTATAAGCGCTAGAAGCGCTAAAAAAAATACGAAAACAACTCAAACTAAAGTAACAGTTTGAATCAAAATGTCATCGAAACTGTCAGAGATGCACTAAAACGAAGTACTACGATTTTATAAAACGCTTCATGCTCTATAAATTCTCTTTGGTATTATTGCAGTATAGGAACCTCTTCTAGATTGTTGATTTGTTAATGTCACCAGACTATATTCACTGCGCTGATTCCGAATCTGCGATAATATTTATTCGGTCTCAATAAATAAGCGAGATATAGGCATTCAAAAAAGCGCCAAACCCATACATTTCGGTATGTTAAGTTTTTTTTTATTTTAAATAGTACATAAAAACCTATTTGGCGGTAGGTTAGATTAGTTTTTTTAAAACAATCGTAATAAACTGAGTTTAAAAAAAACTTTTTATTTTATTTTTGTATGTAAATTTGGTTTTGCAATTTTACGCGTCCGAAACTTTTTTCTTTCACATTTAGCATTACAATGATCGAATCTTGTAGTATTTCTTTATTTTTTCGATTTCTGAGAAAGGTTCCTATACTGCAATAATTCCTTATCTTTAAATGTATATCATCTTTTATTATTTATTTAATTAAAAAATACTACCGTTTTTGCTGCCATTTTAACGCGTAATAGCCGCCACTGACGGCGGCGGCCACCGCCAGAGCCGCCACTGTAGCATCCCGACCTAAAAGGAGGTAGTTTTATCAAAATAAATCACTTAAAACAACTATTCGCGTAATGTATCATTTAAAAATATATTTAACTCACCGTTTAAAGTAGACAGCATTTCGATAAACTTTTCTATATAACGCTCTTATCGCAGTAAATATATTAACTAAAGTATATTTACTGTTGCCAATAGGTCTGTGCTATGTATGTTAATCAACTAATTAAAAAGAGACTGGTTTCGACTTCTTCTGTGATGCTAGAATGGCCGACGACGTTGCCTGCCTTACAAAAAAAAAATATATTAGACGGTTCAATGAAATTAAAGGATACGATTGAAAGGGCAATGATTAGGTATTTTATATTATTTTTATATTTCTTAACATATTGTAACAAAAATCCAAATTTGCGTGGCATGTTATGCTTCAGGAACCTGTTGCACGCATTGCAACATGCTTTGCGTGTATTTCTCGTGTTTTTTTATTGTTCTTACTCAGGTTTTGGGTTGTTTCATAAGCATTGTTCCGAGTCTACGAGCATTTCTTTTAAAAAAAAATACGTGTGTCACTCGGGGACTGCCGCGGTAAAGCTATTGCATAGCATTTTTAACAACTTATGCAATTATAACTATTTATTTTATTTTTTCTGATATCAGATAACTGCGCTCTATCGGAAAACGTTGAAATTATTCCGAATTATTTGCGGCTGCGAAAGCAAATGATTCGGAATAATTTAAACGTCTTCCGATAGAGCGCCGCGCACGAATTTTTTATTCGATAAAGCAAAAAAAACGGATTATTCGAAAAAAAACGTAGATAAAAAGATAGATAATTAAATTATCTTTAAAATGGTGCAGGTTTCATAATAATACGCCAGATAGTATTTGCGTAGTAGTCGTTTTTGTGTTCGGTTAGACCTAATTTCACAAATTAATTACACTATGTAATATAAACAAAATCTAAAATATTCAAATCTAAGAATATTAGGAAAATGTTCTTTTAACATATATTTTTTTCGAATCGTAAGCAGTAGGTACTCGTTTAGACGTAATTATCAGTTTAAAATCATTAATTTTCGTTAAGAAATTTCTTCATTCGGTCGCTGCGCTGGCCTAGGCCCGCGATAAAAGCTATTTATTTTATTTATTTATTTATTTATTTGTAACGAAACAGATAGTAGGTGGTACATTTCATTAATAACATAGTGCCTTACATAATATGCTCTAATCTAGATATTATATATATATATATATATATATATATATATATATATATATATATATATATATATATATATATATATATATATATATATATATATATATATATATATATATATATATATATATATATATATATATATATATATATATATATATATATATATATATATATATATATATATATATATATATATATTTATATATATATATATATATATATATATATATATATATATATATATATATATATATATAAATATATATATATATATATATATATATATATATATATATATATATATATATATATATATATATATATATATATATATATATATATATATATATATATATATATATATATATATATATATATATATATATATATATATATATATATATATTGTTATATTTGATAAGGTTTGTAAAGAAATCCGTTTATAGGATGATGTTTTTATTTAAAATAAAATTAGTAAAAGCTACTTAAAAAGTAGCGAAGGAAATCCCAGCTTGTATTGGGAAATGCTTATGTTTGAATGAGATATACTTACGGATGTGCACGACTTTCGACGGTGCAATGTAAGTTTAAAGGTCCTTTTGCAGTCGACTAACGATCACTATTCATCCATATATCTCATAAATAGGGCTTATCCTTATGCAACACAAAATGCCTTCAATTGAGACGAATTAAGCGAAAAAATGAAAGCCGTTTTCTAAATGAAAGTGACATTACGAAATAATTCAATTTTCGAATGCTACCAACATTTAAAATATGATACAATTGGCTGAGTTTGTTATCAACGAGCCATTAAATCGAAATAAAAATAAAAAAACCTCCATATGCTCAATGAAATGAAAGAAGAAACTTCAATCTTAATTTCTGGCAGGGGAGTTTATAATAAAGATTGTATAATGTTATCAAAATAGGGTAAACCTATATAAAATTGTATAATATTAAAAAATTGTAAAGAAATATTGTAGAAAACAGTATAATATTGTTATATTTGATAAGGTTTGTAAAGAAATCCGTTTATAGGATGATGTTTTTATTTAAAATAAAATTAGTAAAAGCTACTTAAAAAGTAGCGAAGGAAATCCCAGCTTGTATTGGGAAATGCTTATGTTTGAATGAGATATACTTACGGATGTGCACGACTTTCGACGGTGCAATGTAAGTTTAAAGGTCCTTTTGCAGTCGACTAACGATCACTATTCATCCATATATCTCATAAATAGGGCTTATCCTTATGCAACACAAAATGCCTTCAATTGAGACGAATTAAGCGAAAAAATGAAATCCGTTTTCTAAATGAAAGTGACATTACGAAATAATTCAATTTTCGAATGCTACCAACATTTAAAATATGATACAATTGGCTGAGTTTGTTATCAACGAGCCATTAAATCGAAATAAAAATAAAAAAACCTCCATATGCTCAATGAAATGAAAGAAGAAACTTCAATCTTAATTTCTGGCAGAGGAGTTTATAATAAAGATTGTATAATGTTATCAAAATAGGGTAAACCTATATAAAATTGTATAATATTAAAAAATTGTAAAGAAATATTGTAGAAAACAGTATAATATTGTTATATTTGATAAGGTTTGTAAAGAAATCCGTTTATAGGATGATGTTTTTATTTAAAATAAAATTAGTAAAAGCTACTTAAAAAGTAGCGAAGGAAATCCCAGCTTGTATGGGGAAATGCTTATGTTTGAATGAGATATACTTACGGATGTGCACGACTTTCGACGGTGCAATGTAAGTTTAAAGGTCCTTTTGCAGTCGACTAACGATCACTATTCATCCATATATCTCATAAAAGGGCTTATCCTTATGCAACACAAAATGCCTTCAATTGAGACGAATTAAGCGAAAAAATGAAAAATTAAACTATTGATCACTTCGGCAAAGCCGTTTTCTAAATGAAAGTGACATTACGAAATAATTCAATTTTCGAATGCTACCAACATTTAAAATATGATACAATTGGCTGAGTTTGTTATCAACGAGCCATTAAATCGAAATAAAAATAAAAAACCTCCATATGCTCAATGAAATGAAAGAAGAAACTTCAATCTTAATTTCTGGCAGAGGAGTTTATAATAAAGATTGTATAATGTTATCAAAATAGGGTAAACCTATATAAAATTGTATAATATTAAAAAATTGTAAAGAAATATTGTAGAAAACAGTATAATATTGTTATATTTGATAAGGTTTGTAAAGAAATCCGTTTATAGGATGATGTTTTTATTTAAAATAAAATTAGTAAAAGCTACTTAAAAAGTAGCGAAGGAAATCCCAGCTTGTATTGGGAAATGCTTATGTTTGAATGAGATATACTTACGGATGTGCACGACTTTCGACGGTGCAATGTACGTTTAAAGGTCCTTTTGCAGTCGACTAACGATCACTATTCATCAATATATCTCATAAATAGGGCTTATCCTTATGCAACACAAAATGCCTTCAATTGAGACGAATTAAGCGAAAAAATGAAAAATTAAACTATTGATCACTTCGGCAAAGCCGTTTTCGAAATGAAAGTGACATTACGAAATAATTCAATTTTCGATTGCTACCAACATTTAAAATATGATACAATTGGCTGAGTTTGTTATCAACGAGCCATTAAATCGAAATAAAAATAAAAAAACCTCCATATGCTCAATGAAATGAAAGAAGAAACTTCAATCTTAATTTCTGGCAGAGGAGTTTATAATAAAGATTGTATAATGTTATCAAAATAGGGTTATTTTAGTAAAATATATACCAAAACCTAAAATTACTTCAAATAAAAATAATAATAATAATAAAATCTTTCTTGGCACCACTTATTTTCCTGGTGCTGAGAAACTGCGAGATATATTATCTGATTTATTCCCCATCATTTCTAATGATGCATCCACTAAGGATCTCTTAGATTCACCGCCAATTTCATCTTTCCGCAGACCACCTAATATTAGATCAATATTAAACAAAACAAAAAATAATCAAAATTTCTCTATTGGTAATAATACTTTTGGCCTTCAACCTTGTGGTCGTCCACGTTGTAAAACTTGTCCTCTGTTAGATCTAAGTCCTTTTTTTACCAGTCCAAATACTACTAATAGTTACAGGGTTCCCTTTCATTGCAGTTTTATTTCAAAAAATATAGTATATCAACTTCTGTGCAGGACTTGTGATGCCTTTTATATCGGTGAAACAACAACACCACTTAATATTAGACTAAATAATCATAGGGCTAGTGTAGGAAATTATCTTTTGATCGCATAATTTATCTTTTGATCAATGTTTTAAAGTTAAAATAATAAAATGCCTTGGTGATAATGCGAAAGAAAGGGACGTCAAATCTTGGGAATTAGCTTATATTTATATTTTAGGCGCTTGCAAAGGTTCCGGTCTCAAAAGGCAAAATTAATAAGGTTTATCATATTATCATAATCATCAAATGCTTTTTATTTTAATTTATAATCATTCATTTAAAATAACGTTTTGCACGGTTGGTTATGGTACCTTAACTAAATCGTGTAAAATATTATTAATCCATTTCTTTTTGTTCGATTCCTTGAATTTAAATTTTCAACGAATTGTTCGATTTCAGAAATGTCACATATGTTGACGACGGCTGAGCCGAAATATTGATATACATTTTATAACAATCATTAATATTTAAGAAACACTAATCGCCTATTATTTTCCAGCATTCATTCTCGTCTCGCATTGTTGTGTTGCCGCTGTAGGAGACAGTATCAGGTTCCAATACCACAGCAGGAAACACCTAGCAAACACTGAAAGAAGAGAAGAAAAAGGCGTGGAGTCACTCCTGGTCACCACAGACCAGATAAGTGCCCTTTCATTATTTTATCATTTCATTTATTTAGTAATAAACATAATTTCAATTTGAAAAAATAATAATTTACACATTTACAATTATATATATATATATATATATATATATATATATATATATATATATATATATATATATATATATATATATATATATATATATATATATATATATATATATATATATATATATATATATATATATATATATATATATATATATATATATATACACTTTAGGGTTTTTGGTTAGTAAAAGGGATAGAGTTGAGTACCTTAGCCGAACGTTTCGGAGCCCGTGGCTCCTTCCTCAGCGGCGAGAAGAATACTGGCATCCGCTGCTGTCACCAACGGCTACCCGCTTTTCTTCTGTGGTACTGGGAGAATGGTGATTTGGCGGGATGATAATGTGAATTTAAATTAAAATGGTTTAATTTTGAATTTAAAAAAATACATATTTTTTAAAATTTTTATTAACAAAATATATTTAAAATAGTTGTAGCGCATGTGTGTTAAAAGTGTTTGAACTACATATGTGTGGGGAGGTGAGTGTGTGTGAGTATGTGTGTTGGATTGTGTGGGTGTGTGTATGCGATGAATATGTTAATTTCGTTTTGATGTGTGTTAATAATGGAACACTCAGTGTTGGACGTTTAGTCCGCACCCCTGGCAAGCTCCTAGTACCCATATATGTGAAAGTTATTAGGGCATTCCCGGAAAATACACCGGAAATAAAACTTAAAACGTGGGAACTTGGACATATATGGGTACTAGGAGCTTGCCAGGGGTGCGGACTAAACGTCCAACACTGAGTGTTCCATTATTAACACACATCAAAACGAAATTAACATATTCATCGCATACACACACCCACACAATCCAACACACATACTCACACACACTCACCTCCCCACACATATGTAGTTCAAACACTTTTAACACACATGCGCTACAACTATTTTAAATATATTTTGTTAATAAAAATTTTAAAAATATGTATTTTTTTAAATTCAAAATTAAACCATTTTAATTTAAATTCACATTATCATCCCGCCAAATCACCATTCTCCCAGTACCACAGAAGAAAAGCGGGTAGCCGTTGGTGACAGCAGCGGATGCCAGTATTCTTCTCGCCGCTGAGGAAGGAGCCACGGGCTCCGAAACGTTCGGCTAAGGTACTCAACTCTATCCCTTTTACTAACCAAAAACCCTAAAGTGTATAAAAATACAAAATTTTCAATAAAAAAGTATATATATATATATATATATATATATATATATATATATATATATATATATATATATATATATATATATATATATATATATATATATATATATATATATATATATATATATATATATATATATATATATATATATATATATATATATATATATATATATATATATATATATATATATATATATATATATATATATATATATATATATATATATATATATATATATATATATATATATATATATACATACACATATACACATACATACACACATGCATACATAAATATATACACACATATCCACATATACATATACATACACACACATACATACATATACACACACATACATATCTACATATATTTTTATTTTTACATATTATATATATTTTTATTTTTACATTACACTAATGTTTTAGAGTGTATGGACTTTTTGATGTTCGCAAAGGTATAATTGAATATGTCGTTTCCTTGGCAGTTCATATCAAACGCGCGACACATCCTACTTATAGGTTTATTATACGATAAATTATTTGCATGTAATAGGTTGGCAAATGTGTTATTATTTCTGGAATGCCTCTGTGGAACGCGGATTGGAATTTTAGCTAAGCTGGCCGGACTGTCTAGCTTGTTATTAATAAGTTTGTAGAGACACGAGATGTCTGCACTTATTCTACGTTCCTTTAATGACAGCATTTCAAAATAAGACAACCGATCCTCATAACTGTTTAGCTTATTCCCAAGGCCACATTTGTACGACAGCATGCGGGTGAATTTCCTTTGGACTTTCTCGATTCTATCGCCGTGTACTTTGTAAAGAGGATTCCATATTACTGTACCGAATTCTAGTATAGATCTAACTACAGAGTTGTAGACCAATAACATAGATTTCGGATTACGAAACGGCTGCATAATCCTGCAGATAAACCCTAGCATTTTATTGGCCTTTTTAATCATCTCATTGAAATGAATTTGAAAATTTCATCGAAAACAATACCTAGATCCCGAATATGGTTTACTCTAGAAAGAGGTGCGTCGCTGATGTAATAATTATTACGGAGGATGTTTTTGTTCCTTGTGAATGTGATGACGTAGCATTTGTCTATGTTAAGTTGCATGGCATTGCGTGTGCACTATCTGCTTAAGGTATTTAAGTCGTCCTGAATTTTGTCGCTATCAGAGGACCACGAGATTCTATTAAATATTTTTAGGTCGTCAGCGTAAAAAAGATGTGGACATTTGAGTTCATTACAGAGGTCGTTAATGTAATAAAGGAACAGTAGGGGTCCTAGGTTTGAGGCTTGCGGCACCCCAGAGGTAATAACGGCCGGTGCAGATTTGAAGCCATTCACATTTACCAGTTGTGTACGATTAGATATATATGACGACAGCCATCTCAGCAGATTTCCATGAATTCCGAAGCTCCCCAATTTTTCCAGCAGTATAGCGTGATTGACGTTGTCAAAGGCTTTGCTGAAGTCAGTGTAAACTGTATCAACCTGAATGCGCTTATCGAGTGACATGCATAAGTAATTCGTGTATTCTAAGAGGTTAGAGATGATTGACCTATTGTGCATAAAGCCATGCTGAGTATCGCTTAGCGATGGTTTAGTGTACAGGTCTAGATGATCTCGCATGAGGAATTCGAACACTTTTGAAAAGGCACATAATATGCATATCGGCCTATAATTCCTGACATTGGTGGAATCGCCGCTTTTGTGAATCGGAACCACATGGGCTGTTTTCCATTTGTCTGGGAAAATTCCTTCCTGTAGGGATTTATTATATATAATAAATAAGGGCAGGGCTAATTCATCAGCGCAGTTTCGTATGAATATTGGAGGAATCATATCCGGTCCAGGGCCTTTATTAATGTCCAGGTTCCTGAGTTTCTCTTTTAGTTTATCCAGAGAGACTCGCAACATAGGCACTGTGTATGCGGACTGTGATATTGCATTTACTGTAGGGGCGCTAGCAGAGTTAATATGTACCGGATCGAAGACCGAACAAAAGTATGCTGAAAGAAGCTCGCATATATCCTCACCGCATTCTGCAGGTTGGTTGTCATGTTGCATAGCTTTCGGTAGAGAGTTAAGGTCTTTCTTAGATTTTACATATGCCCAAAAATTCCTTACATTATTGCTAATGTTCAACTCGATATTTGAAATGTAGAAGTTCCGACACATTCTCAGCATTTTCTTCGATCTTTTCCTGAGGATTGAAAAGGATTCATAATCTCTAGGGTTGCCGTATTTTTTAAACTTTTGATGGAATTTTTCCTTTTCATTCATGCAGTTTATTAAGGAGCGACTGAACCATGTGGGATATCTGGCATTCTTTTTGGTTTTCTCCGGAACATTCAAACTGATAACAGATGAAAGTATGTCATATAGTATTGTCACCGAGGAGTTACAATCAAATTTATTAAGAGTTGAAATCCAGTCAATGGATGCGAGGCTTTCATTGCAGCTTGAAAAGTCTGCTTTGTAAAAATTAAAGCGAGTCATACCATCCTCATTAATTTCAAGAAAAACATTGTCGTGTACGTATGCCCAATTATTAGTAGTGGTGGGTGATGTGGGTCTATTTTGCAGAGTGGCTCAGACAAACTGACAGTTAATGTAGGCTTATCGGACAGGATAAGGTCCAGTATTCGACCATTGACATTACAGTTGCCATTAAATTGAGCGAGATTGCATAACGCAATTTGATCCAGTAGCATTTCAGAATAGTTACCAGAGAAGTTGGTGGCTGAGAATGCATCGGTATGTATTTTGTCCGGTGCCCAGACGATTGAGGGAGCATTAAAGTCACCTAGAATGATATTTTGACTGCCGGAGTTAGCTATGCAATAGCTTAAAAAATCGCATAAAAACTATGACATTTTGAGCTGTCAAATTAGAAATAGCCATATTGCACGGCCCAATAAAAAATGACCCTCCTGGTGTCCTTGCCGTGAAAATAAAAACAAGAGATTTAATAAAATAATATCAAGTTCGAAAGAACATTTTAATAAATGTAATAAATATCACAAAAATATTACTATTTTATTGTGAACATGAGTTGCCTTGAGATTTTTTTTAATCTCCTAAAGTCGGTTTAACGACAGGCACTTCCGGTCTGTCAATTCTGGCCACGGCCATTGAAGAGAACATTTTGTTCCAAGATGGCGGGAGCAGTTCTACTGACGCGCTGGGCAACAGAAAACTCGCTAAAAGCCAATTGATCCGCATTTCAGTGTGCACTAGAGGTGCGGCGTTTTGAAGATACGTGAACAAGGTCTCATTTTGTAATGAGGTGCGGTCTCCTCGGACAACCTCTAAATGTCGCTGGTGGAGGATTGCAGGATTCCAGGTAAACGCCTTGTGAATGGTGGCACAGATTTATTGTCGATTTGGTACAATACAAAGTACACGCGAGCGAAATATATTTATTTAACAAAGCAGGATTGCGGTGGCGACGATATCGACCGTCCGCTCCGATCGTATGCAATCTGACGTCTTAGTGGCGGCGTTCGACCCGTCTTCCCTTCACTCGTTGGTTGCGTTCAGCGGCATCGCTCGATGTAAAGTTGCCACGCTAGAACGGTTTAGGCTAAGTACGAAACACATTTTTTGCGGGGTTTGCTGTGTCACCTTTTTATTTCTCAATTGCAAATTAACCTCACGAATCGGCCAACCGTGCCCGGAATTTTCTCGCCTGGATATTCCATTGAACCTGTAAAAGTACGATATGTCGCCGTAGTCGGAAGAGGAGACTTACGGAAGAGCTACCTGTTGAATAAAGGCCCTTGTTTATAACTCATAAATTTGTAGTTTTATTTTAAAATTGCGAAGGTTTATTCTCCGTATTGCCAAATTTAGTGCCAAACCAAATTCTTTCCCCGACCCTGTGGTTGTTTTAAGCTATTGCATAGCTTTTATCGCGGGCCTAGGCCAGCGCGGCGACCGAATGAAGAAATTTCTTAACGAAAATTAATGATTTTAAACTGATAATTACGTCTAAACGAGTACTGCTTACGATTCGAAAAAAATGTGTGTTAAACAAGAACATTTTCCTAATATTCTTGGCTTTGAATATTTTAGATTTTGTTTATATTACATAGTGTAATTAATTTGTGAAATTAGGTCTAACCGAACACATAAACGACTACTACGCAAATACTATCTGGCGTATTATTATGAAACCTCCGCCATTTGAAAGAAAGATAGAAAGATTTTTTCGAATAATCCCTTTTTTTTTGCTTTATCGAATAAAAAATTCGTGCACGGCGCTCTATCAGAAGACGTTTAAATTATTCCGAATCATTTGCTACCGCAGCCGCAAATGATTCGGAATAATTTCAACGTTTTCCGATAGAGCGCAGTTATCTGATATCAGAAAAAATAAAATAAATAAAATAAATAAATAATTATAATTGCATAAGTTGTTAAAAATGCTATGCAATAGCTTTACCGCGGCAGTCCCCGAGTGCCACACGTATTTTTTTCATTTTTCGGTCATCACCTAACCTATGGTATTTTTTCGCGTTTTTTGGATAAACGCGTTGGCGCTCTTAATTTTTGTTCTGGTATAACGTAAAAGTGATCCTAATCACACGTTATAATATATTAAATATTACTTATTGACTTTTAGATTTTTTATTATAGATTTATCTTACTCTTTAATTTTATGTCAATTCTGATTGTCTCACTGTATTTGCTTATTTTTTTTTAGGATCATATTTTAGGGCAATTTAGTTTTATGAGCATTTTAATAAAACTTTTACATAATTTATTGTAAAATTAGAGTCCTGTCCATCCTAGAACGGGCTAGTCCCTGTTGGGTGACAGAAACAAATAAGCAAAAGGTTAATGTTTTGCCATTTGGTTCCTGTTATTTTTATAAGCAAAAACAATGTTTTATAGTAATTAATTCTTAAATAAATAAATAAATAAATATTTATAATATTAGTATAGATTAGCTAATAACTTTTCCTTAGGTGTTACATCAATATACTCGTATAAAGCATACTACCAGTGTAGATAACGCACAAGCCAAACTGTACGTTACACACACTACTTCATTCCTCAGATGTCAGAAAATGTTACTATATCATCTTGCTACAGCTTTACTCGTCAAGCTATCCTTTCCGCGAAAGAATCTATTGACACATCAACGAATAGTTATAGTGACACGTTTAAAAGAGTAGTTGTTAATAAAGAAAACAAACGCGAATTACTCGCACATAAATACCAATCAGCCACATAATCAGTCACGAGTTTATCCGAATCCGCTCGTGTAGCCTCGTCCTTTTCTGGTTGTGTGGAGGAATTTCTTTAGAAGCGACGGCAATTCCCCTGGCAAAGACATCACTCAAACTGACCACGCTATCACAAATCAACTTAGGATGCGTTCCCAAACCCATGACTTTGGCGCCCCATAAATTGACGCCCAGGGCAGGTAGCCCGGTTTGCCCATCCCCCCCCCCCCCCCCCACTAGATTCGGGGCTAATTTTAGAGATTGATTAAATCATTTTGCGTGTCTTTTCCATTGAATTGTATCTATATTCAGAATCTGAATTACTTTTAAAATGTCGAAGACATTGATAATAAGTTCATAGTAAAAACACATTTTGAAAAACAAGCTTTGATTAAAATGCTCTGTCCCGAGCCAACCCTGGGTGCAGCAGCCATGTCATAGTGGAACTAAGAACGGGCTATCATATTTGAATGCTATACAGAATTTCGTGTTTGTGCTGTTAACTGTTGAGGAGTACCCTCGTTGGAAAACAACCCTGGGTGGAAAATGTTCTGTTTCACTGCCCTATCGCAGTGAAACAGAAAGGGCTATTAATTGAATACGTATACAAAATTTCGTTTCTGTGCGTTGAGGATTCCCCTTGTTAGAAGCCAACCCTGAGTGCAGCAGCTCTGTCGCATTGGAACTTAGAACGGGCTATCATAATTGAATGCGTATACAAAATTTCGTTTCTGTACTGTTGACCGTTGAGGAGTCCCCTCATCAGAGCTAACACTTGTTGTAGTAGCCATATCATGGTGAAATTTAGAACGGGCTATCGTAATCGAATGCGAATACAAAATTGTGTGTCTCCGTGGAATAGTAGCCTCGTCTGGAGCCGATCATGGTTGTAGAATCAGGTCATGCTCACCATACAAACTGAGGATTGAGCGTATTCAAAAACGATTTATAAGTCATCTAAATGTCCGCTTATTTTCCAACGGCTTGTCGTACGCTGAAGGTCTGCAACGCTATGGTTTAGAGACATTAGAGGACCGGCGAGTAGTGTCGTTTCTACATAAAATTGTTCATATTGGGTTGGACAGTCCATACCTCCTGAGTAGGGTGAGCATACGAGCGCCTTCCCGACTCGCGCGCGCTCACTTAACTTTTTACGTACAATACAATACAATACAATACAATCAACTACTCCAGTAGATAGGCATTCCTACACTTGGATGCGTCACAAAATTAAATGCTTAAAATTTAATTATTAAAAACATAACTATCGTGATAGTTGTCATGGCTGTAATATTATATTCAATATTACCTACATACAAATAATCAAAATATACTAATGTGATTTAAGAGTCAGGGAGAATAATATATTCAAATAGAAATGCAAATTCTATGTAGAATAATCAAAAATATATATTGTATTGTCAATCCAGCAATATGCTTTCGTATTTTTTTAAAAAAAATGAATAGATGTATTATATGAAAATTAGAATGTCAGCCATCATAATACCATTATGTTTAAAACTTTACGCATTTCATTAATCATCAACATGGAAAACAAACTCAGAATTTTCAAACTCCCCCATACCATAAATTGGGTTTCTTACCAAACTATGTATAATTATCTTTTTAAATTGGTCCTCTCCAAGGCTTTTCATTTGATCTGGAATCTTATTATAGAAGGACAAATTTTGGTGAATAAAACTGTATCGCACTTTGCTAAGGTTGCTACCAAGGTTCAACACTAACTATGCTTCCAATTCGTTATTGCCGCGCGTTATGCGTGCATACAATGCATGCTTTAACGATATTGACATATTTAACCACCAAAATAGTCGATCCATTATTAAGGAGATACGTGAAAAGCTGATTATCAGATCGGATTGAATTAGCATGCACATACATACAAGCACATTCGCACTACAGATACACACACCCACACACACCCATACATACACGCACACACAGTGGCGGCGCTAGGCGTCGGCGACGTCGGCGACTGCCGAAGGCCTCGCACCTGAGGGAACCTCGCAAAAGTTTCACAAATTATTTAAATTTTATTTGTGGAGAAAAGTACTTTCGAAATTCAGTGTCAATTTAAAGAAAAAAGAACAGCCAGGATAAAACGAATGTTCGATTATGAACATATTGATGAACCTATTTAATCTTTTGAAATTCATTACAGAGTTAACTTTTTTAACACAATGATAGATGCCATTATAGTTGACACTGAATGTCGATGTAAAGCGGTCAATGAATATTTTGACAATTTGGTTTTATTTATGATATCAGTTATTTGAAATCGACATCAAAAGAGGACCTTCTCAAGCATTGTAATGATTTAGGTACAATACTGCGGGAAGGCGACGGCGAAAACAGTGACATACAGCCTTTCGAGCTATACGAAGAGCTACAGCTTTTAAAAGCTAATTCACTTGATTCTAACAACGACGCGAAACAACTCATTCAGTACATTTTAAAAAATAATTTGGAAGAAATATATCCAAATGTTTACATAGCAAAGAATCATGATCACAGTTCCCGTCAGTACAGCTTCCGCTGAGAGAAGCTTCTCAAAGTTAAAATTGATTAAGACCTACTTGAGAAGCATGATGACCCAAGAGAGACTATCTGCGTTATCAATTCTATCAATTGAAGCTGAAATAGCGGCTAGTATTAGCTATGACATAATCCTGGAAAAGTTCAGTGAGGCCAAAAGCCGAAAAGTTCGTCTATTTTAATTTCTATTTGTGTAATTTTTAACATCATTTCATTAGCAATAAAACTCGTTTACACATACTTTGACTCACGGTTGACATACAGATAGCACATCTACACCCTAGTTGATAATTCTTACAAATTGCTAGGTTTTGTAATGAGGAGCATGAGGCAGTTCAACAACTGGAGATTATACAGGCTTTCTGAGGTTCCTATACTTTAAACAGCATGGATATTATCCCTTTCTATATCCTACGGCATTTATTCTGGGGATGGTTGGGTACAACTCACTAAGTGTAAGAAGAGATTGGCTGTCAATCTGCCACATATATAAACTGCTTAGGGGGTTCGTTGATAATCCGACCATCCTTAGAAGAATCGGTCTATTCGTACCCACCAATTACTACCGTGCTAGGACTCATGTATTATTCGCGTTACCACGAGCTAGAACTAACATCGTTCAACAATGCTTCACAGTGCGGACGCTTCGTACCATAAATGCACTATGTTCGACTGAGCCAGAATTGGATATTTGGAAGGTGAACTTAGCACAACTGAAAAGTATGGTAATGGCATTTCTTAGCAATCAAATAATTAGATAAATATGTAGTATTACAATTGTTAAAAAGGAGTAACTAGTATAATAAAAAAGGTTAGATAAACATTAGATATACATATGTAAATATAATCGTTTAATATTACGCTCTAACGGATGTCTCCGTCTCGTTTGCTATAGTCTAGAATAATGATTTATATATTAGAATAATAATGATAGTAAAAGTAATGGAGTAGAGTAATAATAATATTATTAACAGTAGAATTATAATAATAGTCTATAGTAGAATAATAGTTATAATCTAGAATAATAGCCTAGAAAAATAATTAACGATTTGGAATCATCTGTAAGGTTAATTATATTTTGGGAAATAAATAAATAAATAAATAAAAAAATAAATAAATTAGTTTCACTATAATTCGGCTCATGTAATCTGACGTTTTCTTTTTGACTGGGAAATAAAAAAGGCCTCGCGAACCTAATTTCGCCGACGTCCAAGTGTGGTCTAGCGCCGCCACTGCGCACACACACATACAAACAAACACACACACGCACACATACACACTCTCCATCACACAAACACACACCAACACCCATACACTCGCACATAGCGATTTTAACTGATAGTTTTAAATTCTTTTTGGTTTTCTTTGTATTGTATTGTTTAGCATATTTTGTAATCCTTATATAGCAAATAATTTAAAACATCATTGGCTTTATTACTGTTATTTATTATGCGTATATGTTATTTTTTATGCTGTATGTTTTTAACAAAAATAAAAATAAAAAATAAATAAAAATGCATTTTCATCGGAACTGAACCAATATATAAAATTTCAACTTCATATCATAAAAGGAAGTGGTTCTAATTGAGGGTGCAAGATTTGACCTGAACAAACTAACATCGCTTTGTAAATAAAATCTTGTAAAAAATACATAAACTTGGCATCTGGCAACGCTATCGTGTGTTATACATATACGTATGTTATAGGAATACGTATGTGAATGATAAGATATGTTATATCAATTAATAACACTTTAAAAACAAACATAGGTAATTTGAACTTGAGATGTGTTTCTTTGTTGACATTGTAAGATAATTTTCATTTAAATATTTCATGAATTTTTTTAGGGCCATCTAGCGGGCGGTGCATACTATTTTACTATGGATGAGTAGTAGTATATTCCAAAACATATAGATGGCAAAAAAACCATATTTTTTCATATTTTTTTTAATATTTAGGTAAGTTGATTAATTATAGGATCAAAGGGAACGTTATGCGGCCCTGAACCTTGCTGTGGCGTACCAAAAAGCCTTGCAAACCTAATGATCAAACAAATATGTTTAGAACAATCCGTCAACCACTGGAACAACACGCCAGGGTTGAATCATTCCAAAGCGCTAATTAAGGCTCACGACCCTAAGACCTTGAGGCCTTATCGCTAAATAGGAACAATCTACGCATACTGGTGAGGGCGCTCACGGGGCATTGTGGCCTGAACAAACACATGTTCAACCTCAAGCTCAGAGACACAAAAATGTGCAGGTTCTGCCAAGGGGCAGAGGAAACTCCCCTGCGCCTTATGTGCGAGTGTGTCCCGCTGATGTGTATTAGAAACGCCCACTTGGGTGGTCATTACCTCCAACCTGAGAAGGTAAAACAATCTGGCGCCAAAAGCCTGCTGCGGTTCTTAAATGACACGAGGCTTAGCGCAGAACTATAGTAGGTGGCGAACACAATAGATCAGCAATGGTCGCAGTGTTACAAGGCTCATAAAGACCTTAGAAAAGCCCCACACAACAAATAAAAAAAATAAAAAAAAGTTGATATATCATAATAATGGAAGCCCTATTTGTATATTATTTCATTATACCTAAAGTAATTCTTAAGCCGCGTATACAATATCTCCCATGCTGACCGGACCCTCTTCGAGGACTTTCAAATGTATGCCAAGAGTCGGCGTTGGACCATGCAAGCAGCGATATCTGAGAAATAAATAAAAATCCGTTATTTTATAAACAATATTTAAATTAAATATAATAGCAACTCACGTTTTGAGTGTAATTAAAGGTTCCCTGTCTATACTTCTGGTTCCTTTGTCCTGGTTAATAGTCACCATCAAACATCTATTTAAAAAAAAGAGATATAGTTTTCAGACTACATTATTTACCTAGCTGTTGCCCGCGGCTTCGCTTCGGTTGGTAATTTAAGTAAGGTAGCGTTTATTTGCCCTTTTAGACGCTACCTTTATAGTCGCCGTCACTACAAACAACTACATCAAACACACTGGAAAGAGATAGACACCTGCAGACAAACCAAAGAAATACTAGTGGAATACAACCACAAACTTACCAAAACACTTCTAAGGACAAAAAGGCCCCAACTACGCAAACTAGTGGGACTGATAACAGGACACAACACACTAAACAAACACCTCTTCAACATGGGCGGAACGAATAGCCCTATGTGCAGAGCATGCATGGAGGCGGAAGAAACCACAAAACACATTCTGCTAGATTGTAAACAGGTAGAAGTATACAGGACAAAACACCTTGGGACTCCAGGCACCCTGCGCGAGGCAGCAGGAAACCTGAAAGCCCTGCTGGCTTTCGTCGAGGAGCTGGGGTGGGTGGAATAGCGCTACCCCCGTTACACGCAAAATAGGCACACTGGATGTCGACTTGCGGAGGAACGCCCAGTACAACTAACTAACTAACTAACTAACTAGACTACATTATTTACCTAGCTGTTGCCCGCGGCTTCGCTTCGCTTGTTAATTTAAGTAAGGTAGCGTTTATTTGCCCTTTTAGACGCTACCTTTATAGTCGCCGTCATACAAACTGATGACCGGAGATTCTCACTTATCCCGGGCGAAATCCTTTCGAAGCCATGGTACCACCACCAGCCATTTAGTCGGAAAGAGATTTCGATAATCTGCCGCATGAGGATCGGACATTGCTCCACCCCATCGCACCTCCACCGTATTAATGTTCTCGCGTCTCCGCAATGCGATTGTGGACACGAAGATTGCACGCTGGACCATCTATTCTTTAACTGTCCCATCCTTAATAATTATCAGAGTTAAACATTCAACTCTGAGGCGACTAAAAACCTGACTACGATCCACGATGGTAGAGGATAGGTTAACAGGGTTGGCACTCCTGCATATTCATTTTGATATTCCAGTAGACAAAGAGAAGATAATTGAAAGATTTGCAAAGAAAAAACACCGAAAACTGCAACGGAAATACATTTTGTATGGGAAAATGTATTTCCATTTTTTGTTTTTAATAGTTATTCTGCTATTCGGGACGGAGACAAATACAACAAATCAAAAACCATGAAAATCGGTTCAGCCGTCTCGAGTTATAAGTGTTCGAAAAAACCCGACTTGGTTTTATATATATAGATTACTGCAGTAGCTTGTATATAACTCCCTGGTACACAGGACAGATTTTAAACATAACCGACAACCAGTTCAAGAGACGGGTGTCTCATTGGCTCTCAAATTATACTAGAGATGAATGCGAAAGTATGATATATTAAAATATTTTATTTCTAACCACAAATTATAAGATATATAGATGTAAATTATGGATATACAGATATGCAGATTATAATATGTTATATTTTATTATGTTATACTATATTATATATAAATATGATACATTATTTTATATGTTATATGATATTATATTATATTGTAATATGTTATATTATATTATTTATATTATATTATGCTAAATTATATTACGTATTGTTTTTTTGAGACGGAAGAAGGACAGCAGGCAAGGCGTACAGGCTCAGCAAATAATACCACAGAACTTTGTATCCATCACCCCAACACAGGCGTATACCTAGTGGGGTGATGTAATCCTGACAAGTTAATGCCCTTTCGCGATTTTCATCATATGTATTCTTTTAAAATGTGTTAAAAAAATGAACGCAATCTTTTTTATGTAACTATAAAAAATAGGATAAATAAATAAATAAATAAATAAAAAAATAAATATTGTGGCACGTCCAAGAGCGGTAAATTCGCCGATTGATTACGAATGTAATGTAATGTAATAAAAATACTGACCTCATGCAAGGAGCTATGACTTTGAAAATTATATTTCCGATTTTCAACCACTTCCAGTGATCTTCAGCAAACGCTTCTTTGCAGTCTACGATGAAAGTGCCTCTGAAGGCATGGATATCTACCGGTTCTGAACCTCGGGCCACCAGTTTGGCGTTCAAGTCCGCGACTGACGCTTCGTTCATCAGGTTGTAAGAAGTGAGGTCGCCGAACGCACCCTGAGGAACACCGAAATTTCAAATCGAGCGCGACAAATCTCACTTTAAAAAATGCGGCTAATATCACTTTAAAATTCTAACGCGATAAATCGCACTGCAAAAAGAGATAAATGTCACTACGTTACTTGAAATTCGAATTTCGAACGCGACAATTGGCTCGATTGCGTTTCTTCGTGAACTAAAATCGGAAACTATGAACGTATGAACGAGACAGGGTAATACGATAGAGCGGAATGTGAAATGAACGGTTGACACGTTTTCGCATTAAAACTACCCACTAAAGTTAAATCATCTCAATCTAACACCTCACGAAACGTATTCAAATTTATTTGGACGAGTATAAGTTCGACAGGTAGTTTTTATCGACGATCATTCGTTTCATTTTCCGCTCTAACGTATTGCTCTACTCGTTCGCTTGAACTAATTTCAGTTTTAGTTCACAAAGAAACGCAATCCGGCCCATATCGCTAAAGTCAGGGCCTAAGGAACGGTCCGATGGGGGTAATAAACCAAGCTGTCAACAAGAACCTAACGTCGATATTGCTTATCGATGAATTATGCTTGCTCGATGAAACAGTATTATACATCTGCATTTATTATAGTACCGATTGCTATATTTATTAATATTTTCGGTTTAAGTATTATTTTAGAATTAGAGTAATTAAATAATGACCTAATTATGTGATGTGAGTTATTAAATGAGTACTTAATAGGTAACTGATTATCATAGCATCACATATCATAGGTCATTTTTAATTTGTAAACAGTCATTAGTAAAATGTTATCGTGGCATTTTATAATAATGAGTCCCACATATGTATATTATAAAAACATCATTACTTGCCTATCAGTTGAGCAATAGAGACCATATTTTCTAACCTGGAGCTATTGAATTTGAAGGGTGATATGCAGACTCGATGCCTTATACATACATAACATTTTGTCATTTTTTGACGAACTGAAAAGTGATTGTCAATTGACCGACAAAAGTTTCGCTGCTCAATCTCAATAATATAATCATCTGATAGATAATCTGCGAAGGTTGCGACTCGCATCCCTACAAACAGGTAGTAAAAGGGGCGGGCCGGCCTAATGATTTATTGCCTCACCGGAACGTTCCTTTGGCCCGTACTATAGCTAAAAGCGACAGTTTGTTACCTTATAAAAACTAGTTTTGACATAAACGCATTTTTACTTTTGCTCAAGTTCTAACATAATTATTTATTTTAATTTTAATTTCAAATCGTGATTTTTTAAATAAATAAAACACCTATCTTTTAGTTTTAATGGTTTTGGAAAATGTAAACCCGCATTTAGATGCCTAATTCTATGACAATTTTAAAAACGGGAAATGACCCACAGTTATATTAAACGTTGGCTTAATAATCATCGATATATGATTCCCTAGATGGGACTTTCGCGCTCGAAAATGACCCTTTCAAAACCCCTACTGAAAGCCGGCCAGTAGTAGTTTGGTCGCAGTCTGCTGGCAGACAGCCGACCGTTTCGGATGCGACAGCTGCCGTAAATAATATTGGCGCGCTATTCTCTCGCATACTGTTCAATTAATTGCTCTCTCTGTCACATGATTTACGAGCAAAGGGTAGTGGAGCCAACTTATTTGTATGTCAGGGCATATCTAGCTGCTATATCGATGTTAATAAGAATCCCAATGAGGTGGATTGTCTCATGAATATTGTTTTACAACAGTGGGTTGTGTTTCAAATTGCATTAATTACTCAGTGTTGCATTTCACCTTTCGCAATTCTTTTAATGCATTCCTAAGAAGTGTTTTTTTTAAGCTATTGCATAGCTTTTATCGCGGGCCTAGCCCAGCGCGGCGACCGAATGAAGAAATTTCTTACCGAAAATTAATGATTTTAAACTGATAATTACGTCTAAACGAGTACTGCTTACGATTCGAAAAAAATATATGTTAAACAAGAACATTTTCCTAATATTATTAGCTTTGAATATTTTAGATTTTTTTTATATTACATAGTTTAATTAATTTGTGAAATTAGGTCTAACCGAACACAAAAACGACTACTACGCAAATACTATCTGGCGTATTATTATGAAACCTGCACCATTTTAAAGATAATTTAATTATCTATCTTTTTATCTACGATTTTTTTCGAATAGTCAAAGAATAAAAGAATAATATCCGGTTTTGTTGCTTTATTGAATAACATTCGTGCGCGGCGCTCTATCGGAATTATTCCGAATCATTTGATTCCGCAGCCCCATATGATTCGGAATAATTTTAACGTTTACCGATAGAGCGAAGTTATCTGATATCAGAAATAAATTGAATTAATACGGTATGACCGCGGCCACTGTTACGGTAGGATTCTGACATTGTGTTCCGAAAGAAGACGAAATAAATTACGTTATTAAAAACACAAAATTACCAGGAAATCAAAATGTTTCCAACATAAACGCCGTATACTGGAGAAAAATAGATTATTAAGGTAAGTAACGTGTATTATTACGTGTATATTATTACCATTTCTCTGCTCTGACGTTCCTTGCCTGACGTCACATTGGGGTGACTAGACGAATAGGCTTCGTGCAACAAGTTAACTAATTAACACTTATAAAATAAAATACGTCATTTATTTCATAAACTGACGTGATTACTGTTAGATCAAACTTGAATATTGATTTTGAAAATCGATTTAGGGTCGATTTCAATATGAAACCTGCGGGTAAAAGTACCTACACATAAGTATAAGTTGAACCGTCGATTTGCTAAATTCATTCATAAAGCGACAAAATTTCATTCGTGATTTTCGTAGTATGACGTAAATTATACTTTGGTTGGAGGAGGTTGTACCTATTTGTGGCAATAAGATCATTTTGTGGTTTTTAGCCAAAAATCTAGTAGTAATCACAATAATTCTACTTGTAACATAGTTAACCCCTCAAGCCCCGATTGGCCGATATCGGCCACAAAACGATTCAGCGTGACGGCCCCGTTTTAATTTTATTTTAATTTAATTTGTTTGATTTTATTAAGTTTTATTATGTTAATATGTTTCATTTTAATAATGGGTACAGTGGTTTGGCAGTAATTAATGTTTTGGTGAGACAGTGTCGTAATTCAATTTTTTTACTAATTTTTAATTATTTTTTTTTGGGACAGCAACTTGTCAATCGGCTGAGGGGCCGAGGCCTGAAGGGGCGCATATCTGACTCACTGACTGACTCTAACGCTGTAGGTAGACAGTCTTTTTTTTAAATTTGTCAGTTTTTAAACCTTATTTTCTTTTCTAATTTCTACTACTTCTAATTTCGAACTTGGAATGCTATTTTGAATTTCGAACTTGAAATTGTACTTCGAATTTCAAACTTGAAATTGTGCTTCGAATTTTGAACTTGACATTCTTCTTCGAATTTCAAACTTGATATTCTACTTCGAATTTCGAACTTGAAATTCTACGTCGAATTTTGAACTTGACATTTTACTTCGAATTTCGAACTTGATATTTTACTTCGAATTTCGAACTTGCAATTCTACGTCGAATTTCGACCTTGACCTTTTACTTCGAATTTCGAACTTGACATTCTACTTCAAATTTCGAACTTAATATTCATTCTACTTCAAATTTCGAACTTGACATTTTGACACTTGAAATTCGGAATTTCGATTAAATTTCGATAATATCGGAATTCGAATTAAAATTTCGAAATTTTATATTGTGCTTTGAATTTTGAACTTGACATTCTACTTCTTTTTTCACAGGAAAAGACAAAAATTGGACAGTAATGAAGAGAATGTCGTGCAATGTAGAGCTGTTGAAAATATAGAAAATGTAACGCTACAAGAAAATCAATTTCACAGCCAACAACTTCAAATTTATGAACAGCGTAATGAATGCATTACCTACTCCCGAAGTTATTCTATACAGGAACACAGGAATTCCTGGCGATGGTAATTGTCTATTCCACTCGCTCATAAGTGTTTTGCAACTTCAAATTGAGACTTGTGACTTGAGAAATCATTTACGCGATTCACCCTATTTAAACTCCTGCCACAATCCGCAAGAAGCATATAACATTCTATCAAGCACTAATGATTACGGAGATTTGGATTGTTTGTACCTACTTATTTTCAAAAATGTACAATCAAAATGTTTGTGTACATTATTGTTTTTACAACATAACTACAACGAATCAAGACACTATCTTTTGCCATTTTAAAGCGAATGATACACAAAACTGGATTCATCTTCATCTTCGTGAACAACATTTCACACCTTTTTATGAAGTATCAGATTTATTGGAGACAATACAAGACGCTACCCAAAATGAAGCCCATGTTGATGCCAATATTAAACTATTGCGTGAAAATTATAATGAAGATCCTACCGAAGATAACCATAACAACCATGAAAATGAAATTGAAATTGATAGAGAAAATCGAATTGGTGAAAAAATTATGGATTTTATTGTTGTTGGTACTATTCCAGTTTACACAAATTATCATAAACACAGTACATGTCATATTGATTTTTATAAAGACTTTACGAGTAATTCATTTGGTCATTCTTGTATTATTTGCGACAGACTATGGTGGAAAAGAGACTTGAAAATGTCGACCAGTAAACATGAAAGTATTTTGAAAACAATACTGCAGGTAATCTTAATTATATAGTTTTTAAGCTATTGCATAGCTTTTATCGCGGGCCTAGAGAGGCCAGCGCGGCGACCGAATGAAGCAATTTCTTAACGAAAATTAATGATTTTAAACTGATAATTACGTCTAAACGAGAACTGCTTACGATTCGAAATAAATATATGTTAAACAAGAACATTTTCCTAATATTCTTAGCTTTGAATATTTTAGATTTTGTTTATATTACATAGTGTAATTAATTTGTGAAATTAGGTCTAACCGAACACAAAAACGACTACTACGCAAATACTATCTGGCGTATTACTATGAAACCTGCACCATTTTAAAGATAATTTAATTATCTATCTTTTTATCTACGACTTTTTTCGAATAATCCGTTTTTTTTGCTTTATCGAATAAAAAAATGGTGCGCGGCGCTCTATCGGAAGACGTTTAAATTATTCCGAATCATTTGCTTCCGCAGCCGCAAATGATACGGAATAATTTCAACGTTTTCCGATAGAGCGCAGTTATCTGATATAAGAAAAAATAAAATAAAATAAATAAATAAATAATTATAATTGCATAAGTTGTTAAAAATGCTATGCAATAGCTTTACCGCGGCAGTCCCCGAGTGCCACACTTCTTTTTTTAGAAATTGTCATAGTACTTAATGATAAAGTCGTTTTCATAAACCCAGTGTTGCCTTATGGAAACCTAACTTTCAATACTTATTAGATAATTGAATCTTTATCATAAAAACATAACAGTATATGTAGTAATATAAATTGAAGATTTCTAAATATACTTTTATTTTTGTGAATTTATTTTGTATATTATTTATACATGTTTTATATTGTATGTTATATATATTTATACATGTTTATACATGTTTATACATGTTTTATACTTATTTATACAAGTTTATATGTGTATTTATTACAATATTTAACACAATATATGTGTATTTATTAATACACATATAAATATATATGATTTTTTATCATGTTTTAAAATAAAATAATAGCTTATTGACAATTTTCATGACATTTTCTTACGAATTATTAATTAAGTAATGAAGATATGTCTGTTACATTAAGTATGATTTTGTTTGATATAGATTTCTTAGGATAATTAAAATAAATTGTCTACCTTGGAACAGGCGGCAACCTAATTAGGTTAAGACTTTGTATATTGAATCTACTCATATTTTGAACTCAATAAATAATTTGAAATTTGAGATACTAAGTTTTTCCAGAAAACCCATTTTTTTTCCAGAAATACCAATGTTGTCTTGGATAGAACTAGTGTTACTCTGACTAAATTTCTGAAGACTATAAATATAATTCACTTTTTGACAGATAATCCATTGTTGCTTTCAGCTAGCGAATTTTCATTTTTAGAAATGCGGGAAATGTCACTTTAGAAATCGAAATTCAAACGCGACAAATCTCACTTTTAAACGCGAGGGATATCACTTTGAAATTCGACATTCGAATGCGACGAATCTCACTTTGAAACGCGGGGGAAATGTCACTTTAGAATTCGGATATCGAACGGGATATGTCACTTGATAATTTGAAATAAGGTACTTGCCCCGTCTTCGGTCTTAATCAGAGGATAAATATTTTTCTCAAGGTTTTCTCTGTGACTTATAGTTTGCGGATAGTACACCAGACGATATCCCTCGCCGGGTCTTTCCAAATATCTGAAATTAACCAAGTGAAAGTTATAACTTATTAAATTACCAAAATATGCTTACTATATAAATATATTTTCTACTACGCTTTTCAGCGAAGCAAGTGTTTTGGATATTCGTCAGTTGTTCGTGAAACAATGCCTAATATATTTTTACAAGACTTTAGAGAAACGTTCCCGAAGCCAGCAGCAAAGACCAACTAGAATGGCTGAAGGGACGACTATGTAATTCCTCACGTACATACAACCTTTGCCCAAAGACAGTTGTATTTCATCGCCTCAAAAAATTTTAATACTTTAGAAGAGACAGTAAAAAATGTTCAAAATGTACACCAATTTAAGATAAAAGTAAAAAAAAATGGCTCCTATACGAAGTAGGTCGTACAAAGACTGAAAAAGAATTGCTTCATACAATAATTTCATTTAATTTAAGATGTATGAATGTGTGTGTTATTATATATGTATGTATATTTGTTTGTATGTGTATATGTTTATATATGTATGTAACTGACCCTTTATCATATATAGTTGTATTAATATGTGTACTATTTTATGCCATTATCTTAGTGTTAGTATTAAAAGTAGTCTATTAGTCAGTACTACTCAAACGTCAGTACTACTCAAAAACAAAGGCTATATATTTCGTATTCCTAGATACAGGCTGTTCGGTCTAGTTGGGCATTCGTCTAGAATGATCGTATGGGTTGTGTTCGTATGGGTTATGTTCCTTATTGCTTATATAAATAGTTAAATAAATATCAATATCAATCGCGAAGAGACTCACGGGGTCTTTTCGTGATCCCCAGGGGGGTCGCGACCCATTGGTAGAAAATCACTGCTGTAACATATTAAATTTTCTATATATTTGTAATAGAAACTATAGGTCTATATCTAATTCTAAGATGGGTTCCCGGCCATGCAGTAATCGAGGGAAATGAAAAAGCCGATGAACTTGCTAAAACGGGATCAAAGGGAACGTTATACGGCCCTGAACTTGCTGTGGCGTATCAAAAAGCCTTGCAAACCTAATTCTCAAACAAATATGTTTAGAATAATCCGTCAACCACTGGAACAACACGCCAGGGTTGAATCACTCCAACTGCCCGTGAGGCCTTATCGCTAAATAGGAACAATTTACGCATACTGGTGAGGGCGCTCACGGGGCATTGTGGCCTTAACAAACACATGTACAACCTCAAGCTCAGAGACACAAAAATGTGCAGGTTCGGCCAAGGAGCAGAGGAAGCTCCCCAGCATCTCGTGTGCGAGTGTGGCCCGCTGATGCGTAAAAGATACACCCACTTGGGTGGTCATTACCTCCAACCTGAGGAGGTAAAACAATCTGGCGCCAAAAGTCTGCTGCGGTTCTTAAATGACACGAGGCTTAGCTCAGAACTATAGTAGGTGGCGAACACAATAGATCAGCAGTGGTCACAGTGTTACAAGGCTCATACAGACCTTAGAAAAGCCCCACTCAACAAATAAAAAAAATAGGTTTATATCTCTTACCGTGATATCCATTCTGCGGCTTGATCTCCGCAGTCTGCCACAGGCACCTTATTTTTATATATCATCGCGTGTCCATCCTCTACTAGAGTAGAAATGCAAATTTTTAAGTCTTCCATATTCGGCCCTGTTAGTATCAAATAGTTCTCTTCGATTTTTGGCCGAATTAGTACTAAACTGCAATGAAAACGAATGACAGGTTAAGTATATTTCGCTCACAAAAAAGAACAGTTAGAAATTTGTTTGGAATGAGCTCACAATTTGTTCACAATCTCGTTCATATGTCGATCATGTGAACGAGACAGCTAGGGCAATACCTACGTTAGAGCGAACGGTCGTCACTTCTCCGCATCAAAACTACCCACCAATAAAAATAAATTAATAGTTTAAAAAAACACTAAAAACACGCTTTTATGCTATGATACGATATTCACATACACACGGTTATGATACGATATTCCATCATGGAATGCCAGTGCCTATCTTCCGGCTTCATCATCAGACCTTGAAACCTAATCGTGGTCAAAGTTCATCCCAAGACTTTTCTAACAAGTCCAAACACAGCTATGATACGATGTTCCATCATGAAGTACCAGTTCATATTTTCCGACTCCATCATCAGATCATCGACAGTACCATATTATTGTATCGCCATCAGAACTACATACAGCTGCCAATTTTCATGACGCTACGATCCTTGGAAGATGGTTAAATTAGTTACCTTAGATTCCATTACATAGTTACATACAGGTCGACCTAATAAAAGCATGTTAAAAATAAAGCAGCTGAATATAAGGCGGCACAAAATGTTTTGAAACTTATTCGAATAGCTATAAGTTCGACAGGTAGTTTTAGTGCGGGGAAATCGGCGATCGCTCATTTCATACTCCGCTCTAAGTATTGCTCTGTCTCGTTCGGTTGAACTATGTTCCAATTTTAGTTCACGTAGAAACGCAATCGAGCCCAATATCTTTGCTAAGGGGCTCTTTAGACGATCAAGCATGATTGTCAAGCATCGCGACGCTGGCTAAGAAGGGATCGTAATCCGCAAGAAATATGCAAATATATATTTTAAATATTTACCAAAAATGTCTAATTTTGTAGTTTATACCAGGGAGTCACGTTAATTTGACGTAATTGATTGATGAATGACGTGACTCCCTGGTATAAAACTAAAAAATTAGGCATTATTGGTAAATATTTAAAAAAATATTTGCATTTTCCTGCGGTTTACGACCCCTTCCCAGCCCGCGACGCTATGGTTGATCGTCTAGAGAGCCCCTTACATATTTCAAGCAGTACTTCGTCGAATCTGGGATCATGACTCATGACAACATGTACAAAAAAATATATCGCGGCTACTTCAACAAAAAAGAGCTCCCTAGACGATCAAGCATGCTTGACAAGCATCGCGTCGCGGGCTGGGAAGGGATCGTAAACCGCAGGAAATGTGCAAATCCATATTTGAAATATTTACCAAAAATGCCTAATTTTGTAGTTTATACCAGGGAGTCACGTTAATTTGACGTAATTGATTGATTAATGACGTGACTCCCTGGTATAAAACTACAAAATTAGGCATTATTGGTAAATATTTAAAAAAATATTTGCATTTTCCTGCGGTTTACGACCCCCTCCCAGCCCGCGACGCGACGCTTGACAAGCATGGTTGATCGTCTAGAGAGCCCCTTACATGAAGCAGTACTTCGTCGAATCTGGGATCATGACTCATGACAACATGTACAAAAAAATATATCGCGGCTACTTCAACAAAAAAGAGCTCCCTAGACGATCAAGCATGCTTGACAAGCATCGCGTCGCCGGCTGGGAAGGGATCGTAAACCGCAGGAAATGTGCAAATACATATTTGAAATATTTACCAAAAATGCCTAATTTTGTAGTTTATACCAGGGAGTCACGTTAATTTGACGTAATTGATTGATTAATGACGTGACTCCCTGGTATAAAACTACAAAATTAGGCATTATTGGTAAATATTTAAAAAAATATTTGCATTTTCCTGCGGTTTACGACCCCCTCCCAGCCCGCGACGCGACGCTTGACAAGCATGGTTGATCGTCTAGAGAGCCCCTTACATGAAGCAGTACTTCGTCGAATCTGGGATCATGACTCATGACAACATGTACAAAAAAATATATCGCGGCTACTTCAACAAAAAAGAGCTCCCTAGACGATCAAGCATGCTTGACAAGCATCGCGTCGCCGGCTGGGAAGGGATCGTAAACCGCAGGAAATGTGCAAATACATATTTGAAATATTTACCAAAAATGCCTAATTTTGTAGTTTATACCAGGGAGTCACGTTAATTTGACGTAATTGATTGATTAATGACGTGACTCCCTGGTATAAAACTACAAAATTAGGCATTATTGGTAAATATTTAAAAAAATATTTGCATTTTCCTGCGGTTTACGACCCCCTCCCAGCCCGCGACGCGACGCTTGACAAGCATGGTTGATCGTCTAGAGAGCCCCTTACATGAAGCAGTACTTCGTCGAATCTGGGATCATGACTCATGACAACATGTACAAAAAAATATATCGCGGCTACTTCAACAAAAAAGAGCTCCCTAGACGATCAAGCATGCTTGACAAGCATCGCGTCGCCGGCTGGGAAGGGATCGTAAACCGCAGGAAATGTGCAAATACATATTTGAAATATTTACCAAAAATGCCTAATTTTGTAGTTTATACCAGGGAGTCACGTTAATTTGACGTAATTGATTGTTTAATGACGTGACTCCCTGGTATAAAACTACAAAATTAGGCATTATTGGTAAATATTAAAAAAATATTTGCATTTTCCTGCCGTTTACGACCCCCTCCCAGCCCGCGACGCGACGCTTGACAAGCATGGTTGATCGTCTAGAGAGCCCCTAACTCAAATATTTATTCGCATGGTAAGAGGACTTGCGTCATTTCAAAGTGCGACTGAGTATGGTTTGAAATGGCTTTCTTTGTCAATTTAATCTATTTTTCAATAAGTTGACATTATGCATCAGGGGCCTTGGAAAGATTCACTTAATTAAAAAGTTATGGTGTATTTTTTTTTTTAAATAATTTATGGCATTAAGAATTTTGACAATATCAAATTTTCCCAGTTATCTTGACTTTTGAAATTTTTTATTCTATATTAATTATATTATTGACTATCATATCATTGTGATTTTACATTCCCGACAAGGAAAGTATTGTGGACGCACTTCTGTGTGTATGTGAGTTTGTCTGTCTGTATGTCTGTATGTGTGTGTGTGTGTGTATTCCTTCACAATAGGCCCAAACGCTTCGTCCGATTGAGCTGAAGTTTGGCATGCAGGTATCATTTATTTGTTTATTTATTTATTTATTAGTTTCAAATAGTATTCAAGGGCATTACAGATGAATCCAATTCGCCCTCGAATATTAAAGCTAGAGTGTAAGTCTAAAAATAAATGACTACATAACTAAATTAATGCTAACATTGAACAAGAAAAAACATAAAAATATAAAACTAAATAAAAGACAGATTATGATAAACATGAGATAGCAGGGAGTTGCCTTTTTAGCTGCCAAAGGGATATACAACAGATATCTATTTCTGTGGGTAAGGAATTAAAAAGAGCTAAAATTTGGTCATGGCAAGAGTTGAAAGCCGCCCGAGGCTTGCCGAAAAACTATCCATATTGGAAAATACCCATTTTAATACCACGGAAATACTACAATAATACAATATTTGCTGTCGGAAGGGGAAGGGGGGGGGGGGGTAGGGGGAGAGGCATTTGGGTGCGAGGGGGAGTCGAATATATTCGTCTTATTCCGATATTCTTCTTTTTTCGCCGTACCTGAAAGAACGGGAAGGGGAAGGGAAATGGTGGGAGAGGGGGATTGTACAATGACTTTTAGCGGTTAGGTTGGAGGGGGAGGCTGTTGATGTCGGGAGTGGGAGGATGGTTAGGGTAGGTAGAGGGGGGGAGAGGGACGGAGGGGGTAAAGAGGAAAGGCAGGGTGGCGGGGGGAGGGGAAAGAGGGTGGGACAGGGGTGGTGGAGGGGCGGTTGGGGAGGAAGGGTGGGGAGGAGGGGAAGGAGGAAGGTAGGGGTGAGAGTAGAGGGGGTGGTGGACGGCCGGGGGAGGAGTGGGTTTTTTTTATCAAGGGGTCGGGTGGAGGGGGTTGGGTTTAGCGGTTTGAAGGGGGGTTGTCTGCTTGCCGGGAAAGTCCTGGGTGACGGGAAATTCTTGGGGATTTTTTTATTCTTTCTATTGGCGATTGACTGTCATTCTAATTACATTTACTTTTAGTATTCTACTTTCAACCCGACGAGAAAGGAAAGTATGCCATACGCAAATGATGCTTGCATACGAAATTTCAGCTCAATCGGATTAAGCGTTTGGGCGCTATCGTTTAGGAATACACACGCACACAGACAGACAGACAGACAGACTTCCATCTATAAATGGTCTTAATTGTCTCAGGGGGCTCAAAATGGATATTTCCGTCTTCATTTCGGAAAAAACATTTAAGTTTAAAACGTTCACATTACTTTCCCTTCTCATAGATTTGTGGGACGGGAAATTAAAAAAATGGCACATGAAAACACTCGGACACTCGGACAAAAACGTAAAACGACGGAATTGCAACGGCGCTGATTTAATCAACCATCAATTCACATTGATTAATCAACCAACCAACTAAGATGACTATCTTGGAATACTTTGACTGGCGATACTAAAATGGCGATATTAAGAAGCAAAAATCAATAACAACGATTTCTTCAAGGCTTGATACTGTGCCAACTCACGTACTGTGGGTGTGCCCTTGCTGTCTCGAATCCTTTGTCGGCATTGACGATCAGGAAGACCCTGTCCCGCAGGAAACCATTGCTGACTCCGAGTATTGAACAGTGCATTGTTTGCTGTCTTATGTAACCGCAAGATTTTACAGGATAGCATACGAGGTCGCTAAGAGTACCGACCTTCCGCCATTTGTCTTCTGAAGGTGGAACATCCCTCCTGGAAAAAACCACACAGTTACTACAAGATAATATATACATAATAGACAAAATTTGAACATAAAAACTCCATTTTTTTTGAGTCGAGTAGACAATTTTTTAATAACAGCAGAAGCCATGTCAGGTGAAACTTAGAACGGGCTATCATAATTGAATGCGTATGCAAAATTTCGTGTCTGTGCTGTTGACCGTTGAGGATTCCCCTCATCAAGAGCGAACGCTGGGTGTAGAATCAGGTCGGGAGTTAATGGCCCTTGCTGAGTTGGCCACGAAGACCCATTCTGTTCAGGGTTGGTCACACTCACGGGTCAACACCTATCCGACGGCCTCCACGCATGAAGTGCGAGCCTGGGTAGGACTCTGGCCTTATGGTCAGTTCCCCTAGGAATCAACCTTCTGGCGCTTCTGGACGGTCTGCGCACCGTGCGGCGTAAGCCAATCGACTGTGCACTCTGACTAACAGTTAAGAGTTTCAAGGCGATAGGTGAGGGCAGCAAACCCCGCCCACCGCCCGGGCAGTTATAACGACGAGGGTCGTCTTGTCTGCCCGGGATGTCGTGCTACGACAACCCTGCGCGTACCAGAAGGGTAAAACGCGCAGGATGTGAAATAGGGTAAACCACCCCCCCCCCCCCCGTACCGTCCCGAGAATTAATTTATTCATAATAATAAGAATTTACAAAAAGAAAAATTTACAAAAATATTACAAAATTTAATATATTCACAAAAAGAAAAAAAAGAAATCAACAAATAGCGTAAATTTAGGAGCCGGTAAGCGGGGTAGAGGACGCTCTAGAACGATGATGGCGAAGGCGCACGGTCCGTGGGCAGGTCTCGGAGCAGCCACGGGGGGGAGGAATCCCTGGATCCTGCAAAGAACGAAACGCCCCTCGGGGCGGTAAAGAGACGGACACAAAGACGGGCACTTCGGGCTGGAAGTAGCCGCCGAATCACGCCACCAAGGAAGAGGGTACCCCCTGGGTGGTATCCCGAGGCCTCATGCTTTCTCTGACTAACAGTCGGGGTAGTCTGGAAGTAGTACTGTTTCCTATAGAGCGGGGGTGGTTGCGGACCTTACGGCGACTGTTCTTGAAATGACCATCGGCCATCCCATCCTGGGTGAACAGCCGGGCAAAGGACGCTGTGGTCCGCGATAGATTCGGTAAACACCGTTTCACCGCTTCGTAAGGGAGAGGATCGCGCAAGCGACCTCGAGCTCGTAACCAATCAAGAGACCTGAGTAATCTGGTCACAATTGGAAGTAAGAGCGTGAGTGTAGGCCCGCCGGGTAACATTCCTGGCTATCTCGCGGTTAAGGCGTTGGCCTCTTACGGGCTTGTAGCGTAGCTAGGTGGACTGTTTTGTCCTCAAGTCTTCTGCGTTCACTCCAGGGAGATAGAACGACTAATCGTTAAAACTTCCTGAGGTGACGTGCTCGCCCACTGTAGTCGACAACCCAAGTTGTAGAATCAGGTCATGCTTACCATCTAAACCAGGGATGTCGCCAGGCAAAAGCCATGATGGAGCAACCACTTTCAAAGAAAACCTACTTGACATGAGGAAGAGAACCTTGGAACCACTATCGGTCTCCTCACCGGGCACACGACCCTTAGAGCACATCTATTCAACCTTGGCTTAACCGAGAGCAAGGACGGCCAAATATGTGGCGAAGAACCTGAAGACAGCATACACATCGTTGGTCGCTGCCCAGGGCTCGCCGCTAAAAGACACAGTTTACTAGGACGAGCCTTTCTCAAACCTAGCGATCTGCCCAACTTGAAGGTCAGTGATCTACTTGGAATGGTAAGAAGTACTGGGCTACTAGCTGACCACTGACCTAACCACATAGTGGGTAGTTACAAAAGATCTTATAGATCTAGGTGACATCAAGGGCTGGAAACAAGCCCCCCACTCCGTTTACTACTAATACTACTAGTATCTATTATCTAATTAGGTACCCCGGTTTGCCCCCATTAATCAATCAATTACGTCTAATTAACGTGACTCCTTGGTATAAACTACAAAATTAGGCATTTTTGATAAATATTAAAACAAAAATAATTGCATATTTTCTGCAGATTACGATCCCTTCTTAGCCCGCAACGCGATGCTTGACAAGCATGCTTGATCGTCTAGGGAGCCCCTAAGTGTTTAGCAATTTAAAATAACTTTCATTAATTTAAGTTATCCAATCCGGAGGAGTAGAAAGGGAATGGTTTGCATTTTATACATACATACATATACACGTACACATGCTTAAATACCTTCGCATACATAAATATAAATAATAATAAAATACGTACATAAAAAAAATACATAAATGGCATAAATAAATTTATTTGCATACAATTTGCATAAATAAGTCAAATAATAATTATTATTAATAATAATAATTAATTATAATGGTTGATGAATGATTGACTCCCTGGTTTTACGATCCCCTCCCAGACCAGGACGCAATGTTTGACAAGCATGCTTGATCATCTAGAGAGCTCTTAACATAGCCTACCGCCATATACAGGATGAGTTTTTAGTTACCGGCATCCTTGAAGGGGGTGAATCAGTACGAGCAAGTAAACAACTTCCAAAACAAATGTTTTTTTAAATGAAATTTGGAAATTATATTTATTTAAAAAAAGTTTGATAAGCGTTGAGCGCGCTGTGCCATCTAGCGGTAGGTAAAATATCGCTAATAAACGATATTAGCGATATTTTACCTACCGCTAGATGGCGCCTCGTGTTCAAGGCTTCCTTAATTATTTTTCTAAAAAAATAACCCACCTTTTTGTAGCTTACCGTACCGTACCGTACCGATTTACCACTTTCAAAGATACCGGTAACTAAAAACTCAGCGTGTACAGGTGTTTATGTATTGTTTATATAAATACTAACTTAACCTACAGAGATGTACGTGTTTGATGCTTATTTAAATGCCTATATCCATCGATATATGCTCCCCTAGATGGGTCTTTCGCGCTCGAAAATTACCACTTCAAATCCACTATTGAAAACCTGCCAATAGTAGTTTGGTCGAAGTCCGCTGGCAGACAGCCGACCGTTTCCGGTGTGAGAGCTGCCGCGAAGAAAATTAGCGCGCTATTCTCTCGCATACTGTACAATGTATTGCTCTCTCTGTCACATGATTTACGAGCAAAGGGTTATTGGAGCCAATTTATTTGTATCTGGGGGAATATCTACCTAATATATCGATGCCTATATCTTGCTCGTTTATAGAGGCCGATAACCGATTATTGCAGTTTCGGAATCAGCGTACTGAATATAGTCGGGTGACGTTGAAAATCAACAATGTAGAATAGGTTCATATTATATAGGTATTATCTATCTACATATATATATAAAGATGAATCGCCGTGCGTTAGTCTCGCAAGATCTCGGAAATGACTCGACCGATTTGAATATTATTTTTTGTTTTGTTTGCCTTGATTCAGGGGTGGTTTACAAAAAAAAAATATTTAGAAAAAACTCAAAGAAACAATTAAAAATCGAAAAAATCGAAATTGGTCATTTTGGGAAATACGCCACTTTCAATAAATGGTGTTCGTGGCGATCCTATTGATTGACAGCTGCGCCATCCATAACTGTTTTCATTCCCTACGATTGTGTAAAATTTCGAGTCGAAAAGTCGAATGTCAAAAAGTTGAAAAAGTCGAAAATGTCAAAAAAGTCGAAAAAGTCGGAAAGTCGAAAAAGTCGAGAAAGCCGAAAAAGTCGAAAAAGTCGGAAAAGGCGAAAAAGCATTTATATTTCATCATGTAAATTATATACATTGAATTTATTTTAATTCAAATTCAAATTTAAAATTCTTTATTTATCCATTGGATATTACATGTCCAATTACAAACGACTTTCATTTAATCACCAAACGAAACTCAAAACGTACATGATTTTGCCATATTTGAGATTTCAATGAATTGGATTTGGAAGGTTGCTTAGGATTAGATAAACGCGTATGAAAAGTTACACTCAAATCAATTTTAGGTGGTACGAAGTTCACCGGGTCTTATATTATATAAAAATGAATCGCCATGCGTTAGTCTCGCAGGATCTCGGAAATGACTCGACCGATTTGAATTATTTTTCTTTTATTTTGTTTGGCTTGATTCAGGGGTGGTTTACAAAAAAAAATATTTAGGAAAAACTCAAAGAAACAACTGAAAATCGAAAAAATCGAAATTGGTCATTTTGGGAACATTGGCCACTTTCAATAGATGGCGTTCGCGGCGATCCTATTGTTTGACAGCTGCGCCCATCCATAACTGTTATTCAACCGTGCGATTGTGTATAATTTCAAAAAGTCAAAAAGTCGAAAAAGTCGAAAGTCAAGTCAAAAAGTCGAAAAAGTCAAAAAAGTCAGAAAAGTCGATAATGTCGGCAAAGTAAAAAAAAGTAAAAAAAGTCGAAAAAGTAAAAAAAAGTCCAAAAAGTCGAAAAATGTAAAAAAGTCGGAAAAGTCCAAAAAGCATTTATATTTCATCATGTAAATTAAATACATTGAATTTATTTTAATTACAAACGACTTTCATTTAATCACCAAACGAAACTCAAACCGTACATGATTCGGCCATATTATAGATTTCAATAAATTGGATTTGGAAGGTTCTTCTTCTTCTTCTTTTTTCTTTTTGGCAATCCACCCAATGAGGGTGATTTCTGCCAGGTGGTTATTATTTTTTTTAATTTGGGAACTTTATTGTTAGTAGGACAGCACTGAAACAAACAGACACAAAACATACAATAAAGGAAACAGTAGGAGCTAGTATATTATGGAATGGAATAATGTTACTAAAGGGAAATGTGAGGGAGGGAGGATTTTAAGGACTTTTGGAGAGTTAAGGGAGAGGAGATGGTCCACACACAGTGGGAGTTGAATTTTGAGGGCTATAAGGTCCGAGACGAAATTAGGATAGTTGTTGTTAAATGGGCAGTTAAAAGAGAGGTGGTCAGCAGTGCAGACTGCATGACCGCAATCGCATTGGGGGGACGGGAGGACGTGTATCCTATAGAGGTGAGCGGGGGTGCAGCTGTAGCCAATACGCAATCTGCAAATGACTGCTATTTCCTTGCGATTTGGAAGGTTGATTAGGATCAATAAACGCTTATGAAGAGTTACAATCAAATCAATTTTAGGTGGTACGAAGTTAAACGGGTCATCTAGTTACCAATAATTCCTTTAATGCATTATACATCTATCGGTATCATCTATCGGTACATCTATTAGGTATACGATTGATCAACTCTTGATTTGGTTTAATTCTAATGAATTACGTCTAAATATTACAAAATCAAAAATAATTCCTTTTCGCTTAAGACCTGCCAATGTTGACTATTTAAATAAATTACATGACTATTTTGAAATCGACATCACAGAAGATATAAATTTTCTAGGATTAAGAATTGACAGTAAATTACAATGGAATGCGCACATCCAACAATTAGCTAGTAAGCTATGTAGCTCGATATACTCTATTAAAAAAATCAGAAGTCTTTTTAGTTTTGCGGCAGCCAAATCAGTATACGTTGCGTATTTTAACTCATTAATGACTTATGGACTACTATTTTGGGGAAATGCTGCAACCAGTAAAAGAATCTTTCTTTTGCAAAAGAGAGCACTGCGCAGCATGTATCAGGTAACGACTATGACCTCATGCAAAGAATATTTCATCAAGGCAAGGGTAATGACTATGTATTCCGCGGCGTTCATATACCAGTGTTTAATGTATGCTAGACAGCACCTAACAGAAACCACAATTAATGCAGACATTCACTCGCATCATACCCGCGGTAGCTCCCTTTTATGCGTACCCCGAATACGACTGGCAAAAGTACAGAAAAGCTACTTGTACCTTAGCATTAAATTCTATAATCTACTCCCTACAAAATTTAAACAGCTGGAGGATATAAAATTTAAAAAACACATCAAGGAGATGCTGATAGGCCACCCTTTCTATAATTTGGCCGAATTTGAGGGCCACGATTTTTCAAATATTGTGCCCATTTAAATTACTTAAAAAAGTAGAGCCTTATTGTCTGATTATTTTGTATGGTCTTATATCTGTACTTTTAGTTTAAAATGCATAAAGTAGATTTAATTTGATTATTTAAAATTTTACTGACAATTTGAATATTATGATAAATAATTTTACTACGTATCTTTTCGAATCACTAACTACTTCAAATATTAAGCTTCTATTTTGATTATTTATATTTATAGTTTGACAATCTAGTAGTTAATTCTTGACTAACTATGTATGTTCAGTAAAGAGTAGTAGCGAAACTTACTACATAACCCAATTATTTTGACACGTCCAAGAGCGGTCTTTAGCCGTCAATTGGACACGACGAAAATGTAATGTAATGTAATGTAATCGTCAATAACAAATATTCTGTACAATTATAATTTTAAAAATCAAAAATACCGTCTTTGCTGCCATTTTAGTGCGCAATAGCCGCCACTGACCACTGCTGCTACCGCTAAAGCCGCCACTGTGACATCTCGCCCTGTAAAATAAGAGATTCACAAAGAAAATGGCAATTTTTAAAAAGAAAATCGACAAATAAACAAATCTTAATATTTAATAACCGTTCAAGGTCGAAAGCATGTCGATTTTGCTTTAGAAACACTATTTTTGTTATTTTGATTCACGAGCTGTGCGCGTAGGCTTCTTAAATTACAACATAACAGATAAGAAGGTCAACCATAATATATTTCGCGGTGTGAAAACAGTGCTGCCATATCTAATTATTTTCCTCAACGACGAAGTATCGATCTTATTTAGCTTTATTCAGACACGCTGGCAACGTCTTTTTTATCAATGGCCTTCAGAGTAATATTGATAAACGTTATAGTCGGGGAGCTAGCGAGTGTTTCCTGTATTAATTTTCCCAGTCACCAAACGTCGATAGATTATTCAGTGACTAATTATAAGGGGCCGTCCACATATTATGTAATCACCGAGGGGGAGGGTGGTTGGAGCTGAAGCTTACGTGGGGGGAGGGGGTGCCCGTCCTGATTACGTAATCGCCTTTGGTCACCGCATCGCATTTTTTTGTTTAAACAGCACGGAAATAGCGCAGTGAGGCGCCGAAGATACCCCGAACGCGCGATGTGCGTAGATACTCCACGCGCCCGTCTGCGATTGAGTAGCCCGGGTCGGGTCCTGCGCGCGCTGGCAAGCCGGTGGCCGCTCTGCGTCGCGGCGGCACGGCACGCTGCAACTCTAGACTAGCGCACAGCTGCACGCTCCAACTCCGTCGCGGAAAGATTAACGTGCTTGTGTTTCGCATCAACTATGACGGATTAACACATGGAGTTTCTCAGTACATACGCCAAAGCGTTTTCAATCATCTCGGGGCCGGAGGCTGAACGCGGGCCGACGAGGAGTGGGGGCAGTTTAAAGTGCACGAAGGATCCGGAGTTCTGCCTCATTGTGGATGGCTCTTCAAACATTTTACAAACACTGGGTTTACGATTCTCTATATTTTCCGCAAATTCGGTTGATTACGTAATCTTGTGGGGGGGAGGTCAGGCCGCTGATTACGTCTATTGACATGAGGGAGGGGGGGTCTAAAATCCCATGAAGCTGATAAGGTAATATGTGGACGGCCCGGGAGCTCATGGGCCCTTGCTGAGTTGGCCACGAAGACCCATTTGTTCAGGGTTGGTCACACTCACGGGCCAACACCCATCCGGCGGCCTCCACGCATGAAGCGCGAGCCTGGGTAGGACTCTGGCCTTAGGGCTAGTTTCCCCTAGGAGTCAATCTTCTGGCGCTCCTGGATGGTCTGCGCACCGTGCGGCTTAAGCCAATCGATTGTGCATTCTGACTAACAGTCAGGGGAGTCTGGAAGCAGTACTGTTACCTATAGAGCGGGGGTGGTTGCTGACTTTACGGCGACTGCTCTTGCAACGACTATCGGCTACCCGATCCCGGCTGAAGAGCCGGGCAAAGGATGCCGTGGTCCGCGATAGATTCGGTTGACACCGTTTCACCGCTACGTAAGGGAGAGGACCGCGCAAGCGACCTCGAACTCGTAACCATCGAGAGACCGGAGGGATCTGGTCGCAACTAAAATAAAGGCGTGAGTGTAATCCCGCTGGGTAACACACCTATGGCCTCTTACGGGTATGTAGTGAAGCTTGACGAAGGACTGTTTTGTCCTAAGTCTTCTGCGTTCACTTCACGGGAGATAGAACGTACATTTCGTTAAAACTTCCTGAGGTGACGGGTTCGCCCGTTGTAGTTAACAACTCTAGTTGGCCCCTAAGTAGCAGATACGAATTTTGTAGGAGGGTTGTCCCGTAGGTTGAGCTGGAAAATGCTTTACAAATGAAAATACAAATGTGTTTCACTTTTACTTTTTTGGAAGAGGGAAAGTATTATGAATGCATTTCTTTGTGTCTGTGTGTCTGTGGCAATATGTGTATTTCTTCACTATATCGCCCAATTGCTTCATCCGATTGGGCTGAAATTTGGCAAGCAGGCATCATTTGGTCATGGCAAAAATTGAAAAGATTCTGGTTGAAATCGGTCGACCAGGAGGCGCGCTAGTTTATACTTCAATCTCGAAATATTGGACTTAAAGACTTGAATTTCGGTACACAGATACCTTCTTGGGCTGAAACCACATTGTAAAAATTTGGTTCGAATATCTCATAAACAAGCGACCCAAATAATTTTTGAACTCCGCCATATTTAAGAAAATACTACATCATATTAAAAAAATACATTTTAATACAACGGTAATAATACAAAGATAGTACGAAAACCTCACTAAAATACAACGAAAATGCTGCTAAAAGACTACAAAAATCTTAAAACTACATTCACGAACACATTGACTATGGGGGGGGGAGGGATTGACGCGCAGTGAGGAGGGGGCTGTTAGGCAAAGGTGACGGGAGGGGGGGCTTGTATATTTGCCGGAAAAGTCTTGGGGTAACCCAACCGATTTTTTAGCACCATTGAAAATCATTTTTCTGTCAAGTCGAATGCAGATTTGATTATAAAAATCCTGATCTATAGGTATGGCAAAGGTGTCTGGCACCACCTGAAAATAGGTCAGATGATATAAGTATAAGTTAAGACATTAATTCGATAGATTAGGATATCTGCTTGTGATGTGCAATCGCCAAAGCCTTACCAGACTCGTTTAATGCACGTCAGAGCGCGCACTGCCGCCAGGCCTGACCAGGCACTTCAGTTTCGGTGGGGGGGGGGGGGGCAATCACTGAAACAACGCGTGCGGCACCCACCAAACATAAATTTGCCCGTACAATGATTTGAATATAAGTCGGTTTTCGAGGTGTTAAATCCAACTACCCCCCCCCCCCCCCCCCCCACTGAATACGTGCCTGACAAGGTACTTAAATTGCAGATTCTCCCTGCTTCTCAGTTTTATCTCGACTTAATTTCTTACTCAAAAAAAACGGTGGGGGGGCGTCCCCTGTATGTATACGTCCCCTGTATCCTGGATACATCCTTGACTGCCACTAACTTCAGAAGAGTCGTGCGAGGATTTAGTTAATATTAACATCAGCCACATAACGAAAAATGTCATGGCAGTGACGATGAGCGCAATGAGTTTATAATTTGCCTAATTACTATAATTATTATAAATATATTGATATTTTTTATATATTATAGTTCCCGACAGACGCATTCCGTAATTGCTTAAGGCTCCCTTCCGAGTTGATGCGACTAAAAATTTAGGTATTTTTGCAACGCCACGCGCCCGCGCGCTTTCGATTAATACATAAAGATGTTTAGGTATACCGCGGCGACAAGGGAATACGTCCCACCGTTGGCAGTGGAGAATTACGAATGACGATTTCGGCTTCGCGCGTCGTCTATTATAGTTGATTTGGCTTTTCAATTGTAATATAATAAATTATCAAATGAATAGTTTTTTATAAAGTAAAAATTAGATTACAATAACAAAATAACTTAGGATAACGTAGGATAACTTAGGATTTTTTATATCATTCAAAAGTATCTTTAATAAATAGAATAAAATTATGTTTGGCCATAACATTTCTGGAAATTACGTAATTTCAAACATTTTTTCTTATATTTTTTTGTATGGAAGTTCCAAAAACTGTCTTGGTACTATGCAAATAGACCATACGCTTGTGTAAATAGCATTTTTTTAATATTGAGAATCATTTCTAGGTTTTTCAAAATCTGAAGACAAATCTCGCTCGTTTTTATTTTTTTGGAAAACAGTAACAGAATAAAGATAATTTACAATTAATATGGAAATAATTTAAGAATTTCGTATTGGCGAAATGATAGCTTAAAGACCGGGTTTTTAAAATCCGGTATAATTGTATTAAAATTCTTTTTCGTGTTCTCACAACCAGGCCACAAAAATATAGCTTCATATAGCTTTTGGCCGCCACTGCCTCTTCTATCAAATGATAGTCTGTAATAATACGTAAGTTTTAAACGCGTAAAAGTAAAGGCGACGTATTCGAAATATAGACCGATTATTTTGAGTTTTTGGAATTGTTGAAATATTTCCGCCAGACAATCTTCGTTCAACTGTAAATAAGCAAGATTTCTTTTACGTGCATTTAATGATCGACTCCAGCGAAAGGAAAAGATTTATAACTGGGGAAATAAGTAGGTAAGTACAATTCAATTGCACCTCCCGCCCATCGCATAATCCTTGCCAGACTTGGAATTTCTTGATTAGCATGAATAATATTACTTTCACAAACTGGGAAATTGTCCTTAAACTATTCACCACCTCCCCGACTATTGCGTCAATATGAACTTGAAAATATTATGTCAAGGAAATATATATTTTTTAAATGACCGCCATCTAGCACACGACGCTCGAACTACTTCAATAGTCAAATTTGAATAGTCGCACAGGAGTACCAATTTCGACGCATAGATGACGCGCAAAAACACTGTAGAAACAAACCTTTTATCTGCATTCAATAACAAATTACTGCGGTTTCTAATCGCAAAACCACTATTTAAACACAAATGAAGTTATCAATTTTGTTTACACAAACAGCGTTATCGCTGGCGACAAAATTAAATCGGAATAGTAATTATTTAGTATTATTTTAATGCACCGCAAATATGCGCCATACTTAGAGGAATAATGAAATGTTGCGAAATATTTATCGTAATTCGATAAATAATTAGTGGAAACTGTTGTAAACATTTTGAGAAACCGTTAGGCGCGCGCTGTAGATCTGGCCGGTCTCTCCGATAACGCGACTGAAACGAATATCGTGTATCCATTAGAATATTAGGTAAAGTATTCTTTAACCCTTCAAGCCTCGCGGTTTTTACAATCATATGTGTCAAGTCGCTGAAGATTTTCGCCGGCCGACCAAAATATTAATTTCTCCTAAACGCCTGTACCGATAATAAAAATAGGCATTTCATTTTGTTCCCTTTGAAACTGGCAATTAGAGTATTCAAACCTAATTTTTGAAAACAATAAAAATATTTTTTTAATGTCAATCAAAGTTAACGAAAAAAAAAACTCCCGTTTTTTAACACATTTTAGGTTATAACTCGATAAATATAAATGTATTCAAGAATTTGTAAATACCTCTAGAAAAGGTATTAAATTACTACTATACTCCTGTACTTTGTTTTAAATATTGTATTACAAATAAAAAGATTTCGGATGTTGAAAATGTTTTATACAAACGATGTTTTCTTAGTATTGAAATAAACTTTAGAATGTTTTTTATCAAATATAGGTATCACAATTATACAAAGTATTTACTGTGTCAGACCACAAAAATATCCTTCTTCATATTGAACATCATAATAACATCTATATCTCTTTTTAAAATACATTTATTAGCAATTTGATTGACTCACCCGTTCGCATGTCGTAATAATCGAAACAATTCATACACTTTCATTCACTTTACTTCACTAATTACGAACTTTTACAGTGATATATGAGCATATATACACTTCGTTATTACGAAATTACAGTAATGAATACATATTATTTCACTTTTCACATCAAAAGACCCGTAAATTACATTCTAATTGCAAAGACACACCGGCTGATGCAATCGCGGCGATAAACAGACTGCCAATCTTGAGGGCTGCCATCCCCCGGGTGGTGTCGAATTTTAATGTATCGATCAATTATCGATTGTAATTATCGACTAATTATCGGAAGTGAAAAGTTGTAGTTTTGAATATGAAGAGTCGTTCTTCAAGGTTAAATACACAGAAAATGAAGTACGATCTTTTTGCATTTAAGGCTCCGTTTTTGATTAAATAAATAAAATCGCCATTATACTAAATAATCCATAAAATATAGTAATTTCGAAAAAGTTGTAGTTTATATTATATAAAGTCGTTTTTGGACGTTAAATAAACAGAAAATGTAATATCATCTTTTTGCATTTAAGGCTCAGTTTTTGAGTAAATAAATAAAATGTCAATTTTAAAAAGTTCACCATAAAACGTAGTGATATCATAAAAATTGTAGTTTTTAATATACGAAGTCATTTTTCGATGTTAGATAAACAGATAATGTAGGATGATCTTTTTCAATTTAAGGCTCAGTTTTTGATTAAATAAATAAAATCGAAAATTATACTAAATAATCCATAAAATATAGTAATTTAAAAAAATGTAGTTTATATTATATCAAGTCGTTTTTGGACGTTAAATAAACAAAAAATGTAACATGATATTTTTGCATTTAAGGCTCAGTTTTTGATGAAATAAATAAAATCGAAAATTGTACTAAAGAATCCATAAAATATAGTAATTTGAAAAAATGTAGTTTATATGAAGTCGTTTTTGGACGTTGAATAAACAGAGAATGTAATAAATCTTTTTCCATGTCCGATGTCCGACCGAACGTCAGTTTTTGGCCGAAGCCGAATGTTCGGCCTTCGCCATAATCTTCGGCCGAAGCCGAAGGTTCAATCACACTTAGAATCCGGACTTAAAAATAAGTCACAATGAAAATATAGAAAATTATCTGCTGGTAGTTTTATTGTATGCGTTATATTATAGTTATAGTTTGATAATAAATTATAGATTGTAGTTTAAATAAATATATTGCACCTTTCCAAAAATAACAAACTCAGTTTTATTCATATTTATTTATTTGACAATAAAACATTCCACCGAAAGGTAACATTATACAATAAGTAATATCAAATATAATAGCAATTATTTTACCATTCAAACGTTGTTTGAGCAAAAAAAGGTAACATTATCCAATAATATACATTTATATGCAATAAACTTCGTTAGTTATTGCCGTGTAAAGAGTATAAAATCATTTATATTGATTTTATGTACATCGGTCGCTTTAGATAGGATTCGATCATACGATATTGGCTATATAGCTTATTTCGCTGTATCTCGGTGAGGGCCGAGTAGTTATGTGGTCTCTTGTGGTCGGACGTTATAGCAATTATCCAAAAATCTTCATACAATATATGGATGACATGCTTTTCTGGTGGGTCCTCGGTGTGCTTCGAGGACGTGAGACGGCAGCGGCGCAGCGTTCACGCTCGTTTACATACATCATCAGGCATATAAATTAATACATATATTACTATAAATAAATAAATCACTCCATCCATCACCAATCATCCGTCGTACGTACTTGAAACAAGGATACTGTGGGTATACTACTGTAAACTACTATACTACTATATCTACACGGGCAAAAATGACTGCAAAATCGAGAAATGAATTGATTGATACTATGAAATGAATTGGTACTACTCTACAGTATGATAATTTTTAAAGCAAGGTTCCAGGCAGAGTGGCACATTGCAAGCCTCACACATAGTGGTGCCCTGTTTTTTCGTATTCTCGCGTTTCAGACACCATACGCAATAATTCCGCATCCTACGTTTACTGGAACCAACGGCCAGAGGGCTATGACAAGGGAAATGATTTCTACCGACAAGTCGGTTCGACGGTAAACTTGAGCCACGACTTCCACTTTGGTACTGTCGCGGCTGAGGAACATGAGGCAAATGCACATCCATGATTGCATTAACTAAACATATGCGGAACGCCTGCTGCCTAACAGGTGTGGTGGCACACTTACGATAGAGGATACAAGCGTTTAATACAGAGGCGTTGAGAAGCCTCTTAAACATCTTTTTGTACCATTTCTTGTGCCTTTTTCGTTCGATCAAGTAAGGCTCCAGCATTTGGTCCTTCTTGTCGACTGCTCCCATGAAATGATTGTACTCGTTTATCAACAAGGGTTTGTATTTCGACGGCCTACCTGGTCTTGCAGCCACTTGGACCACCTCAGTGCCATGGCAAGTGGATGTAAGGTATACAGTTTTCTTGTCCTGGTAAGCCATCACCACAACATCCCCGGAATGCCGAGCTACAAAGGTTCCTTCTAAAGGTCTGACGTGCTGAATAAGTGGTGACACGTTCTTCCGCGATTTGCGCAAGGTGCCAACACAATCAGTTTTGTTCAGTTTCAGGAACCTCGATAAAACTGGGGAATTGAACCAATTGTCCATGAATAACATATGTCCCCGATTGAGAAGAGGTCTCATTAGCCGGACCACAATGTCGGTGCTTTTCAGCATTTTTGATAAATTATCAGTATCTTTGCCCGTATAAATTTCGAACGACCACAGGTAACCCGTAGCGGATTCGCATATTTCGAATGATTTGATTCCGAAACGAGCGGCCTTCGTTCTGATAAACTGTCTGAAGGAGAGATTACCCTTCCACAATGTTAACGATTCATCGATCGCTATCTTTTGCTCCATTACATAAGCCTCCTGAAACTTCGTATTCAAGTGCTCAAGTAATGGGCCAAAAGAGAATAACCTGGATGATTCCTTAGTGCGGGCTGCGTTGTCTACAAAGTGTAGAGCTCGAGTTAGATTTTCATAACGAGACTTTGTAAAAAGTCTCGTGAACGAGATTGTTTGACATTATAAATAGGATAGAAAACGAATTTACCTCGTGAATTTTGTAGGACCCGACGTTTCGGTGACGTTGCAGCCGCCGTTGTCTAGGGTTGTCAGTCTACCCTAGACAACGGCGGCTGCAACGTCACCGAAGCGTTGGGTCCTACAAATTTCACGCGGTAAATTCGTTTTCTATCCTATTTATAATTTAATCAGATTGTTGGACCTTAACTTATATTTATAAACATTCCCGTTAAATTTATAATAATTATATTTATAATAGGTACAATTAAATAATTACAAAATAAAAAAATAAAACACAAATAAATAAAACACGTCAAATCAATATAAGGGAGGAACGGGTTATAAGAACAAGCTAGGAGACGGGTGAAGGGGTGGGGGCGGAGATGGGGTGTTCATACTTTCTTCATAAGTAAATTTTTTATTTTATTTATTTGTATCAAACATAATTATAAAACGCATAAAAATGGTCATAACAAGTCTGTCTCTTGCTTAACAAATGTCTCTTAATAGATCTTTAAACCCGATCAGTTCTCCCATGAAAGATAAAGACCAGATCTCTGCTTTCATCCCATAGAAAGGCTTTCATTCCAAGAGAAATTATACAAATAAGAAGGCATGTTTCAATGTACACGAAAGAAAGAATATTTGAAGGCATGTACATGAAATATTAGTGTATGTGAAAATTCCAACATTGCCTAATGGGTAATCACTCCATGTAAATGTGCCATTATTCGGCGTTTCTTTGCTGGTACAGCCACCGTAGCTAGATCCCGGAGAACAAGGATCAGTGTCCTTCCATAGTCGTTCCAATTACCTAATGTTTTGTTGTCGCTTGGTCGCCGAAAACTATAAATAATCAACAACATACAAAATACTAAGAGACAACAATAACTATCACAGAAGTTTGAGAGTGGAACTAATCGACGCAGGATTTTTTTCTGATTCTAGTGATAAATATAACTCAATATCGCCTAAATTGTCGTTTAGTAACTTTTTCCTTTCCACCGTCGATATGCATTCAAAGAAGCGTCAAATCTATACATTTCGGTAGGTTAGTTTAGTGTTTTTTTTAAATAGTACATAAACACCTATTTAGCGATAGGTTAAGTTATTTTTTTTTAAACAATCTTAAAAAAATATGTAAAAACATTTTATTGTAAAAGAGAATGGGCATTTTATGCCGACTTTTCCAATAGCTGTAAATCATATACCAATAGGAAGATCTCTTTATGTAAGACATTTATTACTACAACCACTGATCTCAATTATGAGCCGTTTCTGAGTTATACCTATCCTATTAAATATGGCTAACTACCTTTATCCCAAATGGAACCTAACACATCCAGGCATTATATTTTTAATAACTATTTGAACGAAAACCGTCGCAAAATACCCGAAACGATAAACTACATACGCTTTGTGAGTACAAACTATATATTCCTAAGAATGCTCGACTTATCAGCAGTATATGGAAGGGAAATGCTATGATATCTCGTTGAGCCCTGTAATGTGCTTATGATTTCATTGCCGCTTTGTTTACTGACGTATGTAATATGCTGATGTTAGGTGCCCATCGTGGTGTGCCCATTGGCCGTATATCATAAAATACTATCTTTTATGGATCTTCACTGCAAATAATATATTTTAAATAAATAATTGGAATGGGGGCTTTTGAGTAATTAGTCGTATTTAGGAAGATTCCGAACGTCAAAACTCCAAGACGGCTCATAATTGATGTAATTTCTATTAGTCATAAATATTGTAGATCTGTAGATCTATATAGACAAATATTGTAGATCTTTCCAATGGTAAATACGTTATTGTTATTAGAGAGGTGGTCCCAGTGCCCATACATTTTTGCCCATAGTCCTTTGGTTCTGTTTTGTCTCGAAATATTGCGTGCCCGATGTTATTTTCTATAAAATTTTGTATTACAATGATCGAATCTAGGTTTTTCTTTATTTTTGAGAAAGGTTCCTATAATGCATATATTCCAAATAAATCGCAACTTGTGCAACTACATGACTTTAGTTTTATTCAGCTGCTCCTGAATTATAACGGTCAGATACCAAAACTTCGATACGACTCCCGTATACTAAGTATTGTAAAGGAACCTAACCGTCTAGCTCTACTGCCTGTACATCGGAAGTCGCGCTCTGGTGGCGGTCGCTGCAACTACAAAGTGTCAAGTCAAGTCGGGCCTCCTCTTCTTGACGATTCGTGTCGCCGTCGTCGTGTTCGCTTTTTTTTTTCGCTAGAAAACTTTCATTATTCGTCATTTCGCAGTGGCGCCGCGGACGCGCGCACGCCCGCGCACGAAAACAACCGGATTCCGGATAATCCGCGATTGAAAAACAACAAAATCCGCCATTTTCCCAGTACAAAAGTGATACCTAGTGACAGTGCAGTGGAGTGCTAACCTAAAAGGATTTATTGGATGTCATAACATTCGCATCGTTCAGTGTTTGGAAGGTAAAAGCGACGAATAATTGTTATCCTAGCATTATCGAGCGAACGAGCAAGATCTCATTATTTTCCGTGTGAAATAGTCGTTTAAAAGAACCGAGTAGTTAGCAGCGATGGCTATCGTTCTACTTTTGTTTTTCGATCGCTTACGTGTTAATTAGATGAAAATTAGTTGTAATTATATAATTTATTAGCTTTTTCGGTTCTTTTCCGGTTCTTTTCCAACTCCGCGCAATACTTTAACCCTCCAACCGCTGGCGATTTTCCTATAGATTTTTTTAAATATTCTACGATACAGGATATAAGTTGTCCGTTTCCGTTAGCCCTGCGACTCGAGAACTTGGAAAATGCGACTCGATATTACAGAGTAACAGGAAAAGATTCAATGGGGAAATAGCGGAAATACATTTTAAATCAATTAAAAAGGAAGCCATCAGGCTCTACTCCAGGTCCCGATGGTATTCCCTACTTAGTGTATAAAAAGTGCCCCTGCCTTCTGCAATATTTAGGATCCATCTTCCGACATATGGAATAGCGGTGTAGTCCCACAGAATTTCGGCCGAGCGACAGTCATCCTAATTCCGAAGGTCCCAGTTTGCACCGGACCAAAGGACGCTCGGCCCATTGCTCTGACAGATACTGTGGCCAAAATCTTTTTTGGCATAGTCCACATGAGGATGAGCGAATTCATGCACCGGAACGAGTACCCTGGAGTGTCAGTACAAAAAGGCTTCATGCGTGGTGTCTCAGGCTGCCGCGAGCACAATTCTCTCTTGGCTGCTGCCATTAACGATGCGAGACAGCACGAACGCCAAATCAATGTATGCTGGCTCGACCTAGAGAATGCCTTTGGGTCAGTTCGGCACAGTCTCCTCCACTTTGCGCTCCGCTGGTACAACTTCCCACCTGTGGTGCGTGACATTGTAGCCTCCTACTACAACTGTCTGACGTTCCATGTCAAAACGCAAGAATGGACTACCCGCTCTATATCATATTCAATTGGACTGTTTCAGGGCTGTTGCCTCTCTCCGACGATATTCAATATCGTTTTCAATATACTGCTGGAAAGCCTGACCCAGTTCGACAAGAAGTGGGGTTACCGTTTTAAAACAGACAGGCCAATACACATCGTCGTGCCTCGCTTTTGCCGCCGACCTAACTTTTATCACCAGGAGCCCCAAGCAGCTTTCCCTGCTATTACAGAAAGTGGAGCTGTTCTGCGACTGGTCAGGCTGTATAAAAGTGAAGCCCTCCAAATGTTTTTGCCTTGGACTCGCCCGCATAGACACAAAATTTACGTCCTATGACCCAAAATTGGTCTATAAGGGCTCTATTATCTCCCTTATAGACCCTAATAATCACTTCAAATTTCTTGGCAGGAAAATCACCTGCCAGGAAAAAGACCTCTCTGGCGATCATGTTATAGAACATTTCAGTAGTTGCCTGGAAAAGATAGATGCATTGCTAATTTCTGGCCCTCGTAAGGCTTGGATCTATGACAACTATCTAACTTCACATTTGTCATGGCCCTTTCTTATTTACGATTTCACCAAAACCCAACTGTCTCGTCTGGGAGGGAGCTAATGGGCCCATGATGAGGTGGCCACGATGACCCATGTGTTCAGGGTCGGTCACACTCACGGGTCAACACCCATCCGATGGCCTCCACGCATGGGGTGCGAGCCTGGGTAGGACACTGGGTCAACCAGTCTCCCCTGGGAATCAAACCTCTGGCGCTCCTGGACGGTCTGCGCACCGCAATCGACTGTGCTCTCCGACTAACAATCGGGGGAGTCTGGGAACTGTATTGTTTCCTATAGAGCGGGGGTGGTTGTCTACCTTACGGCGACTGCTCTTGAAATGACCATTGGCCATCCGATCCGGGTTCAGAGTCGGGCAAAGGACGCCTTGGTCCGCGATAGATTCGGTTCACACCGTTTCACCGCTTCGTAAGGAAGAGGACCGCGCAAGCGACCTCGAACTCGGAACCAATCGAGAGACCGGAGAAATCTGATCACAATTGGAAGCAAGGGCGCGAGGGTCGGCCCGCCAGGTAACACTGGCTATCTCGCGGTAAGGCGTTGGCTTCTTGCGGGTTGTGACGTAGCTGGACGTTGGATTTGTTCTGTCCAAAGTCTTCTACGTTCACTGCAGGGCGACAGAACGAGAAAATCGTTAAAACGTCCTGTGGTGACGGGCTCGCCCGTTGTAGTTGACACTGCAAGTTGTCTCGTCTGGATGCACTGGTGACAGCTAGTTTAAAATCCTGGTTGTCCTTAGCTAAACCAGCTGACCCCTCGACTCTCTAGTTAGGCGGCGTTGATTTCAAAAAATTTGGTCTACTGTGCTTTCTATTTTGCTATTATTTATATTTAAGCCTATAATGTTAAACTTACAATGTACTGCTATAAAAATGTGCTTTTCTTTAATAAATAAATAAATAAACTACAAATATTTCATAAAAAAACCGTAATAAAAATAATTATAAATATTTACAATAGTTCACTTTCTGTAAGTTTGTTTGTTTGTTTGTTTATACTCTTATTGTGAAAATGTCACAATGGGCGGGTTTATTGTCATACGACAATCTCTTACAACCAACCCTACTATGACGTGTTATATGTATGTGTGCGTGTAACATGTCTGTAAGTGTGTGTCTTGTTATTGCATTCGATCGACAGAATTGAAAATGCAATTCCGTTAATTTGATCCTAACGAAAATGGTGACCCAGCCGGGAATCGAACCTGGGACCTTACAATGTAAGATCAGGCGACCTAACCACTATGCAACCGGGCCGTGTGTCATACTGTCATATCATATTAGGTATAAACTTTATGTTTTAAAGATAAAATCCTTCTTATCACTATGCCTGCGGAAATATAGTCTCAATAACCATGGAAAATATTGGCTAGGCAATAAGGCCCTACAGTAAACTGTACAGGAAATTGTTTGAATATTTTACCTGTCCTACAGTAAATATATTCAAACAAACAAACAAGCATAGTGGTTAGGTCGCCTGATATTACATTGTAAGGTCCCGGGTTCGATTCCCGGCTGGGTCATTATTTTCCGTTGGGATAGTATTAACGGAATTGCATTTTCAATTCTGTCGATCGAACGCAATAACAAGACACAAACTTACACACGTGTTCCCCGCACACATACATATGAACACGTCATAGTAAGGTTGGTTGTAAGAGATTGTCATATGACAATAAACCCGCACATTGTGATTTTACAATAAAGAGTAGAAACAAACAGTAGGTACTACGGCGTTCAATAAAAAGTGATATGATGGGCCCGATTTTGGTCGGTGAATTCCATGGCAGCTCCGTTTGTATTTTATTATATTTTATTTACATTATGTTGAAGTTGTTGAATGTTCTTTTATATTGAATGTTCTTCTATTTTTCAACATGTTAACCTTTTATTTTTATACATTTAGTATATCTTTTTTGAAATCTAATAATACTTAATAATAATATACTCTTTATTTGCACTTGATTATGATACAAAAAGGCGAGCTTATTGCCACATGGCGATGTCTTACAACTAACCTAATCACAGTGGTACATGCGCGCATTGTGGAAATAAAGATTATTGTAGGTATTTAAAATTAAGAATGCCCGAGGAGAGGAAATTGGGAAAGGAAGAGGAGAGAAAAGGAAGAACTGGCTACTTCTCAGAATATTAGTATTCTTTGAGGCGAGTCTTAAATAATTGTAAAGAAGGCGAGTTTCGTTCCACAGTCTTGCACCGTGGGCACGGAAAGAGTAGGAATATAAATCAGTATTATGACACGGATTTTTAGTAGACTGTCAGAGGCTGACCGAAGTACGAGACCGTGGGAACTTAGTGGTTCAAAAAGCTCGTGGATATAGGATGGTGCAGGGTTGCGATGATTTAAATCATTTCATTTAAATCAATGATTAAATTGCGATTTAAATCAAGTGATTTAAAAAAAAACAATGATTTAAATCAATATTTTTTTACTGCAACCAAAAAATGACCTCAGCCAAAAAATGTCAAGGGACTTCGGACTATAACCGAAGAAGAATTGGATATAATCATCTAAACTCCATACACCCAAAAATCAGTTTCGCCTATGAAGTAGAGAAGGACGGCTCCTTACCATTTTTGGATGTCAAAGTGACGAGGAGAAGTGACAATACTCTCGGACATACGGTATATCGGAAGCCCACACATACGGACAGATATTTGCATGCAAGCTCACACCATCATCCCTACCATCTACATTCAGTGCAAACGTCGCTCGTGAATCGAGCTCGCGATCTGTGCGACACTGAGCATTTTCCGAAGGAGATGGAACATGTCATTGATGTCCTTAGGAAAAATGGATACGGAAAATATCACGAGACACGCACACGATCTAATACAGACGAAACTCAAAAACCGAGCAGATCAAGAGCATTCTTACCATACGTCAAGGGCGTGACTGATCGAATAAGTAAGATGCTAAACAGATTCGATATAAAAACGATCTTCAAACCGACCCAAAATATAGCTCGATTGTTGAGGCCTCTAAAGGATGTAATACCACTGCAAACCCCGGGTGTGTATAAAGTCGAATGCAGCTGCGGCCTAGCCTACGTTGGACAAACGAAACGGCCCATAGCCACACGACTGACAGAACACATCAAAGCTGTTAAAAACGTTCAGCGAGAAAAATCGGCGATCTGCGAACATATATTGGATAGCGGAAGTAACCACTGGATGCAGTTTCAAAATCCCATTGTTCTATCCAAGGAACAATTCTACTTTCCTCGCATGATCCGGGAAGCCATTAAAATAAGAAAACTCCGAACTTCAATAGAGACGACGGTTACAAACTCTCTTATACGTGGAACCCTCTTCTTAAAATGTTCCCGCCGCCGAACGCCAAACGCAAAGACGTAAAACAGGATACAGCGAGTGTTGTGTGCAAGACGGATTTTCAAAATTCCCGCGCTTCAAGCCCGGCCCCCCACCACCGTTATAACCTACGCAGTGGCGGCAGCGGTTTGCGGTCTACCCGCAAAACAATAGACTGACAGCTCTTCAGTCTACCCTAGACAACGGCGGCTGCAACGTCACCGAAACGTCGGGTCCTACAAATTTCACGCGGTAAATTCGTTTTCTATCCTATTTATAATGGATATAATCAAGCAACTGCTAAGTACATTTGCTTCATCCGCTGGGGTCGAAAGAATATTTTCAGAATGCAATTTGGTGCACAGCAAAATAGGAAATAGATTAGGCAATGAGAAGGCGGCTAAATTAGTCTTCCTTTTGAAAAAACTAAATTCAAACAAATTACAAAACCAATAACATCTAGTTACTGTTACTGATATAATAATGTAAATATAAGTAAGTGACTGCGACTGCGGTGAATTATTCTCTGCGGTTTAATTTATGATAATTTATTATTTTTTTTCCCTTGTTTCCTTCTTGATAAATATGACAAAAACGGTACAGTATTTCTGTTTTTATAAAAATTATTAAAAAATGTTTTTGATTTAGAAGAAGTAAGAACTCCTTGATTTTTGTACATTTTACAATCAATAGTTTTTGTTAATGTAATTTATTTTTTATTTATTTATTTATTTAGTAGTAACACATCTAGTAAAAAGTTAATGTCATATTTGATTAAGATGTTAGCAAGAAATTGATGCGACATTATTTTTATGATTGACACAGTCGCCTAACTAGGCCTAGGCCTGTTCTAAGGCAGACTTTTAATGATGATATAAAGTGTGCACTGTCAACTTAATCTATAGTTAGTACTTATTTTTAAAACTACAAATATTTACGCAAATATGCAAATATATAAATATATAAATGGCAAATAAATATGCTACTGTTTTTACTTTTTAGAAGAACTAATATATGTTGATTTTTGTTAATGTTATTAAAACATATTTAAATAAATAACAATTGTATTGTGTTTTTCCTGACTTCCAAATTTAAAAAAAAATACAAATATTAACAAATCAAAAAAATCTGATTTAAATCAAATAATTCCGATTTAAAATGAAATTATTCCGATTTTTTTGATTTAAAAAAAAGACATGATTTTTATCAACCCTGTAATGGTGATGATTGAGAGTACACGATAGAGAAGAGCAAGTATATCAACGTTTCTCCTTTGGTGTACTGGCAACTGTTTTAACGGTGCTCTATATTCGGACACGTGATCATACTTACGTAGACCGAAGATGTATCGTATGCATAAATTTTTCAAACGTTCAAGTTTGTTGAGTAGTTCCTCCGATAATCACATCTGCATAGTCAAGAAAAGATGAAGGAGAGACTGTGCAAGAGATTTCTTTGTGTCCATAAGAAGAAGCGTTTGCAGAGGGTGAAAACTAGCAAATATTTTGCGACTTACCTAATCTGAGTTTTATCTAATTTTTTGTGTATCTAAGTTAATGGTCTCAACTTTCTAATAATTATTGAAAAACTGAAAAAAGTCGCGCCGCGCTCGTACCCGTTTTGGGACGTTACTGAGCATCGACTACAATACATCGTACCCGATTCGGGACGTTACTGTCTTGAGGAGTTGAAATAAAATACCCTTCATAAAAACTCCTCAGCCAGATCACTGTACTGCTGCTACTACCGCGTCATAATCAATGACACTTTCGACATCTCAGATGTTCGTTTAATATCGGAAATATTATATCAAAATCATTGGACAACAATTGGAATGATTGGACAACAATTGGGGACTTTTGCATTCCGCCTCCAATGCACTGGAAGGTAATGCTCTATGACTGGACGCCAGAGATTCTGAAATTTTATTTGAATGCCTTTCAGCATACACTTCCAGACCCCAGTAACCTCGCTCGTTGGAGCTTTGCCGAGGATAGTTCTTGTCCCCTCTGTAGCAATACCCCTTGCACAGCTAGACACATTCTAGCTGGCTGCAAGGTGGCCTTAGATCAAGGACGGTACACTTACCGCCATGACAAAGTTCTCGCTGTTATTCGCGAGGTAATTAGTCTCTCAGTGGCTCGTGCCAACAAGGGTTTGACAGTATCCTCCAAACCCCCAATACAGTTTGTGCGGGATGGCTCTAAAGGCAAAAAAACATTTAACTACAAAACCTTTCTCAATAATCGAGAAAGCTACAGATTGGATTCTGGAGGTTGATTCGGTCTCTAAGCAGTATAAATTCCCTGAAAGTCTCGGATGCACAGCCCTCCGTCCAGATATAACTCTTTACTCTGTATCTCGGAAGGTGGCTCTTATTGTAGAATTAACTGTTCCATGGGAATCAAATATCCCAAAAGACCACGAGTACAAATTAAATAAATACCATGATCTTGCAAATGCCGTAACCCGGAACGGCTTCACTGTTCACCTTCACGCGGTGGAAGTTGGCGCTCGTGGCCTGCCAGCTAAATCTCTATTTCACCTCTTTAAAGATCTTGGCCTTTCCAGAAAAATAATCAACTCTTTCTTAGAAAAATTATCTAAAACTGCGATTTGCGCATCTCAAATTCTATGACTTCGAAGGGGGAGTGAATGGGTGGTAAGGTGAACGCTCACATGTGGCAAGACAGCTGTCCTAAACCTACCACAGCCGGTTCGTAAGTCCGGAATCCACTGCTCACCCCCCAGAAGTGTAAAAAAATAGTATTATGATGGGCCCGACTCCGGTCGGTGAATTCCATGGCAGCTCCGTTTGTATTTATTATAGGGGCAAGGTCCAGTGAACATGAGGGATGTTTCAGTATTTCTTTATTCAGAAATCACACAGTAATAATTACACAGTAAATTACATTATGAAACTATAGATTACTTACCGAATTTCAATGAAATTACAGAAATAAACGTTGAACTACTTAAAAAAAATAAAATTATACTACGTAAGAGGCTTGCGTTTAAGATGTGTGTAAATGCATATAATATTAATAATAGCGTATATAAAGTATAATAATAGTAATAATCTATACTAATATTATAAAGAGGTAAAGTTTGTGACGTTGTAGGAAGTAATTTCTGGATCTACTGAACCGATTTTGAAAATTCTTTTACCAATAGAAAGCCACGTTATTTGTGAGTGTCATAGGCTATATATTAATCCGAAAAATGAAAAGACTTCCGTGGTAGTCGGATTTCCAAAGTAAGTCGGAAAAAACGGAACGATGAGAGATATATGATTGTTCTAGAGAAAAGTTGTAGAGCTTGATAATGCCTACAAAAAAGTCAGCGACAGCATATGTCTAACTTTTATATTTAAGTCACAAAAAGTAGTTTTTTATATTAAAAAAATAATTTAAATCGTTAGGTCATGTTTATTGATCATATTATCAACAATTATGAATTCATATCAAAATAAGTAAATTTATCATTTCAAGTGTTTAAAACAAGAGACTTTTCCCTTTTACTGCATATAATTTCCTTTTTACTGCATAAATGGTTAAAGAGATAAGACACTCACAAATAAGACACTCACAAGAAGACACTCACAAATAATGGTAATATAGTCAAATTGGCATGCAAATACATACATACCTACATATGCAGTAAAAATATAAGCCTTCTTTTGGCAGTCAGGAAATAAATCATAACACTCAGTACTAACCGAACCACACTCATAATTTCATCACAAATAAAAAGTTTTACTGCCCAACGAAGTGGGCACGGGTCAGCTAGTCATTAATAATTCATATTGTCTTCGTTTATTTATTAATTTGTAACCTGATTATTTAATGTTAAATATTTTGATTTTGATTATTTTTGATTTATTATATGTAGATTATTAAATTTATGTAATTACGTTATTTTCTTTTAATATCATTTGATGTTAAATATCTTGATTTTGATTATTTCGATTTGTGTATTTATTTGATTATGATTATTTGGATTTTTTGTTTTAAGATTTATTTGATTTGGTTATTTTATTTTAAAAATCATATACCTATGTATCAATAATTAATAGGTGTGTCCTGAAAACCAGGATAAGAGATATCCTGAGGATACCCCTAATTTGCAGCGTTCGTAGCTTTATTTCATAGTCTTTGTCTATTTATAGTTTTAATTTTTAATCTGTGTGTTCTTGTTTTTTTTTTTTTGTATATGTTTTTTATAACAGCTGCAAATAAATAAATAAATAAATAAATAAAATAGCTAAAAATAGTCAGTTTTTGTATTGGCTTGGGTGTCATTTACAAAGTATTTGTAAGTGTTTATGGAATTATTAAATATATCAGTACTATTTAACCCCCGCATTGTCCCACAATTGAAATTACCGTAGAGCGGCAAAGGGGACATCTGTCCCAGCCGAGATCGGCGCCGATGTTTTCCAATTATTTACCCTTGATACCTCACATAAATCATACGGCCTGTGGTATGTGCGAAAAGAGGAGAAGATTCTCTGTCGTTAAGAGGCCGTACACGAAATTTTGCGCATTTCGTGAATTTACGTAATTTTGCAGACGTGAATTTAAGGTTAAAATACTGTATTTCTATAAGTTTTATTGCACAACATAAAAGATCATTTATATTATTGTCTAATGAGTGAGCTACTTTTTTGAAAATTATAGAATTTTGATTAATTGACCTTAAACCGGCGACGCTTTGTGAATTTTTGCTGTAAGAGGTTTAGAATATAACATATTTACGAATCGTTTTGACATCTAAACGGTATAAAAAAATTACAATGTATTGTTGTGAAAGTCCTCTATATAATAAGTGAATCACTTTTTACTACTTTCATATAAAATTGTTGATAAAAAAAATATTTAACTTTGTCAAATTTTTTAGAAAATGGGCTAAGATTTGCTTTTGATTTCGGCCTTTTAGAACTCTCGTTCATAAAATAAAAACAACAGAAATAAACATTAGTTCAATATCAATCCATTTCCTCAAAAAAAAAATGCAAGACATTAATTAAAGCAAGACAGTTTGTAGTTATTAAATGAAAATGTATATAAACAATGACTTTTATATTATTTATATTTCCAAACCATTTCTTTATTCTATTAAATTGTAGGAATTGTAGGCCTTTCAATTATTTTATTTTAATTTATATTGAAATTTTTAGGATTATTTTCATGTTTCTGTGTAAAAAAATATTTATTTTTATTTACAAAAATTTTATTTCTTAAAATTACGGCGATTACCTTACTATATTTTTATAAAATTATGTTAATTTAAATGTCTGCCTTAGAACAGGCTATAGCCTAGTTAGGCGACATTGAAATGGAATATCTGGCAACAGTTTCTGGCATATCAGGTTTCAGTTTTTTGCTACTGGTTATTTTGTCTATTACATTGTACCTACATGTCCATAAACTGTAAATGTTTTTAAATTACGTAATTAAATAAATAAAAATAAAAATTAAAATTGGCAATAAAGTCTTTTAAAACAATCTAATTCTCGCGTTATGATACTCGCCTATGATACGATTCACGCCTCAAGTCAGCTAGTCCCCGCCGAGCGCTACCAAAGGGTGGACGTATCTCTTTGGCTCCGAAAATTCTACCTACCTATAGTTATATTATACCATTGATTATAGAGGTATCACGGCCCACATCGATTTCGTACACGGCCTCTTAACTAGTTGGTTCATTATTTTTCATACAGTCGCCATTTTTAGTCTATGATTGAACCAACCCAAAAACTTCAATATTCATGTTGATTTTCAACACCGAATATTTTTTTATTTTTGTATGGGTATAAGTAAAACGAAGTCATAGGTTGAATGAAGCATATTATAATTATTATAAAAGTATTCACAATTTCTTGTATAGGGTGATTTATTTCCAGAAAAAACATAGAAATGTTGGACAAGGCAGTTTTTTTCTGTACCACAACTTTGACAGATAATTCTGAATAATGCTTATTGCTTTACAAAACGACGTTACACGGATCTAATAGCAAATTTCAACAGGAACATAAAACAGGTCTTTTTTATACGATCCGTATAGTAGTTTCGGAGTAATCGTCGTTTTCCTGAAACGCTATATTTTTGTTGTGATGTAATCTTCTTCTTCGCGTTCTCTAAGATAAACTACAATTCAAACGTCAGCGCTCTGTAAAGCTCACAGCAGCGTGTGAGTACTCCATTTCTCGATGAATTAGTTTTAAACCGTGGCAATCGAAAAAGGGGAAATTGGCGCGTGGTTTTCATTGGAAAGCCAGCTTCTGCAATGGCAGCCATCGCAACTCTGGACTCGTGCGCTGGTGCGTTATCTTGGTGAAACAAAACAGTTTGCCTATTCGTTTTTCACATATTTCTTTGCGCATTTTACTTTTCCGGCACTAGTATTGTAAACGTGCTAAAAACATCCGGATGAAAACGAAAATATCCATTTTGACACCCCCTGAGACGATTATGACCATTTCCAGACTGAAGTCTTTCTGTGAGTCTGTGTGGGGGTGTGTGTGTGTCTCCACGATAGAGCATTAACACTTTATCCAATTGAGATCAAATTTGGCATGCAGTTCTTCTTGCAATGTCAGAGCCCGAGTAGCCGTGTTCTCTTCCGTGTTGGCAGCATCAACAGCTTGACTCTGAACATTATTTTCAGCCACAAGAGAAAGAGTCACTTCGTATAGAATAGAATAGAATAACTTTATTGTGCTATAAAAACATAACTTAATGAATATTGCGCTGGTTTTATAAAAGAGACAATTTATGTACAAATGGCGGACTTATCGCTATAGCAATATCTTACAGTCAACCATTTGATAAAATAATTCCTAATTTTCACCGTACAATACACAAAGAAGTAGTAAAGTTAAATTTAAAATAAACTTATACAGATACATGTCAGTAACTAATGCTAAGGTTGCCCAGGGAAGGATAAAGGAGAGGACAAGGTGAGGTATTTGGTTAGTGGCTGTGTAAAAATAGATGTTTCTTCAACAACTTTTTGAAAGTATGCAGCGAAGGTGCATGCCTGATAGTGAGGGAGCTGATTCCATAAACGAGCAGAATGGACTGTAAAAGAGTGCGTGTAAACAGAAGAATGATGTATCGGAATGGCGAGTGTATTATCCCGGCTTTATCGAGGTGGAAGACTGTGGCCTCCCAAAGGGTGGAAATTCTCCTTTAGATAGGAGGGTGAAGTGGGGTTATTGAGTAAAGTAGTAAAGTTAAATTTAAAATAAACTTATACAGATACATGTCAGTAACTAATGCTAAGGTTGCCCAGGGAAGGATAAAGGAGAGGACAAGGTGAGGTATTTGGTTAGTGGCTGTGTAAAAATAGATGTTTCTTCAACAACTTTTTGAAAGTATGCAGCGAAGGTGCATGCCTGATAGTGAGGGAGCTGATTCCATAAACGAGCAGAATGGACTGTAAAAGAGTGCGTGTAAACAGAAGAATGATGTATCGGAATGGCGAGTGTATTATCCCGGCTTTATCGAGGTGGAAGACTGTGGCCTCCCAAAGGGTGGAAATTCTCCTTTAGATAGGAGGGTGAAGTGGGGTTATTGAGTATGTTGTAGAGTAGCGACAACGTATGAAAATGTCTTCGATCGCGAATAGGAAGCCAATGAAGTTGCTCACGAAAGCAGCTAACTTCGTCATCATCAGCTTCGACGGAGGACCGTCATGTCGAATTAAACTTTATTTTCTGGATTAACTGCTTAATTTCCCTTCGAATCACACCTTTCGAAATAATAATTTTCAATCCCGCATGATCCCGCACTCCAATCGCAGTCAGCGGGACTGATGAAATCATGCGGGATCTCGGTAATTCGAGATCTCGGTATACCGATATTGGAAGCGCTAGGTGAGCATCAACCCCCTAATGTATCTCGTAACTCTTGAAATACTCGCTCCGTACAATTTTTTTCAAAGATACCTATTTAATTACTGCGGGAAATTCCGATTTTTCCATTTTCGCCAACACGCTTCGACAAGATGCAAAAAAAATACATAAAAAACAAATGAAAACCAGTTTTTGCTTTTTAGAACATAATAACAGATTTATTGTGCCTGCCAGTATTTATTTTTATATGGATCCAAAGTGTTATCACTATTTTTTAAACACTCCTTGTGCTACAGTAGGGAAGTGATATTTATAAGTATTTTGTAGGGATGTAACGATTCCGATACCGATATATCGGTCGATATAATCGACAGGCCGATATATCGGCATCGCCGATTATATACAATCGATATCAAACAGTTTGAAAAGCGTTAATTACAAATGAATCGGTTATTTGAGAAACAACATAAGTCCAGTGAGGTCAACTTTTCAGGACAGGCTAAAAGCTGATTATCTCGGCCTGTGTATTATCTAAGAGGCCATTTTTTTTCTAGAAGTACTCTCGCATTATATTGACTATTCCAAGTAAAATAAATGTTATATAATACTCCAGTATTTTTTTTTTAAATATCAACATTGCTGGACTTGTGTGGTTTCTCAAATAAACGAAAATTTCGCGCCATTACTGCTCCATAGATATTTATTGGACTAGTGTTATATTTCTTGAGAAGATGTATTTAGGCATTGAGAATAAAGTTGCATCAAAAACTTAAAATCGAAAAAAATGTGACTAGTGTTGTTTGTCAAATAACCGATTCAAATGCGAACAGGGATAGTGTGGACATTGTGGATAATATTTCTGTAGTCACAAAGAGATAAAGATAAGATTTTCTCAGGTATCTAGAGTCCTTGTGACAGTTTGATTAAAGAAGCAGAAGAAGAGGAGCCTTTATCATACATTTCTACTTGTCATGAGCAAGAAGAGGTGGAATCTTATATGAGATGTTCGAATATTCAAATTAAACAAGATACAAGAACTATTAGCGTAATGAAGCTAAATAATCAAATTTGAAAAAGCTTGCACAAAAATACTTATATTATCAGCTGAGCTCAGTTGCCTCAGAGCGTCTTTTTTTACCACAAGCTTCAACTCTTGCCATGACCGAATGATTCCGGCATGCCAAATTTTAGCTCAATCGGATGAAGCGTTTAGGCGCTATCGTGGAGGAATACAGACAGAGTCACAGATACACATACAGAAGTGCGTTCACAATACTTTCCCTCTGCCGGGAAAGTAAAAGTTATTGCTTTTATTATAATTTTAAATTAAATGGTATTAATTGTATTATTTTTATTAGAATGTTTTCTCTTAGTCCCGATAGATGATGTCGGTTGGGAGATGGTTATGGAACTCCTCCGTTCAAGTAAATTGGTTGCTTAGGATCTACACCAGTGGTTCTCAAACTTATTTCGTCTACCGCCCACTTATTTTATTTATTTTTATTTATTTAAGAATGAATTACTATAAAACATTGATTTGCTTACAAAAATAACAGGAACCGAATGGCAAAACCTTAACCTTTTGCTTATTTGTTTCTGTCACCCAACTGGGACTAGCCCGTTCTAGGGTGGACAGGACTCTAATATTACAATCGAGTTTTCTTGATTGCTTGACTGCTTAAAAATGTACAAGTTTACAAGTTTTTTTTTTTAAATCAATTATTTTTTAGCGCCCCCCTTTTTGTTTTTACTTTACAACATCTTAAAAACCACAATGACATTCATTAGTTTAATTCTAAACGAGACGAGAAGTAATGACTTTCATTATGGCATAAACGCAGCCAAAACGGGTTTCCCACGTTAATAATCGCGAACCAACGCAGCCCAAAAGCCGGCGCATGCGCAGGAGAAGCCGTGACGTCAGTGCCAGGACAAGCCGTTGCCAGGACAAGGCGAAAGAATACACAATATTCATATAATATTTCATAGTTTATGCATAGTTTCATAGTTTATTCATAGAATATTTCATAGTTTCTTAGCTATAGAATACACAAAATATACGTTACTTTTTGATTGCTCACGGGCTATCCTACGAAAGCTATGTTAAATATTTTTAATTTGTATTCAATCAAACAGGGCAGAAATATGAACTAAATAATCTATGTTGTGTAGATGTAATCTATGTTCCTTAAAAATAATAAAATAAAAAATAAAATAAAAAAAGTAGTAGGTACCTAGGTTTTAATTAGTAGATTTTAAAATATTAGGTAAATGAAATTACAATTCAGCCATAGCCCCCCTAAACCACTTCAACACCCCCATTTGTTTCTGGGCCCCTTGCCGCCCCGCCCCCCCCCCCCCTCTAGGCCACCAGCGACCATAAGGGGGCGTTACCGCCCACTTTCAGAACCACTGATCTACAAAACCATGCTACTTTGATACCAATATGGTATTATCGGTCAGTTACTATAAATATGACATATGCGGTCAAACTAAACATTGCATATAGCCATTTCAATATTATTTAACAGGGAGACAAATATTTAGGTAGGGAAAATTATGTTATCATTTCCAATGGGGCCTTTCCTGTTCAATATATTCATCAATAATCTGAGTAAAGTATCTATATTTGTCATAGATGATGGATGATGTACTTGGGAGCTAATGGGCTTAGTGTAGTTGAGCCATCAAGACACTTGTGTAAGGGTCGGCCGAACTCACAAGTCAACACCCATCCGGCAGCCTTCAAGCAGAAGTGCGAGCCCGTATAGGACTCTGACTGCCTGGGAATCGTAGTTAGGGCGCTCCTGGACGGTTTGCGCACCGGGCGGCGTTAGATTTGAAGAACCAAGAGCGAACAACTACTACATGGTGAAAGGACGTTAAAGTAGCTCATTCCAAGAATCTTTAATACTAATGTATCTGTGGAAGACTGTGTAAGCGTGAGCAAACAGATGTTTAAAAAGAGATTAAAAAGCTACCTGTTGGACGTTTATAGTTAAATTAGTGGTCGTTCTCAGGTATCATGTCACCTTAATAAATTCTATAGTTAACTGGCTAATAATGTATTGTTTCCGTTTGTCGTTCAGGTAATGGACGGAACGCGCGGCTGCTACCCTCCGTCGTTGCGCGTGCGCAGCTCGCGGTGTCGGTGACGAGCGGCGGTCGTCGGTCGCTCGTCGGGTCGCGCGATGGGTTTCCGCAAGAAGCGGCCCTCCGAGCACGAGTCGGGCTACTATGAGGGCAGCGACCACGAGGGCGGCGGGATGAGCGCGACCGCGCGCGGGTCCGAGCCGCGGCGCGCGCAGCGACCGCCGCCGGCCGCGCCGCCGCACGCCGCCGCCGCGCCCGCCGCGTTCGGCGCGCCGCCGGCCGCGCGGCCCGCGGGCCGCCCCGCGCCCGCGCCGCACGCGCCGGCCGCGCCGCCTGCGCGCGCGCGCAGCCGCAGCCGCTCCGTGGAGATCGTCGGCTGCACGGCCGCGCCGCCGCGCAACCCCACCAACGCCGACATCTACAAGATCAGCGAAATACGCAAAAATATCGGTGAGCAACCATTTTATTTCATTACTAGCTGACCCGTGCCCGCTTCGTTGCGCGATAAAACTTTTTACTTGTGATGAAATTATGAGTGTGGTTCGGTTAGTAGCTGAGTCCTATGATTTATTTCCTGACTGCCAAAAGAAGGGTTATATTTTTACTGCATATGTATGTATGTGTTTGCATGCCAATTTGACTATATTACTTGTGAGTGTTGTATATCTTTAACCATTTATGCAGTAAAAGGGAAAAGTCTTTTGTCACTTGAGACGATAAATTTACTTATTTTGATAAGAATTCATAATTGTTGATAATATGACCAATAAACACGACCTAACAATTTAAATTATTTTTTTATTATGAAAAAAACTACTTTTTGTGACTTAAATATAAAAGTTAGTCATATGCTGTCGCTGACTTTTTTGTAGGCATTATCAAGCTCTACAACTCTTCTCTGGAACTTTTAATCATATATCTGTCATTGGCAGCGTTAGTTAGAAACGTTTTCATTCGACCGTTTTTTCTCCGACTTACTTTGCAAATCCGACTACCACGAAAAAGTCTTTTCATTTTCCGGATTAATATATAGCCTATGACACTTAAATAACGTGGCTTTCTATTGGTAAAAGAATTTTTAAAATCGGTTCAGTAGATCCAGAGATTACTTCCTACAACGTCACAAATTTTACCTCTTTATAATATTAGTATAGACAAGCTTTATTCTTCTTTGAGTGCCTCTCCAACTAGTGAAGGTTGGCAGTCAGCTATGCGTACTTCTTTTGTTCTATCCATATAAAGCCGAGTACTAGGGGAACTAGTGCAGTGGTTTACCGTTGCCTTCTGCACCAGAACTTTCGGAGAGTATTTGGCTCTCCAGGCCACTGAAGCCTCTTCCAGATAGTTGCCCTACTGGGTGTTAGGTTATACCGCCTAAGATCGGTCGTTATTGCCTCGTTTGTTGTCTAGCACGACCCCTGGGTCGCCGCCGCCAGCTATTCTGAAGAGAACCACTAGCGCGAGTAGAACGCTCTAGGAAAGTGTCTGAGAAGACATATCTCTGCCTTTATTATAACGACACAAGACGAGACAAAATAGCATGGTATGCTCTACAAAAGTAAAAATGTCCAAGTTCCAAAAACATACATATAATTCAGGGTTAATGTACCTGCAATTTGATAGTAGGATAAAATGTCACATCGAGGTGAATGACCGACTCGCTTTATATCTGTCGCTTTCTGTATCTTTATCATAAACATACATTACTTTGGGTTTTCGCAATACTTTTCTACCAACTTTCTTGCTTTCAAATATTAAAATAGCTTGTGCAATTTATTTTCCTTATTATGTCCAAAATCAATGGATCGATTTCGTGTATTTCTAAGGTTCCGTACCAATCGATATAAACGGAACCCTATTAGCGAGACTGTCTGTCTGTCGCTCTGTCTTTGCTTAGTAGCTGTCGATTATCTCAACCAGTTTTAAAGTTACTGAGTTTCGTTCATGAAACTCAGAAACCCTGCAGATGCAGAGGATGCTAAACAAATTCGATATAAAAACGATCTTCAAACCGACCCAAAATATAGCTCTATTTTTGAGGCCTGTAAAGGATCTAATACCACTGCAAACCCCGGGTGTGTATAAAGTTGAATGCTGCTGTGGTTTAGCATATGTTGTACAAATGAAACAGCCCATAGCTACTCGACTGATGCAATACATCAAAGCTGTTAAAAACGTTCAGCGAAAAAAAAAATGGCGATATGCGATACACATATTGGATAGCGGAAGTCACCACTGAGTGCAGTTTCAAAATTTCATTGTGCTATCCAAAGAACAAATAGAGTTGTCAACTACAGCGGGCGAACCAGTCACCTCAGGAAGTTTTAACAATTGTTCGTTCTATCTCCCGCGAAGTGAACGCAGAAGACTTGGACAAAACAGTCCACCGTCATGCTCCACCGCATGCCCGTAAGAGGCCAACGCCGTAACCGCGAGATAACTAAGTGTGTTACCGAGCGGGCTTACACTCACGCCCTTACTTCCAATTGCGACCAGATTGCTCCGGTCTCTCGATTGGTTACTCATCTCATCCAAAGAACAGTTTTACTTTCTTCGCATGATCCGGGAATCTATTGAAATAAGAAGAACCCCTAACTTTAGAGACGACGCACATAGGTCGATTTGGCCGATTTAGGCGATCAAAATTATTGGACGATCTATATAAGTTCGGTAGTAGATTTTAAATAAAAATGCATAGTTTTTCGTCCTTGCCAAGCAATATTAATAAAAATAATTTTTCATTCATCATCCTCATTTGGCTGGGCAGGTATCAAAAGATGAATTGTCTCGGGAGAAAATGATTTATTTTTATGAATCTTTTACCTCTGGAATAACTGATTAGTAAGTGTAAAAAACTTACTACTTTTCTTTAAAGAAAACTTTAAACGCGTTTTTCTCCAAACTATATATTTTAGTTTTGCGCTGGTGATAAAATAAATAAAACTTTTTGGCGGATCGAGTTGTTAAAAAAAAACATATTTAAACATTATTAAACTCTCTTCTATTTGAACTTGTGAGGTCACCAATCACGTCACGTCGGGGTCACCAATGTGAGGTGGCCACCCTGCACTAGACTCCAATTGCTCGTGAGTGAAGGGTGGTTCTCATCAAGGGGTTTTCTCCGTATTGAAAGTCGATGTTGCTGTAGTTGGAGTGATTTATTCAGAAGGTATGTGATCGGTTGCCAGTTTGTAACGCTTTGATTGATAAGTCGCCGAGTGGGTAGTGTGTGCTCGAAGTATCTGTCGCAGTTGTGTAATCGCGGAGTGAGACTTGAAGATCGGTGTCATGATGATGCTGATAACGATGACTGCTTGATGATGATGATAACGAGGTGTAGTCGCGGTGTACTATGCGTGGCTGACTGTCGCCAGAGGATGATGATTATGTGTAATCGCGGTAACTGTCCACTAGAGGATGATGAATTATCGATCGAATGTATGGCTTTATATATCGTGTGTATGATGCAATGTTCAATGCGTGGGGGAAACTAAGTGTCAAATTGGATCGATCAGAAGAAATGACATTAGTCATCGGCTGAGTGTGCGATAATTGCCGAAATTATATAGAATTAAATGCAAGTTGACGCGTGTTAATTTAAGTGTGTTTGCAGTTTCGATTCTAGAGAATTTACTTCTTTTGTTGACTCTAATATGTTGGGCAAAGTCCTGAACAAACTAAAAAAAACCTAAAAAAATTGTTTTCCTATATATTTTTTTGTACTAGAAACACATTTTTTTGTGCGAAAATCGATTTTATTTCTTTAAATCCTTGAAACATAAAAATTATAACTTTTACCTATTTTTTTTAGCACATCTACAAAATTCATATGTACTAATATTTTAGTTTATTTTTTTTTGAGACAAAATTACGCTTGCTATTACCGGCGCAAGCAGATACCGTCATTTCGGCATCGGTAAAAACATTTGCAATTAAATTCAATATCTCAAAATTAGTTTTTTTTACTGTTACAAATACAAATTGTTTTGTGCGGGTTGGCTCTAAAGGCAAAAAACATCTCACTGCAAAACCTTTCTCAATAATCGAGATATCTTCAGATTGGATTATGGAGGTCGATTCGGTCTCTAAGCAGTCTAAATTCCCTGAAAGTCTCGGATGCGCAGCCCTGCGTCCAGATATAACTCTTTACTCTCTATCTCGGAAGATGGTCCTTATCGTAGAATTAACTGTTCCATGGGAATCAAATATCCCAAAAGACCACGAGTACAAATTAAATAAATACCATGACCTCGCAAATGCCGTCACCCGGAACGGCTTCACTGTTTACCTTCACGCGGTGGAAGTAGGCGCTCGTGACCTGCCAGCTAAATCTTTGTTTCACCTTTTTAAAGATCTCGGTCTCTCCAGGAAAATAATCAACTCCTTTCTAGAAAAAATATCTAAAACCGCGATTTCTGCATATCAAATTCTATGGCTTCGAAGGGGGAGTGAATGGGTGGTAAGGTGAACGCTCACATGTGGCAAGACAGCTGTCCTAAACCTACCCCCGCCGGTCGTTAGTCCGGAAACCACCCTTCACCTCCCAGAAGTGTCATAATTATATATGATGTGCCCGATTTTTGGTCGGTGAATTCCATGGCAGCTCCGTTTGTATTTTATTCATTTAAATGTTAATCAAGCTGATATAAAACATTCATGAATAGATGTGAAGTTTGAGTAAAAAAAACATGTTTTTTTTTGGCTTTTAAACCAGCCCCCCCCCCCCTCCGTCAAATAACTGCAATTGTCTTCGTTTACATATTGTTGCATCTAGTTAATTCTAGTTGTACATTAATGTCTCACTCCGGTCACAGACCCCATTCTATTAACGCAGTCTTTACATTTCAAATAATTGATTGTTTATTATTAGCACCATACAATTTATTATTTTGCATATTAAGCCTCATTATTGAAAAAATAATTGGTATTGTACTCGCAGGTGGATGAACTTAATGAATCAGAAATACTTATTTACCTGGAAAATTGTCATTGATCATGATTCTTGATTATCGATGTATTATTGACCGTCTTAATTAACCGTTCGTCGACGTAACGACCAAATTTGGTTGCACATCAGAACACCGTTGACTCTCCGCGTCAATCTTCTTGAGCTCTCGACCACAGTCTCAAAAATGCTTACACAGATTAAACACAAGCTCGTCAAAACTGCACATGAGAAAGAAAATCAAATGGCCTCGTGCTAGACTAGAGGAGCTATATGTAACGGACTTCGCCGGCTTCCTTCAAACCAACGCATGTACAGCCAACGACAGAATATTTGAACCGTCATGATGTATCGAAAATTTAAATTTTGCTTTTATAGTCTAATTAACAAATTCAAATTCAATTTCAAATATGTTTATTCAATGTAAATACATAATATACACATACTGAAAGTCAACAGTCAGTAATTGTACTTTTTCCAATTTTTTTCCGGCGGTTTCTACAAGTAAGATTCCACTGGAAAGAACCGCCAAAGGAAACCTGGTAGGTACTATTATTGTCTATAATTTATATTCAACTCGCCGAATTCAACTCAACACTAAACGAATGTATTAGTTATGTACTCGTCTGACTGTACCGTTAAACTGCTGGCTCCGGCGAGAATCATTATTCACGCGTAAACTCAACCTCTCTCCGTCATCCTCACAGGTATAAAATATGCCTATCCCTTTTTTGGTTTCAGTGCATTGGTGTTCAATAAATGCAATACGTGTGACCTGAGCATGTAGTTGTAGAGCTCAAGAAGTATGAATCTATCTGTACGTAATGACCAGTATTAGCGGATTATAATATTATTTTCTAATTCGAACGCATCCTAAAATGCATACCAAATATCTTATTTTTACCATAGATACATAGGCGGCAGCTAGAATAATTTCGCGCGTCATTTCGCGGATATTTCTGGTAAAATTCCATTTTCAAACATCTTTTTTTTTTTCGAGATATCAAAATTTTTATTGCTTTTTATGAGCTTTTTTGTATGTGAATAAGCAAAACAAAATATCACCTTTGATAGAGAATCTAATGAAGATCACGATAGTATTTACAATTTCTAAATAGGGTTCCATATTTTTTCGTAAGACAAGTACAAGTTAGAAATGCCGATTTTTTTTCACTTTTTCGACTTTCTCATAATTATTCAGAATTATCTAATTGTTTTATAAAATGAGATTTCAATATTCTATACACGAAATTTCAATGCGATCATTGCACGGTTATTATTTTTATGCTTGCTATTGTAGTTCCATAGTTATAGTACTTTTTGTCGAGCGCGGCGATATTGCAAGAAATTCCAATAAATTGCCGCGGTCTGCCATGAAATTTTGCCGCTACTCGAAGGGTTAAGGTGATTTGAAATGGTTTTCTTCTCCTATATTATGTTTATAATATAAACTAGTATTGCATTTTGTTGAAGTACATTTTCCTCAAAATAAAAAGTTTCTCGCAAATCTGTCCTAATTATAAATAGGTTTAATATCGAATTTACCGCGTGAATTTTGTAGCACACGACGTTTCAGCGATGTTGTAACCGCTTTGTCCAGGTTAGACTGAAGTGTCGTCAATCCGTTGTTCCGCGGGTGGCCGCTGCCACTGCGTAGATTATAGCGGTGGCAGGGGCGGCGGGTTCTAATCTGCAAAGTGGCCAACGTTACACCTTCTCTTGTTAAACACACCGTTGTAGTTGACAGCTCTAGTTATTCCAAAAATGTAGCTTGTATCTAGTGCTAAGGGACCCTTGCTGAGTTGGCCACGAAGACCCATTCTGTTCAGGGTTGGTCACACTCACGGGTCAACACCCATCCGACGGCCTCCACGCATGAAGTGCGAGCCTAGGTAGGGCTCTGGCCTTATGGTTAGTTTCCCCTAGGAATAAACCTTCTTTCGCTCCTGGACGGTCTGCGCTCCGTGCGGTATAAGCCAATCGATTGCGCACTCTGACTAACATTATTAGGCTACGCGATGACAGGCGGGGGGAGAAACCCCGCCCACCACCCGGGCAGTTCTAACGACATGAGTCGTTTTATCTGCCCGGGATATCGTGCATCGACAACCTCACGCGTACCAGAAGGGTATTACGTGAGGGGTGGACGAACGGAGATATGGAGGAAGATTCTTGTAGTTTCTACCCCCTCCGGCACCCCGTGAACCGTTTATTTAATCATAGAAATATCAACAATTCACTTACTATCCAACATTATAAAATATACAAGTTTTAGCTTACGTACTAAAGTTATAAACATAGTAAAATATATATATATATATATATATATATATATATATATATATATATATATATATATATATATATATATATATATATATATATATATATATATATATATATATATATATATATATATATATATATATATATATATATATATATATATATATATATATATATATATATATATATATATATATATATATATATATATATATATATATATATATATATATATTATAATTTAGTAGGGTGAATGGTAGGCGATGAGATGGTGAATCCATGCTACTGAGTGGTCCCGCGGGTTCCGGCTGCAAACGGCAGGGGTTCCGTCAGGGGCATCTACATCGGGAGAACCTGCAGTCGGGGGAGACTGGAAGCAGTACTGTTTCCTATAGAGCGGGGTTGGTTGCTGACCTTACGACGACTGCTCTTGAAACGACCATCGGCTACCCGATCCTGGGTGAACAGCCGGGAAAAGGATGCCGTGGTCCGCGATAGATTCGGTATACACCGTTTCACCGCTTCGTAAGGGAGAGGACCGCGCAAGCAACCTCGTACTCGTAACCAATCGAGAGACTGGAGTAATCTGGTTGCAATTGGAAGTAAGGGCGTGAGTGTAAGCCCGCTGGGTAACACTCCTGGCTATCTCGCGGCGTTGGCCTCTTACGGATTTGTGGCGGAGCTTGACGTTGGACTGTTTTGTCCAAGTCTTCTGCGCTCACTCCAGGGAGATCCGACTAATCGTTAAAACTTCCTGAGGTGACGGGCTCGCCCGTTGTAGTTGACAACTCTAGTTAGCTTGTATCTAGTATAATTTTCAAATACAACATCAAACATTGATAGCTTTTCTGACAATAGACGATAAGTATTTTTCAACAATAAGATAAATCACTCCTTCATAGGGAACTCGACAATAGAAACTATCTCTTCAAGTAACACATTGAACTTCATCACCCACCACATTCAAATGTCATAAAAACGATATAACTTACTTGCCAATAGTAATATTTTTTTCTTTTTTAAAATAGTATATAATATTACACTGGTTTTTTAAAAAAGAAAATCTATGCACAAATGGCGGACTTATCGCTCTAGCGATATCTTACAGTCAACCATTTGATAAAATAATTCCTAATTTTCACAGTACAATACACAAAGAAGTAGTAAAGTTAAATTTAAAATAAACTTATACAAATATATGACAGTAACTTATGCTAAGGTTGCCCAGGGAAGGATAAAGGAGAGGACAAGGTGAGGTATTTGGTTAGTGGCTGTGTAAAAATAAATATTTCTTCAACAACTTTATGAAAGTATGCAACGAAAGTGCATGCCTGATGCCAGAAGAATGATGTATCGGAATGTCGAGTGTGTTATCCCGGCTTGATCGAAGTGGGAGACCGCGGCCTCCTAAATGGTGGAAATTCTCCTTTAGATAGGTGGTTGAAGTGGGGTTATTGAGTATGTTGTAGAGTAGCGACAACGTACGCAAATTTCTTCGATCATGAACAGGAAGCCAATGAAGTTGCTCACGAAAGCAGCTAACGTGGTCGAACTTTCGCAAATTGAAAACATATCTGAGTAAGATATTTTGCAGATGCTCCAGCTTATTTAAAATAACTTCACTGGCATTTATATAACAAACATCACCGTAGTCAAGTATAGGCGTTAAGAGTGTGGACACAATCATTTCTTTATGTGACATGGGGAGAAATCTTTAAAGCCACCGGAGACTATGAAAACCATGGAAAATGCGACGACTTACTCGGTTTACTTGATCTTGCCAAGAAAGATGTTGATCTATTAGAATTCCAAGGTTTTTAACATTTTTGGTATATTCGACAATTTTTCCATTTACACAAACACACATGATTTATTGTGTATAATAATAATAATAATAATTTTATTCATTCAAAAACATAAATCTACAATTGTAGTAGTTGCAGAATCTGCCTAACTAGGCCATAGCCCGTACCAAGGAAGACTATATATGGCAAAGATTTATTCATGTGGACATAACATTAAAATGAAAAATACATAATATGATAACATATAAAATAGATAAGGGAATTCAAATTAAACTTATAATTATATTTAAAATATTGATATAGCATGGTCATGAAAATAAATATTAATATAAAATGTCGTAATATGAAGTGGGTAGAATAAATAAATAAATAGTATTAAAATATAAAGTTTAGTGCAATGTATGACAATAATAATAATGCATACCTTTACTTTAAAATATGACGTATTGCCTTTTCCACCTCATTTCTACCAAGTTGAAGTAAATGTTGTGTAATATTAGATTTTAATCGGATTGACTTAGTGTGTTGGCCTGTTTTTATAGATTCTTTTAGATGGTTATAAATTTTTGGTCCTATAAATCTGAAGTGTCTTTGGGCGAAGGATGTTCGGGCTTTCTGTACAATGTGTTTACAGGTTGTGGCGCTCCTCGTTGAAATTTTATGCTCAGCTTTAACGTGAATCTTTACTTTTTAGGTAGTTAAGAAAGACTGTTTTTGCGTATATCTGCCTGATGTCTAATATCTTCAGCTCTGCAAACAAGTCGTTTGAGGGGTACCTTCGGGGTTTCTTGGCAATAACCCGAAGAAGCGCCTTCTGCGCTGTCATAAGCGGATTTAAAACAATGCGTGTTGACCAGGGTTGGCAAAAACCCGGGTTTTATCAAAAAATATCTGCCCACTGGGTTATTTCGGTTTTTTTCAGGGATTTTCGGGCTTTTTCGGGGAATTTCGGTTTTTTTCGGAGTTAATGAGAATTTTAAATGAATATATTTTAATTTTATATTTAATTTTATTTTATTACCATTTTATTGCATTTTTTCTCCCAATTCAAATCTATTTACTACTAAATAAAGTTGTAACACTACCGTGGAGGGAATTCCCCCGAAAATCGTTATTGTCAGTTATCAGGGAGATCACCTTTATTTTCACAACAGTTGTTTATCTTGAATTATCACAAATATGTTGAAATTTGCATAGATACCGAAGCTAATCCTGACCCGCAAATACAGTTCGATGTATGGGGCAGCTCGTGTGCTTGACAATGTTGGGCTTCATACACAAGCCATCCATCTTCAGAAGCAATTGAAGGAAGTTTCCGTGGCGCTGGACAAACTACAGGCTGACGATACGACTATATCTGATGCAGTTGAGGTATGGCTTGGTCTGATGGAAAGTCATGAACTTGAGCCCTACAGGATGGCCATAAGTGCAAGGTTCAATGATGCGATTCAACCTTTTCACTTCTTGGCGAATATGATGGATCGGCGATACTACGGTCGGCGCCCGAAACCAGATCAAGAGAAAATGGCCGAAGAATGGGTAACGAAGCATTACCCTGAGTTCATGGCTGGTGTTTTGGCATTCTCAAACAAGGACACTGATGTATACCCGTCTACTTTATTCCATAAAAATGTAGTCATGGAATCTACATATAGAGCATGTTAAGTCAAAACTTTCGTCAGTCTGCTATGCTCTATTACGTATCAGAAGTTGTTTGGAGAGAACTGAAGTAATATCGGCCTATTACGCGCTAGTTGAGTGACACCTGCGCTATGGTATTCTTTCATGGGGTAATGCAGCGCACATCAACAGTGTATTCACTCTCCAGAAAAGAGCCATACGTGCGATAGTAGGTATTGGTCCACGGCAGTCATGCCGTGAACACTTCCAAAAACTAGGGATATTGACCGTATATGCGATTTTTGCTCAAGAAGCTCTTTGCAAATTCTATTGCAATAAGAGCTCGGTCATATCCCACGAGGAAGTACATCGGCATGACACCAGGAATAAAACCCTGTATCTCCAACCGTTCGTAGCACGTACTGCCAAGTTCCAGGCGACTAGTCGATACTTAGGCCTCAAACTTTTCAATAAATTGCCCGAAAGATTAAAAATGTAGAATTTTACCCAGTAAATTGTGGAAAATCGTGGGCAAAGATAGAGGTGGTGATTGACCAAAGGAAATTGCCCGATGGATTTTGCTCATTTTTCTCCGCATTAGTGCTTGTTCACGTAGGAACGCGCGGGCGCGGTGACGGGCGCGGGCGCGATGACGTGGCGAACTCGTGTTCACATTGGCCGCTAGGCGTTTGCGCGGGTGTGACGTGTTGTCAGAGGTTGAAGATATGGACGACGATCTTTTATTTTTAATCGAAAATTCATACCTAAAGTGGGAAATGACAAAAATTAGAATCGGTGTACACGAAATTAATAAAGAAAGAGAACGGTATGGTGAATTTCATACTTTATATAGTAAATTGAGAGAATATCCTCCGAGATTTTATGGATATACCAGGATGACTGTCAACTGTTTTGATTACATACTGGATTCAATAAGGAGTGAAATTTCAAAAAAAGACACAAATTTTCATAAAAGTATAAAGCCCGAAGAAAGGTTATTTGTAACTATAAGGTGAGTTGAAAAAAGTAATTTTCGTATTTAATTATCACTATTTATTAGGTTAGATAATTACAGTAATTCTAATTCAAGCAAGGTTACTCTAATTATAATTAATTAATATTATCATTATCATATTATATCTATTCTATCATATTATAATCTATTCTACGAAGTTTGCCATATTCCATAAGTTTATGCGTTGTATTCGTAAGTATTATAACCATGGTAAGCCTGTAGTGTCGTGCCACTATTCATTTCATCCATAATAACTTGTGTAATCTTGTTTCTCGTGCGCAATTTTTCCATAGGAGATAATCCTTTCATGTACGGCAACAAACTTTTAAAAAATAACAGATCTTCGCAGTCTTCTTCTTGGCTTCCGCTGCTTTGCGACAGTTTAATTTGTAATAAGTCCAACTTTTTCTTCTCCAATTCCATAAACTCCTGTCATTAATCTTGTGCACATTTACGTTTGATGCTCGTATATTGTGTACTTGTAGATGAACCAGCTATTGACTGGGGAGTTGGGGACCGCTCATTATTATAGTTTTCATCAGTAGTTTCATCTAAATTGCCTTCATTTAATTCCGGGGTAATGTCATCTTTTAAAAACAGCATCATTTCAAAATATGGCCACACTGAAGTGATTTTATCAGTTCCAGCATCACCAGAACGAGGAACCGGAATTTTTTTAAACTCTTTCATAAATTGGTCCCTAATGTTCTTCCACTTTTTTCTTAAACCTTTTTCTGTAAAAAAAAATATTTTGTTTAGTTTTCATGACCTACCTAATTTTAGTTTATTAAGTAATTAGTATAGGTATATTTAAGTTTTAAATTATAATTGTATTTTTTTATATTTTTCAGATATCTCTCCACTGGGTTGGCATTTCGATCTTTGGCTTATATTCGTTTGGGTGTTAGTACAGTGTCTGAGATTGTTTATAGTACCTGTGAAGCTATTTGGAAAAAAAAAATAAATGTCCACATGCCACAGCCATCTGAAGACCAACTTAAGAATATTTCTTTAGATTTTGAGAACATGTGGAACTTTCCTAACTGCATTGGCAGTTTGGACGGTAAGCACTGTAGAGTGAAACGACCTAAAAGTTCAGGATCGGCATTTTATAACTACAGGAGATATTTCTCTATTGTTTTGCAAGCTATGGCTGATGCGAAGAAGAGATTTTTAACTATTGAAGTCGGAGGTAGAGGAAAGCAAAGTGACGGCGGCACATTCAACGCCTCGTCCTTAAACCGGCTACTCGAAAGAGGCGCATTTAATATTCCAGAACCACGAACATTACCCAATTCTAATATTACAGCTCCATATGTTATAGTAGCTGATGAAGCTTATCCTCTTAAAGAGTATCTAATGCGTCCATATCCACAAAGAGTATTGAATCAAGAGAGAGAAAATTTTAATAATAGATTGTCAAGAGCGAGAAAAACCGTGGAATGTGCATTCGGAATTTTATGCAATAAATGGCGAATTTTGTTAAAACCCATTGAAACTGATGTTAAACATGCACGCCTGATCATAAAAACCGCTTGCTTATTGCATAATATTGTAATTGATATAGATGGTTATGATTGCGATAATGAGTTAACAACTCAAACTCGGCACCAAAGGCGTCAACCTGGAAGAAACAACAATCCGTCAAATCGAGCTAAACAAACTCGGAATCTTTTCACGAAATATTTTTGGGAAAACAATCGTTTAATATAACGAGTACGCAGTCGTCATTTTACCTTTGTAGTATTTTTGTCTCTTTTGTAGTCTGTCATAATATGTAATTCCATATAAAAATTTAAAAAAATAAATTATCTATAAATATGACAACATTTCATTTACTCACCCTCCATATCAGGAAACAATTCAGCAATTTCCTTCCATAGCTTATTAAGAACGTTTCTGTTCATATGAGGACTGTGTTTACTTTGCCAAATTGGAGTTCTACCCTGAACAGCACTGATAAACTCTTCTGTATTGAACGACATAATGAAAACGTGCTATCGTTTCTAGCGACAAGTTCAAACTGGTTGAACTTATCTGACGTCGCGAGTGAATCGCGCGCCCCGCCGCTAGTTCGACGTGAACACAAACAAACATCATCAAGGGTTGTTATAGCCGCGAGCGCGCCGCACGCGCTGGTCGCCTGTTGGCCCGCTACTTTCGCCGCACCTGCGTTTTGTACGTGAACACTTGGATATAAATCTGTGTGTTTGATATTTCGTGACCGCACTCGCCACCGCGCCCGCGAGTCAACGTGAACAAGCACTTACACACTTGTCCGGCAAGTTCTGCATCAATTGAAAGACTTTTCTCAGCATTTGGAATGGTCTGGAAATACATCCTTTTGTTTTCTTTTTGATAAAATATAATATAAATGCTAGATCCGTTCATAAATTTAATTATTATAAACAAGTATTTTGTCAAAAACCCACATTCGTCGAAAACCCTCGGTTTTTTTCAGGTGGGTTTTACCCAATTTAACCCAGTGGGTTTTTTCGGGTTGGGGAAAATCAAGCCAACCCTGGTGTTGACCCTCCCCAACCTAGAATACCGTATGAAATTAGACTATTTGCAAGGGCATGGTAGACATTATTGAGAGATTTTAAGTCTAACACGTTCCGAAGTAACTTAAATACGTATATAAGTCTCCTTACTTTAGTCGCCACATCGTTTACATGAGCATCCCATTTAAGGGTGCTATCAAATACGAGACCGAGATATGGTTATCAACGTGCGTTCGGAAACGGACGCCGTTTCCGAACGCACCGGACGACATCGGAAACGTTAATACAAAAATATTCGCTTCGCAACCATCAGTAATATTATTAATAAATTGATTTTACGCGCGAGCGCTGTGCTATCTAACGGCTAGAAATCATCTGACCTTGCGACTACGTTATCGTGCAGTTCATTGCCATGCGACGGTACGAGACGCAACCCACAGACCTGCTTGCTTGCCAGCGTTTTTGTATGTATGCATCACGAAACAACAAAGTTTTAAAAATACCACACTTTCAGCTCTTTACCGCACCATTTTAAGGATGATTCATGCTACACCGGGCCGGGACCGGGCCGGGCCCCGGCCGGGACACGGTCAGATATCTATAGTATACTTTTGTATGAAGCAATTCATGCTTGGCCGTGCTCCGGCCGTGACCGGTCGTGCCACGTCCGGAGCACGGCGTCGAAATGACGGTGGATATTGTTTTCCCGGCTCCGGTTGCTAATCGTTCAATGGGAGAGATATGCTTCAGAAATCTTGAATTTTGTTTGGTTAAATCACGTTTTATTTTTCAAAGAAATATGCTAAAGCATTCTTTAGACATCCTAAAATAACCGTAAAATTTGCTCTCATCATCTATTAATTCCTTGTAGAGCGTCTCCCTCCGATTGTCGTTTTCTCCAGGCTGGATGTACACTCCATCTTCTTTTATTAGATTCAGTTCGTGTTTCCAATACTTCGTCTTCAAAGGCAATTGCAATAGCTGCCAACTCAAGTTGTGAAAATTGCATTAATAACACACTTATCAATCAAGCGAAAATAGAAATTAAAAAATATTATTATCACCAAAATAGATGGACGCAACACTAGTTAGATAAGTCCGCCATTTGTGCATAAATTGTCTTTTTTATAAAACCAGCGTAATATTCATTAAGTTATGTTTTTATAGCACAATAAAGTTATTCTATTCTATTATATTCTACTAGTTATCGCGGACACGGCCGTGGGATAAATAAACTCGGAAACAGCCCGGTCACGCCCGGTGTAGCATGAATGACTGGCCCGGCCGGAGCACGTTGGAAACGACTCGGCCGGGGACCGACCCGGCCCCGGCCCGGTGTAGCATGAATCATCCTTTAAACTTACCGGGAAAACAATTGAATTCTCGCGATAAAACATAAAAACTGTAAAAAAAACAGTTTCCCGGCAATTATCCAATGACGTCAAAATCGAATCACAAGCGCGCGTCGTCGTAAAATTCACCGTTAAACATTCGAATTTTGAACGAGCGACACAACGCTATGAAGATTTAAGATCCCCTAGAGTCAACATTCGGGCGCTCATGGACAGTTTGCGCGGTGCCAGCCAATCGATCGTGCAATCCGACTAACAGCCGGGGGAGCCTGGGCACAGTAATGTTTGCTATAGAGCGGGGGTGGTTGTTAACCTTATGGCAACTGCTCTCGAAACGACCATTCGGCCACCAGATCCCGGGTGAATAAGCCGGGCAAAGGATGCTGTGGTCTGCTATAGATTAGTAGACACCGTTTCATAAGGGAGAGGATCGCGCAAGCGACCTCGATCCTGTAACCAGTCAGGAAGGTTAATTCCAGGTGGAGATATCCTTCCAAACTGGTAGTCAGTGGGCGAGGTACCTTTTCTGGTGCCTCGCCGTAAGGCGTTGGCTCTTCGTGTGAAGGACTTCCCCGGGAAGGACTCTCGCGTCTCAGTCCTCACAGCTGGTAGATCGGTTTTCCCTGTGGTATTACCCTCCGGCGCTACTGGACTGTTTGCTCACCGTGCAGCGTCAGCCAATCGGTTGTGCACTCCTACTAATTACTGAAGGAGTGTGGAGACTATAAAAATACACTGTCTCCGAAGCAGCGGGGGTAGATATTGACCTGTTGTCATGCCACTCTTTAAATGATCTTTAAGTGACCCCACTGGGTTACTTTCCTAGTGCCTTACCCTATGACTTTGGACTCTAGCGGGTTTATGGCCTAGCTAGACGGTAGGTTTGTACTGTCCCAAGTACGCTCACCTCACGGAATACAGAATGATCATTATCGTTAAAACTTCGTAGTCGACACATCTAAGTGTCTTTGGACGTATACAGACTTTTATGTAGCAATACCATACTGCCCCCGATAGTAAAAAGGGCGCATCTAACATTTTTTTCCAAAATAGAGTTATATATATATTGCCGTGATCAGCAAAAAAAGACGCATCTGCTCATATTTTTTATATTTTTCTAGCTCGACTGTACACGAAGTTACAGTAACGTCAAAGGACGCAAGTACTTGTATTTTTCTACGAATACTGAGCTAAAAGGACGCATTGAATGTAAACTAGAATGAAAAGGCTTATTTGCGTATATGTGTTCTTTTCTTTTGGAAAATTTCCATCAGTTCAGAAATTGAAAAGACGCATTTTCTTCTGTACTAAGTAGGTAAGACGTTAAAGATCACTTGCGTCTTTGCAATCTATTAATTCACTAAGTAGTTTAAGCGCATGTGGCAAATGGGCCTTTTATATTTATTAATTCCTTTAGATGTTTGGACGCTTAATTAAGAATAGGAATATTGCAAGTATAACCAATACTACATTAAAAAGGCGCAAGTAGCCAATTGCGACCTTTCAACTTAAGGAAAAATCTAGTGAGAACTCATGAACACTAAAAATAAAAGCAGTTCATTGACTATGCTTAGTTGAAAAGACGTAAATGGCTATTTACGACTTTTCAACCTAATATCAAGTATTTTCCTAAAATTTTTTTACTAAGATGAAAAGGAAAATTGTTAATAATTCAATAATTATAAATCACACATTATAGTTGAAACGCAAACCCAATTTATTTCATTAACGGAATGCGTCTATAGTTTTTCTTTATGAGACAGCAAGCATTTAAATAATTTTTACACAAAACATTTTTTATCTCGGTTTAGACTTTATGCTGCATGCGCTCTTCTTATTATCGGGGGCAGCATACGCCATTTAATTGTAATTGCATCAAGAGACACGCAAAAAGCGATGCTGACTAATTTGATTTTCATCGAATTTGTATTTACCACTTTGCATGAGAAGCACCTCTATAGTTGACGATGCCGCGATGACGTCACACTGACGATTCCAAGTCGAAAACAAAATGGTTACGTACGATGATCATGTCAATATACGTCGCGGGGGAAATTGATAAGGCGAATAGTACGTCAGCAAAGCGGATGTTTCGCAATATAATGGATGAATTGTGAAAATTACGAACAATTATCAGTGAACGACGGCCACGTGGCCTGAAGATAGGTTGTGATAAGGATTTTTACTCAACCAGGTCCACAACCGACCAGAAGGGAAAGTATTGTGAAACGCGTAAAAATTTTTTTCGGGAGCCGCCCCCCTGAGACGATTAAGACCATTTCCAGGTTGAAATCGGTCCACAGGTCACTAGTCATATATTTGGACCTTGCATTGAAAACTTCGATTTCCTAAGAAATACCGTAACTTATATTTCTAGTCATTTACCAAATTGCAAAATACTTCATGTCAAAGCGTCATCATTAGGCTTCAAATCAGTCTGTGTCATTTCGTTGAAGTGTCAACAACGGTAATTTTGTTAGCTTCGAAGATGTCGAAATTTGAGCCGACAAAACTTCATTTGCGGGAAGCAATGCTTTTCTGCTTTCATCTTAAGAAAACTGCCGCAGAATGTCATAGATGAATGTCTTAGTTTATTTTACAATTATTTTTTAAGTGTAATATGCCGAAATTCGATTATCGGCGTAATGTTTTTCTTTTTTTCTACATTATGTTTGCACACGTATGTCGATTGTATGCGCTGTATGTTTCCAGAAATAAAAAATAAAAAAATTGCTGCTGGAGGCTTACGGGGAATTTACTCCGACAGAAAGGACTGTTGAGACTTGGTTTCTCCGATTCAAAAGTGGTGATTTCGACGTGCAAGACAAACAGCGCCCAGGCCAGGAGCAAAATTTTGAAGAAGCCGAATTGGAGTCCATACTCCATGAAGATTCGAGTCTGACGCTGACAAAGATAGGTGAAGTGCTTAATGTTCACCCCTCGACCGTTTTGAGACGTTTAAAATTTATGAGAGTCATTCAAAAGGAAGGGCATTGAGTTCCTCACGAGTTGAAGCCGAGAAACATCGAAAGACGTTTCATGACTTGTGAAATGCTCCTTCGCCGTCAAAAAAAAGGGTTTCTTCACCGAATTATCACCGGCGACGAAAAGTGGACCTTTTATGAGAACCCCAAACGCAAAAAATATCGCTCGTACCCCAGTGAATCACTTCCATCGACCTCAACAACCACGCCGAAGAGAGACATCCAAGGATCCGAGGTAATGCTATGCATTCGGTGGGACCAAAAGGGTGTCATCTATTACGAGCTGCTGAAACCGGAAGAAACCATCACGGGCGATCGCTATCGATCTCAGCTCAAGAATTTGAGCGATGATTTGAAGATAAAAGGCCGGAATACGCTAAAAGACACGACAATGTAATTTACCAGCATGACCATGCTCGACCACACGTCGCGATGCAGGTCAAGAACTTCCTGGAAACGCTTCGCTGGGACATCCTACCTCACCCGCCGTACTCCCCAGATATTGCGCCAACCGACTACTATTTGTTCCGGTCAATGGCCCGTGGCCTTTCCGAGCAGCGCTTTCAGTCTTTCGAGGATATTAAAAAATGGCTGGATTCGTGGATAGCCTCCAAGGACGAAGACTTCTTCCACCGGGAATTTGTCTCTTGCCAGAAAGATGGGAGAACGTCATAGCTAACGATGGACAATACATTGAATGAAATGCACTCTCCAATTTGCTTTGAAATAAATGTTCAATGTCACAAAAAATGTTCAATGTCACAAAAAATGTTCAATGTCACAAAAAGTTTTCAATTGAAAGACCTAATATAATCCTAAAAATATCGGACTTCAAGACTTGAAATTTGGTTCACAGATGCATACAGATGTAAATAGATTTGGAATATCTCATATACAAGCTGCATTAATAATTTATTTTTAAATTCCGTCATACATTTTAATGAAATATAAACCCGAGCCGCCCGGGTCTAGCTGAGAAACAAACCGCGCCGCTCAAGTTTATTTTTTTAATTTTTTTTTTTATTTATTTATTTATTTTTAGGAAAACCAACAGCTAATTATATTTTAACATAAAGACGGAGTAGTATAACAGAGAGCCAATTAAAGGTTTTCACGTTTAAGTAACATTGTAGGAACATATGTGACCTTTCAATTATTAAAGTTATCGGTTAAAAATACATCAAAAAATATTCAAAAATTAATGCTAAAGAATTCACTGTCAGCCGCTGCCTAGCTGAGTTAACACTCGTACAGAATAGATCAAAGTCAAATCGTTTAATGAAATCATTGAAATTATACTAACTGTGAGGTTTTCGCAGTTAGCTCTATAAGCTGTGGCCTCTCGGATCACGACGGATAACTGATTGATATCAAATGCTATAACAAAAGCAGAGATTTCCGCGAAGTTCATGTTAAAAGAAAAATCACTGACTCTGGGCTTGAGAATTTCCAGGCAGCTTTGAGGACCACTTCTCCCCCCATTATGGATGTAAGCGATCCAAACGAATTTTATGTCATTTTTTTGAAATGGTTTTTATCAGCTCTAGATACGAAAATGCCCCCTAAAAAAAGTTATAGAAAACATAAAAAAACATTCAATGACTGGGCATCGAAAGGAATTAAAGTATCTAGGGCACGGATTTTTGAATTACATGAACTACGAAAAATAAACACTGACCCAGATTTTGTGAAATATGTACAAAGTTAAAAAAATCTACAAAAAAGTTGTTTGGAATGCCAAACAACAATATCTTCAATCGATTATTCAAAGATCGGATAACAAAATCAAAGCTACCTGGGATCTCATTAGCAAAGAGTGTGGCCGCTTTTCATTATCTGACGAAAGTGTTAAACTGGATATAAACGGAAGTATTGTTTCGGATGCTACTGCTATTGCAGAGCTTTTTAGTGATCACTTCAACAAAATAACAGTAAATGTAAATAGTGCATTTGATACTGTAAAAACGTCTCTTGACCTTTTATTAACTTTCCGTAATAGGAATGATAATAGTTTTAAATTCGCAGAAACGACTCCCCAAGAAATAATAAACGTTAGTCAATTATTAAAAAATAAAAACTACCGATCTCTGGTCAATGTCGACAAAAATCCTGAAGAACTCTGTGGCGGAAGTAGCTGAACATTTGAGTACACTTTTTAATGTGTTTTGACTGTGGAGTATTTCCTTGTAAAATGAAATTGGCAAAAGTGATTCCTGTCTATAAAAAAGGTGCTCGCGAGGACAAAAATAACTATCGTCCAATATCACTTTTGCCAACTTTTAGTAAAATTTTTGAAAAAATTATTTTACAGCAAATTAGCAATTTCTTCGCTATAAATAAGATCTTAACTCCGAAACAATTCGGGTTCCGCAAGTCGTTGTCCACAATAGATGCGATTGCGGGTCTTATGGAAAAGTTGCTCTCCAGCCTGGATAAGTCGAAAAAAACTCTGGGTTTATTCTGTGATCTATCCAAGGCCTTTGATTGCGTCGATCACACCATCTTGCTATGTAAACTCGAGCATTATGGCGTTCGAGGCAGGGAACTAAATCTAATAGAGTCTTATTTGCAAGGACGAACGCAAGTAACTAAAATACAAAATATTGTTAGTAAACCCCAGTTAATTACGCAAGGAGTGCCACAAGGCTCTATCCTGGGTCCATTTCTTTTCCTTGTGTATATAAATGACATACCAGATTGCGTGATATCAGATAATGACGAAATTACCCTTTATGCAGATGATACTTCTCTAATTTTCAGTGATGCAAACTTAGATACTTTAATCAAGCGAATTGATGCCACGGTGAAAAAGCTGGGTACTTGGTTCTACGTAAACCGACTATCCCTTAATGCCTCTAAATCAAATTCAATTCATTTCTCTCTTCGGCCTTCCCGAGATAACGTCATTAGCATCCGCTATGGTGAAAATGACATTGAAATTGTTGACCATGTAAAATTTTTAGGTATCCATTTAGACAGTAAACTCCAATGGTCATCTCATTTGGATGAATTGAGCGGAAAATTAGGTAGTGCCACGTTTGCTATTAAAAAAAATAAAATGTTGTGCGGCTTTGAAGCCGCAAAGTCTATATACTTTGCATATTTCCATTCCTTACTAAGTTATGGTCTCATGTTTTGGGGAATGACGGCAAATTCGGTAAGAATCTTTAGACTTCAAAAAAGAGCGATTCGCGATTTATTTACCATATCATCGCTAACATCTTGCAGGCCGTATTTCGTTGAATCTGGTATCATGACAATGTATGCCGCTTATATATACCTGGGTGTTATGTACGCACGAAAAAATATCAGCACCACTCCAACAAATTCGGATGTTCATTCGCACAACACGCGAAACAAACAAGACTTGCGTCCTTGCAAAGTGCGACTAAGTAAGGTTAGAAATAGTTTCCTGTATCAGTCCAATATACTTTATAACAAGATTCCATTGTGCGTCAGGGGTCTTGGAGACGTTTAATTTAAGAGCAAGGTCCAGGATATACTTATTAAGAACCCAATGTATTCTGTATTGGACTTTGGGAGTATTGATTTTCCTAATCTTCTATAATTATTTATATTACAATCTTTTCTTATTTTTGTTTTTTTTTTAATTTTATAAATTTGATTATTTACATTACTATTTACATTACAAGCATTGATTATCAAAGATGGATTATAATATAAAAAAAATATATTGACCATTTCTATTGCGACATTGTTATTGATTTAATTTTATATTTTTTATAATCTTAATTTTACTGTTTTATAACCGACTCTTCGTTTTTATACTTTGACTATCTGCAGTATTTAAGCAGTTCCAATTATTTTAAAAAGATCTTAAATCTTTATTTTAAATTGAAATATTAATTGTTTTACATTTAAAAAATAATGGTCGATATTTTAAAAAAATATTATACCACATAAGGTATAATACCAGTTACTCAACTTGACTATACCAAGAGTAGGGGTTCCTACCAACTGGCTTATTTAAATAAATAAAAAAAAAATTGTCGCTTGTTCGCAACAGAAATGAATTTTGCCTATAGTTGGTACCAGCATATGGAACATGAAGAGCAGGGTTAAACCTATTGAGTTTGGAAGGAACACGGAGATTAATTTTATTTAGTAAGTCGGGAGATTAATTTTATTTAGGATTTTATTGGAGGTGATTTTTAGCAAACAGGTCAAGACCGCGTTTTCACGCCGCTTAATCAAGGGGAGGATATGAAATTTCTTGCATAAATTGAAACAGTTACCTAGATGAGCTGTATGGGATTTTCAGACGGAAGCCGAGATATTTCACGAACTTTATTTGAATGCGCTCGATTCTATTTATATATTTATCATAACAAGGGTTCCATACCTGAGATGCATATTCCAAGATATGCTTCTGACAAAAGTGCAGTAAAGGATCTTGAAAGTTAAGTTCGTTGTGTAACGGAACCCAAACGTATTCGTTCGCCAGCCAAGAAAAGGGCGTTTACCTTTTTTTTTAAATATTTAGATGAAATCAGTCCTTGGCTACTTGCCCGGAAAGTCTTGGAGTGACACAGCCGATTTTTTTTATAGCAATAATGGGAGGAAACCAATTTTGGAAAGAAGAAGACAATGCTAATATATCGATGCTTGTAGGCATAGAATTTACCAGGTTTGACAGCTTCCTTTCATTTCATCATCGTGAAACCAGATTTGAATTACTGCACTGATCATCTTGGTTCTCGTTGTACAATCCATCTTGGAGATCCGTTTTTTCGCAAATAGCCCTATAGCGCCTAAACGCTCCATCCGGCTAAGCTGAAATTCGGCATGCAGGCATCATTTGGTCATGGCAAGAGTTGAAAAGATTGTAGTTGTAATCGTTCCACCAGGAGGCGTGCTAGTCATACTTCAATCTCGAAATATTGCAGTTAGCGACTTGAAATTCGCTGCACAGATGCTTTGTTATACCCAAATCACGTTGTGAAAATATGGTTGAAATATCTATTATATTAGCGACGCAAATAATATTTATATTCCGCCATATTGAAGAAATTCTTTTTGGAAAAATACCATTTTTATACCACGGCAAATACTATAAATATACGACGAAGGAGAGGGTGGTGTTTGTCTACTTGCCGGTAATGACACAACCGCTTTTTTGCTACGCATTTGAATTTTGCGGCGCGGTGGCATAGTGGTTAGGTCGCCTGATCTTACATTGTAAGGTCCCGGGATCGATTCCCGGCTGGGTCACCATTTTCCGTTGGGATCAAATTAACGGAATTGCATTTTCAATTCTGTCGATCGAATGCAATAACAAGACACACACTTACAGACATGTTACACGCACATATACATATAACACGTCATAGTAGGGTTGGTTGTAAGAGATTGTCATATGACAATAAACCCGCCCATTGTGACATTTTCACAGTAAAAAGTATAAACAAACAAACAAATTTTGGGTGACGCGACTTTTGTCCTATTCCGTATATTATAAGCGCTGTATGTTTCCCGAAATAAATAAATAAATTTCCATTATATAAAAGCGTTAATATGTGATTTTCCCGATTTGTTCACAGAGCTGTGCAACGTGCGCGTTCCGAAGGTGGATGTCACCCATTTCGAGATCCTGAAAGTGCTAGGAACGGGCGGTAAGTCACCCGTCTTTTTCTATTCTCTCCGAGGCGACGTAATATCGTGTCGAGGGGCGAACGAGCCCGAGCGGGTGCCACCTGCTCGCGCGCGACATCTGCCTTTTGTCGCTCGTTTACCCCTGCATAAAGATCACTGACCCTTAGCGCTCCCCAAACTGTATTAACAAGTTCGGAGCTAATGGGCCCTTGCTGAGTTGGCCACGAAGACCCATTCTATTCAGGCTTGGTCACACTCACGGGTCAACACCCATCCTGCGGCCTCCGCGCATAAGGTGCGAGCCCGGGCAGGACTCTGGCCTTAGGGCTAGTTTCCCCTAGGAGTCAATCTTCTGGCGCTCCTGGACGGTCTGGGTCTATCCATGTGAATGTACACCACATGTTTGTTAGTTTGAAAAGCTTTATTGCACACACATAAGAGTACAATGTGGTGGGCCTATTGCCACGTGGCAATATCTTACGGCCATACCGCCAGGGTTATTGTGACTAAAGATTTATGTGGGCAAATTTTTATTTTATTTATTTATTTATTTATAGTATTACACAAGTTCGTTTGTACAGTTTACCATGTCATGTTGTATATATATATATATATATATATATATATATATATATATATATATATATATATATATATATATATATATATATATATATATATATATATATATATATATATATATATATATATATATATATATATATATATATATATATATATATATATATATATATATATATATATATATATATATATATATATATATATATATATATATATATATATATATATATATATATATATATATATATATATATATATATATATATATATATATATATATATATATATTGATATTTTAAGTGTGTAATTTTTTTTAAATTATTTTCAATAATATATAAAATTAGATTCATGAAAAGTTACTTATCTGGGGTCCTGGTGGACCAGAAACATTTAAACGATAGTTAATGTCCTCTTTAAATACTTAGGGCAGCGGCACCTGTTTCCGCAATTGATAACCTATGATGTTCTTAGTTATTGCAGCCGAATTACTGTATGCCCTTGGATGTAATAAGTATAGGAGGATGGTTTCTGTAACAGAAATGGATGTTAGTAACTTATTTTAGAAGAAATTATATGATTGAGAATATTTCGACACTAGTCGTATTCATCTCTATGACATTTCTCTGAGAGAAATGTCATAGAGAAATGTCATAGAGATGAATACGACTAGTGTCGAAATATTCTCAATCATATAATTTCTTCTAAAATAAGTTACTAACATCCATTTCTGTTACAGAAACCATCCTCCTATACTTATTACATCCAAGGGCATACAGTAATTCGGCTGCAATAACTAAGAACATCATAGGTTATCAATTGCGGAAACAGGTGCCGCTGCCCTAAGTATTTAAAGAGGACATTAACTATCGTTTAAATGTTTCTGGTCCACCAGGACCCCAGATAAGTAACTTTTCATGAATCTAATTTTATATATTATTGAAAATAATTTAAAAAAAAATATATATATATATATATATATATATATATATATATATATATATATATATATATATATATATATATATATATATATATATATATATATATATATATATATATATATATATATATATATATATATATATATATATATATATATATATATATATATATATATATATATATATATATATATATATATATATATATATACATATATATATATATATATGAGACGTAAGCAAAAAACTGATTCTCGAGGAGATAGAGTAATGAATAAAAGTCGCCTAACTAGGCCAGGGCCTGTTCTAAGGCAGACTTTATAAAATATTGTTTAGATGTATCTAATCAAATTACTAAATAATTATTATATAAAAAAAAAAATTAAAAAAAAAAAACAATTAAAATTTGTAGAAATTCTATTACTTTGATAATAATTATTAACGTGTAGAGTAAAAGTAAAAATATGATTTACATTTTATTACTTGTAAAAATTGATTTACAAGTAATAAATGAATACACTTACATAATAGTCATCATAGTATAAAAATATAAAACAGTGATTAGTAACGTATGCCAACTCGATATTGAGGGGAGGAGTAGAATATAAGGACAAGCAAAAAAGACGGGAGGGGAGGGGGGTATTCATGAGTTGAGTAAATGTCTCTTTAACGATTTTTTAAACTCGCTCAGATTTTCAAGTTGTCTTATCGTGTGATATCTTATACATGTGTCAAAAAGTATAAAATGAAGTGTCAAATTAATTTTAAACTGGCAACACTAAACAACTCTATAATTCTTTGTTCTATAAGTTGAATGTTTTTTAAGTTCCCCAAGAAACTTCGCCTTAACCGCGAGATAGCCAGGAGTGTTACCCAGCGGGCTTACACTCGCGCCATTACTTCCAATATACGACCAGATTACTCCAGTCTCTCGATTGGTTACGAGTTCGAGGTCGCTTGCGCGGTCCTCTCCCTTACGAAGCGGTGTAACGGTGTATACCGAATCTATCGCGGACCACGGCATCCTTTGCCCGGCTGTTCACACAGGATCGGGTAGCCGATGGTCGTTTCAAGAGCAGTCGCCGTAAGGTCCGCAACCACCCCCGCTCTATAGGAAACAACTTGGGTTGTCGACTACAACGGGCGAGCCCGTCACCACAGGGAGTTTTAACGATTAGTCGTTCTATCTCCCTGGAGTGAGCGTAAAAGACATAGGACAAAATCAATCCACCGTCTAGCTACGCCACAACCCGTTAGAGACCAACGCCTTACCGCGAGATAGCCAGTTATGTTACCTGGCGGGCCCGACACTCGCGCCCTTACTTCCAATTGTGACCAGATTTCTCCGGTCTCTCGATTGGTTCCGAGTTCGAGGTCTCTTGCGCAATCCTCTCCCTTACGAAGCGGTGAAACGGTGTATACCGAATCTATCGCGGACCATGGCGTCCTTTGCCCGCTTCTTACCCAGGATCGGATGGCCAATGGTCATTTCAAGAGCAGTCGCCGTAAGGTACGCAACCACCCCCGCTCTATAGGAAACAATACAGCTTCCAGACTCCCCCGACTGTTAGTCAGAGTGCACAATCGATTGGCTTGCGCCGCACGGTGCGCAGACCGTCCAGGAGCGCCAGAGGTTTGATTCCCAGGGGAAACTGACCAAGGCCAGAGTCCTACCCAGTGCGTGGAGGCCGTCGGATGGGTGTTGACCCGTGAGTGTGACCGACCCTGAACACATGGGTCTTCGTGGCCAACCCATCATGGGCCCATTAGCTCTATAGGAAACAGTACTGCTTCCAGACTCCCCCGACTGTTAGTCAGAGTGCGCAATCGATTGGCTCACGCCGCACGGTTGGCAGACCGTCCAAGGAGCGCAAGAAGGTTGATTCCTAGGGGAAACTAACCCTAAGGCCAGAGTCCTACCCTTGCTGAGTTGACCACGAATGGGTCTTCGTGGCCAACTCAGCAAGGGCCCATTAACTCCCACCTTTAGATCCACTGTGTTATCGGCTCGGTCCAACTCACGATTCAGCTCATATTCAGAAGCCTCATCGTGTGGAGGACTACCCCCGGGAAGGACTCTCCCGTCTCAGGCCTCACGGCTGGTGGATCGTCTGCCGGCGGTACTGCAATGAGAAAAATATTGGATTTCTTCCTACAATGTCGTTTTGTTATCACGATTTTATACAGAACTAGCTGACCCGTGCCCACTTCGTTGGCCGGTAAAACTTTTTATTTGTGATGGAATTATGAGGGTGGTTCGGTTAGTACTGAGTGCTATGATTTATTTCCTAATTGCCAAAAGAAGGGCTATATTTTTACTGCATATGTATGTATGTATTTGCATGCCAATTTGAGTATATTACCGTTATTAGTGAGTGTCTTCTTGTGAGTGTCTTATTTGTGAGTGTCTTATTTGTGAGTGTCTTATCTCTTTAACCATTTATGCAGTAAAATGGAAATTATATGCAGTAAACGGGAAAGTCTTTTGTTTTAAACACTTGAGACGATAAATTTACTTATTTTGATAAGAATTCATAATTGTTGATACAGACCTAACGATTAAAATTATTTTTTTAATATAAAATACTACTTTTTGTGACTTAAATATAAAAGTTAGACATATGCTGTCGCTGACTTTTTTGTAGGCATTATCAACCTCTACATCTTTTCTCTAGAACTTAATCATATATCTCTCATCGTTAAGGCAGAGTTAGTTAGACACGTTTTCGTTTGACCGTTTTTTCTCCGACTTACTTTGCAAATCTGACTACTACGAAAAAGTCTTTTCATTTTTCGGATTAATATATAGCCACAAATAACGTGGCTTTCTATTGGTAAAAGAATTTTCAAAATCGGTTCGGTAGATCCAGAGATTACTTCCTACAACCTCACAAACTTTACTTCTTTATAATATTATATATACAGAATAATAATATGTCAATCGTAACTTTTTTATATTAGCCTGAAGGTATATTTTCGAACTAGTAAAAAAAAGTCATGGTACTTTGCGGAACTTTTTGTGTAACTCTAGTTAAAATGAAACCTAATGTTTTAAAAAATAGGGTTTCGTCAAAACTAAATTATATCTATACTACGTACAACTTGTATGTTATCAATGGTTGCAGATTATAAAACATATCTGACACTTTAATATCCATATTAAAAACTTTGAATTTTAAATGTAGTACGAGTGCGGTTACTCCTTCAACAATTCAAGCGCATTTAAACGGTAAGGGCCGCGCAGGGACATGTAAAAGATTATTAACTTTACGCGCACGCGCAGGCTATTGTATTGCCTTAAGAAAATATTTTTTTACTCTGCATTGTGGACTGGTTTGTAGAGAACGTTTTGAATGTACCCTTCCACCCTTTGGGAGGCCACGGTCTTCCACTTCGATCAAGCCGGGATAACACACTCGCCATTCTGATAAGTACATCATTCTTCTGTTTACACGCACTCTTTTACAGTCCATTCTGCTCGTTTATGAAATCAGCTCCCTCACTCTATCAGGCATGCACCTTCGCTGCATACTTTCAAAAAGTTGTTGAAGAAACATTTATTTTTACACAGCCACTAACCAAATACCTCACCTTGTCCTCTCCTTTATTCTTCCTTGGGCAACCTTAGCATAAGTTACCGACATATATTTGTATAAGTTTATTTTAAATTTAACTTTACTACTTCTTTGTGTATTGTAAGATGTTGACTGTAAGATAAGTCTGCCATTTGTGCATAAATTGTCTTTTTTATAAAACCAGTGATATTAATTCATTATGTTATGTTTTTATAGCACAATAAAGTTATTCTATTCTATTCTATTCTAATGTATTTGTGGTTAGTTTGAAAAAATATATATTCACATTTTTGTCGCCGTAATTTAGTATGTACACGAGTACAAATTAAATAAATACCATGATCTCGCAAATGCCGTCACCAGGAACGGCTTCACTGTTCACCTTCACGCGGTGGAAGTTGGCGCTCGTGGCCTGCCAGCTAAATCTCTGTTTCACCTTTTTAAAGATCTTGGTCTCTCCAGGAAAATAATCAACTCCTTATTAGAAAAAATATCTAAAACCGCTATTTCCGCATCTCAAATTCTATGGCTTCGAAGGGGGAGTGAATGGGTGGTAAGGTGAACGCTCACATGTGGCAAGACAGCTGTCCTAAACCTACCACAGCCGGTCGTTAGTCCGGAATCCACTGCTCACCCCCCAGAAGTGTAATAACACTATATGATGGGCCCGACTTCGGTCGGTGAATTCCATGGCAGCTCCGTTTGTATTTTATTTTATTTATTCGGCCTTATGTGCGGTGCTGCAAAGAATGCACAAAGGATTGGAATTACTGAAGACCATAAAGAGAATGATATTACAATACATGGACCACATAATGCGTGGTAACAATTACCACCTTCTCCAGTTAATCCTGCAAGGAAAGATAAAAGGGCGCCGAAGACCTGGCCGAAGAAGAACCCACTGGATACAAAACCTCGTTAAATGGTTCAACTCAAGAACCACCGAGTTGTTCCGCGGCGCATTATCACGGGCCCAAGTGGCCATAATAACCGCCGACCCCCGATAGGAGATGGATGAAGGTGATTATCAAAGGCCCATAATATTTGAAAATTGGGGAAGGTGTACAGTTTGGCGATCTTTGGTCCCGCTTCCTTTTCTCACCCGTATCGTCTTGCGTTATTCTGCGTGCGAGACCACTCAACAAAACGACGCGTGCAAGTAACCAAGTTTACACGTTTTTTTATAGCTACTTATTTTTTAGTTAAATCGCTGTCTAAAGCAAAGTATCCGAATAATATTTAGTTTAGTTTATTGATCCATACATTCATATTCATATTAAAAAAACCTTATTAAATCCTATAATATTATCCCTTTGCACTCGAGCGGCGCCGCTACGGGCGCCCGGGAAGTTTGAAGGGGCAATCATACTATCGGACGCGTCCGTAAGCCGCGGCTTATGGACGCGACAGAGCAATACGTTAGAGCGGAATTTGAATCGAACGATCGTCGATAAAATATACTACCTGCAGAACTTATACTCTAAAACTAAAATTAGTACAAGCGAACGAGATAGAGCAATACGTTAGAGCGGAATATGAAACGAACGATCGTCGATAAATACTACCTGCTAAATTCGAGTATATTTCGTGCGGTGTAATATTTGACCTTGGCGGGCAGTTTTAATGCGAAAAAGTGACAACCGGTCATCTCACACTCCGCTCTACCGTATTGCCCTGTCTCGTTCACACGGACTAATTTCCGATTTCAGTTCACGAAGAAACGCAATCGAGCCCAGTATGCACAGTCTGGGACGCGGCTTGCTGATCTCTATCCGAAGTCCGAAGCCTCAATGTCACTTTTGCGACTGACGTCCGATAATGTGCACGGCTTAATAGAAATTCATTACACAGATAACCTTTCAGTCGCGTCCATTAGCCGCGGCTCACGGACGCGTCCGATAATATGTTTGCCCCTTAATACGTCCACTAGTATTTTTTGTACTTTTTTGGTAATATTTTCCGTGGTATAAAATGGTATTTTTCAACATAATGTTGAGTTTCAAATAGAAAAAAAATCGATTGGGTCATCCCCATTCTAAGGGGCTCTCTAGACGATCAAGCATGCTTGTCAAGCATCGTGTCACGGGGTGGGAGGGATCGTAAACCGCAGGAAATATGCTTTTTTTTTTAAAATATTTACCAATAATGCCTAATTTTGTAGTTTTATACGAGGGAGTCACATCATTCATCAATTAATTACGTCTAATTAACGTAAGTGCCCCCAGAATACAAACAATTATATTAGGGATTCTAGACTGCGAGAAGCGCGACTGAATAATGGTACAATACAGAATTTATCCGTCTTTCTCACACATATCTAACAGGGGGTGGTTTCACTGTGATACTTTATTCATTTCATTTTTGTACATTTAGCCCCATTGTTATCAATGTTATAAGTAGTGTAGCCTTCTTGCAGGATAACTGCAAGGGTTACAATATCAAAAAACAATATAAATTTAGAATTGGGCGCCGGAAAGACTATAAGCTAGCTTGAGCAAAAAGACAATCAAATACACGGGTCGTGAGAAGGTAAATTAAAATCAATCAGTGTTTCTTTCTGGTATTTATTAAAAAAACATTATTTATACGAGGCCTAGTGCACATACTAGAAGACCTAAAGTGTACATATTACAAAAAAACGGCAACTTCCGGAATGGTTGGCAGCAATACGTGAAAATATACAACAAATACGGGTTCTACTTCCGACGGCGTAATACCGGACTTCGTCGCGGAAATTCAGTTCCCTCGGCCCAAAACCTACTGCGAAAAAGCCGGGCCTGGGAGTCAAATGGCTGGTCGAAGGCAGAGCTCAAGGATCATAGAGCTGTTCTCCAGCCCAAGATAAATGCCCTGCGAAATCACCCAAAATTACATGAGTGACCGCTCGAAATTTCGCACTACTCAAAAATATGGAAAAAACGGATAAACAACTCACAGATATTCCTGGACTTTTTCACGAACAACGGGAGAACTGGCACTAACTCCGCAGTTAAATTTTTAACAAGGTTTAACACCGATTTTATGCCGAAACTGATTTTTATATTTAAAATGCCGCAGCCCACACGTACAATTCGATGAAGCGCCCTTTTTTCTCTCCCCGAAAGTACCCCCAGCTGTCTGTCAACAATTAAATCGAATATTTCACCCACTATGGACATCTAGCGGAATTAATAGGCATTTGTTTCAGCCAAGAAACAAACCTTGATAAACATTTTATAAAACAAAAAAGGTGCCATAGAAAGGAAATTTAAAACAAAGATATAAATTTAACGAAATTCGTTATAGCCCCCCTTCTAAAAGAGTGACCTGGTAAATAATGTAAACAGGAAACGAATTGCATTGCCCTCAATGCATTAAAAACAAGAAAAAAGGCAAAAGCAACAAAAATTTCAACAAATAGCTCGTAAATGTTCGAGAAGAACGATGAGAAATCACAGTTTAGTCGGGTTATGCAATGTCGAGTGATACAGAAACAGCAGAGCCAATACAGAAGTTTGAGCAGTTACAATGAGACAAAGCTCAATCTGGTAAGTAACCCAACGAAAATGATAAACTGCAAACTTTCCTATACACTATGCATGTTCGAAGAATAATGAGAATTCCAGTTGCAGACTCATGCATCAACATTCACTTACATACATACAACAAACTTTCATCAAGTACTTACTACCAAAACGTGATATTATAAATCACGCTGCGGACCTTACACGCTACACTGCATTGAACATAATTTAAGAATGAACAACGCAATTACTGAACTCATATTCTGAAGACTAAATGAAACCATCGAACCCACGAAGATTAAAAGATAACAAGGCGGTTTTAAGCATCAGACTGAGGTTTATAATCCAATTTCAAGTCTTTTGCATGCCATTTTCCTAGAAATTTTCCATTCATGTCGGCTAAATCATAAACCAAAGAAGAATATTTACGAATAATTTTACATTTAACGAATTTAGGAGCAAACTTGGCAGAAAAATATGTGCCAGCATTACTTTGTGGATACGATTTCTTCCATACAATATCCCCTACATTACAGTCTAAGTTTCTTCGTTTACGATCATAATATTTTTTATTGGTCGCGTGAGAATCAATCAACCGGGAACGAACTTTTTGGAAAATATTCTCAAGTTCCCCTAAGTCTTGCGCGAAATCCGACCTATTTCCAAAAATTACATCCTTTTGGAGAACAGGATCTTGCGAATAAAAAGTACCACACAATACTGGTTCTTGGCCATGGGCTAGAAAATGTGGACTAAATCCGGTAGACTCACAAACGGCAGAATTAATCCCAAATTGAATCTTAGGGAGGAGTAAATCCCAACCTCGATGGTCAGTATCAGTAAAAACTGCCAGCGCGGTTACGATAGTCCTATTCTGTCTTTCAGTAGTATTAAACTGAGGAGTGTACAAAGGAGACAATTGAAAATTAGGAACGCTGTATTTAGACATCAAGTCACGAAAATCTTTGCTAGCGAACTGCTTTCCGTTATCAGCGATAACAGTATGAGGAACTCCGTACTTAAGAAATACATCATTTTCCATATGTCTACAAATGGATGATGCAACAGCCCTTCTTAACGGAAATAACAAGCAATATTTTGAAAAGCAACAAGTGACGACAAGAATATGCATAAATTTATTACGCGTCATAGGATAAGGACCTAACAAATCTGTGCTAATAGTTTGAAAGGGACGTTCACAGACTTTCGGACTTCCAAGCAATCCAAAAGGTGACCTATTCGGAACTTTGTACGCCTGACATTTCTCACATCGATTAACGTACTTGGTTACGTCAGCATGCATAGAAGGCCAATAGAATCGTAAGCACAACTTCTTATGCGTTTTGAAAATGCCAAAATGCAGAGAAAACTCAGAGTCATGGCAATCTTTAATTAACGCTTCTCTTTCAGTTAAAGGAACGACTAGTTTCCAATCGAAAGAGTTTGTCAAACGATATTTGCTTTTACAATAACGGAATAAACGTCCATCTTTAATACTAAAATTAGGATGTCCACCAGGGTTTGACGAAACGCCGTTAAATAATTTTGTATACCAAGAATCGGAATTAGTTGATATGGCATTGACAGGTAACATCCGAGAAAGCGCATCTGGAACTACATTATCAATACCGCGACGGTGAAGAATTTCAAAATTAAACTGAGCTAAACGGAGACCCCATCGAGCTAATCGACCAGTCGGGTTCTGTAACTTAAGAAACCATTTTAAACTTGAGTGGTCCGTATAAATCGTAACTTTTGAACCACCGTCATAATAAGGACGAAAATGTTCCAAAGTGAAAATCACAGCTAAAGCTTCACGTTCTGTGGCTGAGTAACGACATTCAACGGAAGATAAAGTTCTACTGCAGTAAGCAATAGGATGATCTACTCCTTCAAAACTCTGGGTCAACATACCACCTAAGCCATACGCTGAAGCATCGCAATGAATAGAAAATGGTAACTCAAAGTTTGGACATGAAAGCACAGGACTAGTAACTAAAGCAGTTTTTAACTGTTGGAATGCTTCTTCTGCCAAATCCGACCAAATAAATGGAGGTGAATCCTTTCTAGTACTGGTAAGACGGGATAGAGGAGCGGCAATAGAAGAAAAATTGCGAATAAAACGCCGATACCAACCTGCGGTTCCTAAGAACATCTTGACTTGTTTGGGATTGGTAGGAGTTGGAAATTCCAAAATTGACTTGACTTTTTCGGGATCGGTACGAAGACCACGTTCGTCGACCACATATCCAAGATACTTCAACTCCTTCCGGAAAAATTTACATTTACTTCCATTGATCGAAAGATTGGCCAATTTTAAGCGTTCGTAAACGCGATTCAGCAAGGACAAATGTTCCTCAAAGGTTGAACTAATGACGATTATGTCGTCCAAATATACAAAAACCTTATTATTGAAACTAGGATCAAATAGTCTGTCAGCAAGTTTCTGCATTGTGGCGGGACTGTTGCATAACCCGAAAGCGGCGACCGTAAAATGAAACATTCCGCGGGCAGGAACAGTAAATGCAGTTTTTTCCTTTGACGAATCTTCCAAAGGTAATTGAAAAAATGCCATGCTAAGATCGATAGACGACAAAAATTTTGCACCCCTGAGGTTATCCAATATCGAGGAAATATAAGGAAGCGGATAAGCATCTGTACGGGTCACAGAATTGAGCTTCCTGCTATCCAAACAAAAGCGCAAAGAACCATCAGGTTTGGGCACAAACAAAGTGGGACTATTCCACGAACTAACACTAGGTTCAATTATTTTAAGTTCTAACAATCTATCAATTTCCGAGTTTAATACAGCTAAACGAGCAGGAGAAAGAGGGTAGTATCTTTGCTTTATAGGCGCAACGGTACCAGTGTCGATGGTAAGCTTAATGAGCGAAGTGCGACCTAAACCTCTGACTTCTGTCGAAATCTCGTGGAACTGTTTGAGAACAACAGCCGCAAGCGACCTTTGTTCTTCAGACAAATTATCAAAATCCTGAATAACACAAAGTTCATTAACAGAGTCCAAAAATGAAGAGTTATCAGCATTATTATTCTTGATCAAGTTTACTAAATCTGGTGCCAATTTAAAAGATTTAAAAAAGTCAACACCCAAAATTAATGGTGAAGATATATCAGGAGCAACCAACGTTTTAATAACATGACAAATATTGTTAAATTTAAAAGGAAGGTACATGTAACCTAGTACTTTAACTCTAGATGAATTGGCTGTATTAAGAGTAATATCGTCAAGAGAATGTATAGAATAACCTAATTTGAGCAACTTAAGGTGAGCTTTTGCACCTAGAATAGACACAGAAGAACCTGAGTCAAGCAAACCACAAACCTTAATATCACCTAAATCGATTTCTAAATATGGACGAAACGAATCCCTATGTTTAGAAAAATATACCGAGGCTGCTTCCAAAAAAGCCGTATAGCAGTCTCGAGTTGTCAGTTTTTTGACGAAGGCAAATCGACAACAAGCTTTCCATCCGACGAATTACAATCAGGACAGGTCCTTTTTGTAAATCCAGGTTTATTGCAGGAATAACACCTAATTGACTTTGCATCCCTGGGTCTTTTGAAACATCTTTCGGAAGTATGAGTCGACTTTTTACAGTAGGAACAAGATGAAACTGCAGCGACCGCTAACACGCTATCGGAGTCATCAGAGTTCTCTGTACGATACGAGCATGAAGGAGTTGAGAAAGCTTTTGCTAAATCTTGTAAATCTTCAACTTCTCTACCAAAAGACAACAACTGTGCAATCGACGTAACAGGTCTAGACGCTAATTGACGAAGATAAAAAGGACGAATATTATGACGATAAATTTCAAGTTTCTCTGCTACTGACAAAGGGGCAGATAACCTACTGAAAAGTTTCTCCATGATAGGCACAAAAATATGCATGGGTTCATCAACTTTTTGTCGACGAGACCTTAAAAACTCCCTTAAATTGTATTGGAAATCTGTCTTCGAAAAATCTTTTTTTAGTTTACATACCAGTGAAGACCAATCTTTGCAAGTGGGAGCATTTCCACGGAACCAAAGCAATCCGTTACCCGAAAATAATTCATAACCTGAACGTAAAAGACGATCATGTGAAATATTTCTTGCGAAAGCAATCTCTTCTAACTGTTCTAAAAAATCAAACACACAACCTTTTCCATCAAATTTTAACCCTAAGTCCAATGGTCTGAGAGAATCCATATACCTACTTCCCTCAGTGAAATTATCACATCGGCTGCTATATGTATTATCCGGAGCAACAGTGCCACTTCGGTGCATGCTATCTTCCGAAACATTAGCTTCTGTAATAGAAACAGTAGGAATTGAAAATGAACTTGGTTCACTACGCTGCGGCGAAGGAGAACGCCTTCCAACATCTCGATAAACCAATTTCAAAAACAGCGAAGAAACAATATCTTTTAATTCCATTAAAGATTTTGCCCGTGAAAGATTTTCAGGAGTAATTCTGTTTAATCTGTGGAAAATATGAGCAGTTTTAGAACTCACCCGTTTGTCAACAAGCTTACTATCAGATTCGGCGGACTCTTCTTTTACCAACGCAGCTAGTTTTGAGGAGCAAATCTCGAGTTCTGAATCCACCGCGAAGACGGTATTTTTAATAGAACCTATGGGATGTGACTTCGAGAGTAAAGCCATCTGTTTCCTAAGTAAAGGCACAGTAAGTTCAGGTTTCTCGCCTCTGATCAAAACCTCATATTCTAGTTCAGATTTATCTAAAAGTGAAAATGATATCAAAGGGATCGACATATTGATTAAATTAAAAATAAAATTATATAATCAAAGACACAATAAGAAAGACAAAACAAAAAACCACTTAAAAGATGATGTGCAAAAAAAAGGCCAAAAAACAATGTGCAAATATGCAAACAAAATGAAATGTATCGAGCAATTATTGCAATGTTATATTAATTAGGACACATTTTCTAAAAAGCACATATCCATAAACAAACAAAAGTATAATAAAAATGTTACATCATAATACATATGTTAACTTACAGAATACCATTCGAAAGGCATCTAAATACAATGTATACAATTGTATACATTTATAAACAATGACATTTATATATAATTAAACATACCAATGCATTTATTGTTACCGTAAAACGATTTTTCCGAAAAATATATAACAGAAAAATTAAGGAAGAAAATAGCATAACGTTTTGATTTAAAAACTACAAAGCAAGTTTACAAATTATAATAAAAAAGAAGGAAAAACTGATTTTCTGGCCCTAAAGTTGGGTGGCCATTTATGTTGCCTTCTTGCAGGATAACTGCAAGGGTTACAATATCAAAAAACAATATAAATTTAGAATTGGGCGCCGGAAAGACTATAAGCTAGCTTGAGCAAAAAGACAATCAAATACACGGGTCGTGAGAAGGTAAATTAAAATCAATCAGTGTTTCTTTCTGGTATTTATTAAAAAAACATTATTTATACGAGGCCTAGTGCACATACTAGAAGACCTAAAGTGTACATATTACAAAAAAACGGCAACTTCCGGAATGGTTGGCAGCAATACGTGAAAATATACAACAAATACGGGTTCTACTTCCGACGGCGTAATACCGGACTTCGTCGCGGAAATTCAGTTCCCTCGGCCCAAAACCTACTGCGAAAAAGCCGGGCCTGGGAGTCAAATGGCTGGTCGAAGGCAGAGCTCAAGGATCATAGAGCTGTTCTCCAGCCCAAGATAAATGCCCTGCGAAATCACCCAAAATTACATGAGTGACCGCTCGAAATTTCGCACTACTCAAAAATATGGAAAAAACGGATAAACAACTCACAGATATTCCTGGACTTTTTCACGAACAACGGGAGAACTGGCACTAACTCCGCAGTTAAATTTTTAACAAGGTTTAACACCGATTTTATGCCGAAACTGATTTTTATATTTAAAATGCCGCAGCCCACACGTACAATTCGATGAAGCGCCCTTTTTTCTCTCCCCGAAAGTACCCCCAGCTGTCTGTCAACAATTAAATCGAATATTTCACCCACTATGGACATCTAGCGGAATTAATAGGCATTTGTTTCAGCCAAGAAACAAACCTTGATAAACATTTTATAAAACAAAAAAGGTGCCATAGAAAGGAAATTTAAAACAAAGATATAAATTTAACGAAATTCGTTATAGTAGCTCGGAAAAATTGAACACCGAAATGCAGCTAATGCTCATTGCCCACCTAACTAGGACTAAACTGTCCCGTATCTAGGCGGGTCAGAGTAATTAAAATAAGTAATACAACGTATGTAACAATTATTCTAATTAACGTAAAAAAACTTTTTCATTTTTATAATTAATGAATGTACTTAATTAAGATTGAATGATATATAATAATAAATAAACAACATTATAAGACAAATCAAAACACTAAATTTGTACGAATAATACATTGTAGGTAATACAATATGGCAAATACATATATACGTAAATACGATTTCAATAAATAATAAATGATATATGGTATAAACATATTTATAATTTAATACAATTATATTTAGTTTAGTTTATTGATCCATAAATTCATATTCATATATAAAAAAACCTTATTAAATCCTATAATATTAGCCCTTTGCACTCGAGCGGCGCCGCTACGGCGCCCGGGAAGTTTGAAGGGGCAATCATATTATCGGACGCGTCCGTAAGCCGCGGCTTATGAACGCGACTCAACAGTATGCACAGTCGTTTGGGACGCGGCTTGCAGATCTCTATTGGACGTCCGAAGCCTCAAGGTCACGTCCGCGACTGACGTCCGATAATGTGCACGGCTCAATAGAAATTCATTACACAGATAACCTTTCAGTCGCGTCCATCAGCCGCGGCTTACGAACGCGTCCGATAATATGTTTGCCCCTTAATACGTCGACTAGTATTTTTTGTACTCTTTTGGTATTATTTTCCGTGATATAAAATGGTATTTTTCAACATAATGTTTAGAAAAAATCGATTGGGTCATCCCCATTCTAAGGGGCTCTCTAGACGATCAAGCATGCTTGTCAAGCATCGTGTCACGGGCTGGGAGGGATCGTAAACCGCAGGAAATATGCTTTTTTTTTAAATATTTACCAATAATGCCTAATTTTGTAGTTTTATACTAGGGAGTCACATCATTCATCAATTAATTACGTCTAATTAACGTAAGTGCCCCCAGAATAAAAACAATTATAGTAGGGATTCTAGACTGCGAGAAGCGCGACTGAATAATCGTACAATACACAATGTATCCGTCTTTCTCACACATATCTAACAGGGGGTGGTTGCACTGTGATTTTGGTGTAAATTCAGTTCGTTGAGAGGGCGTTTTGTCGCGCCGCGCTCGTACCCGTTTTGGGACGTTACTGAGCATTGACTACATACATCGTACCCGATTCGGGACGTTACTGTCTTGAGGGGTATCATCAGTACCACATGAATGATTAATTTTCCATTTTTCCGTACAGTATAAATCACAAAATTGCGCAGCTGCGGGCACAGCTAACAGAAATACTCGTGTAATATTTTCCGAAAAGGAAAAGTTACCAGACGATAATTTGAGCTAGGCGGTTGCTTTTCAGTTTCGTTTTTCGCGCGTCTGTTGAACTCGCAGACAATGTCAAATATGGGTCGTCGTGGCGGACGACCCTAGAGCTCTGGGAGGGGGCACTAAAGTGGTGAGGGGGAGGGGGAAGGGTGGGGGGGATCGAGTGCTGTTTCGGCAACAGTAACTGGTTTGCATGTAAGATAACATTATCACGATAATGCTAGTCATTGATTATATGGTAATAGATTGCTCAACGTCATTATACCTACGCTTCTTCGCCGGCGACATGCAGATGGCATTGATATCACTGAACAGCGAAACTAATAGCAATTTATTTGGCTATCTATAATAACATTGATATCTAATGAATACGATACGACAATCACATCTATATTGCAAAAGAGGGGAATCGCGCTTGTAGATTTTATTCTGCGGTTTAGACAATTGTTTAAAATAAAAAAAATAACAAAATAATAACATAAAAAATAATAATAATATTAATAATGATTATAAATTAAAAAATATATATTTTAGATCTTTCCTTGACACAACCGTAATACTCTAGTGTGACTCCCGAAGTGAGCTCGCCTTAACACAGGGGTGCCTAGCAAGGCGGGCTCGGCTGCTCTGTGCTTAGCATAATAGAAAGATTATCATTTGCGTTTAATGTATGCGCTATGTAACCTGGGCTCAGACAGATGTATCATGTATATATAACTTTAAAAGCATACGGCATTCTCTACAAGACGGCATTCTCTAAATTGTCATTTCATTTTCTGTTGTGCTCGTGAATTTGAATGTATAAGTATATGTAAATAAAAATAAATAAAATAAAATATATGATTTGTATATAAAGGGCTAATTGATTATAGAAGCCCAAGATATATTTCCCTTCCTTATTTTAAAATAAATAAATATATTATCAAAGACTATCGCGGTTGTTTGACATTATAAATAGGATAGAAAACGAATTTACCACGTGAAATTTGTAGCACCCGACGTTTCGGTGACGTTGCAGCCACCGTTGTCCAGGGTAGACTGAAAGAGCTGTCAATCCGTTGTTTTGCGGGTAGGCCACCGCCACTGAGTAGGTTATAACGGTGCGTAGGTTCCCTGGACAACGGCGGCTGCAACGTCACCGAAACGTCGGGTGCTACAAATTTCACGCGGTAAATTCGTTTCTATCCTATTTATAATGTCAAACAACCGCGATAGTCTTCGATTTTATACTAAATGAACATTTTGTAAAAAAATGATTGTAAAAATGTTTTTAAGCTATTGCATAGCTTTTATCGCGGGCCTAGGCCAGCGCGGCGACCGAATGAAGAAATTTCTTAACGAAAATTAATGATTTTAAACTGATAATTACGTCTAAACGAGTACTGCTTACGATTCGAAAAAAATATATGTTAAACAAGAACATTTTCCTAATATTCTTAGCTTTGAATATTTTAGATTATGTTTATATTACATAGTGTAATTAATTTGTGAAATTAGGTCTAACCGAACACAAAAACGACTACTAAGCAAATACTAGCTGGCGTATTATTATGAAACCTGCACCATTTGAAAGATAATTTAATTATCTATCTTTTTATCTACGATTTTTTCGAATAATCTGGTTTTTTTGTTTTATCGAATAAAAAATTCGTGCGCGGCGCTCTATCGGACGTTTAAATTATTCCGAATCATTTGCTTCCGCAGCCGCAAATGATTCGAAATAATTTCAAAGTTTTCCGCTAGAGCGCAGTTATCTGATATCAGAAAAAATAAAATAAATAAATAATTATAATTGCCTAAGTTGTTAAAAATGCTATGCAATAGCTTTACCGCGGCAGTCCCCGAGTGCCACACGTATTTATTTTTTTTATTTTTTATTTTCGGAGAAACGCCTAAAATGTAGGCTTTTAGACCAGAATACTTTCTTAAGTACTTAATATATACGTATCAATACTAATTCTTATTTATTGTTACTAATTATATGTTATTATTGCCAATTATCATTTATTATTACTTATTTATAGCTGTAAAATTATTATGGTGTAGTGAAAAATTCATTTTTAACTTAATTTAATTCAGATAATTTTTATTTGAAAGTTATATATTTTATAATAATTTGTATTGGTGTTCTTCTTAGAACAGACTCTGCCTAGTTAGGAGCGACACTATTGATGTTTATGTAGGATTGGTGTTTTTTTTTTGGGAAGTAATACATAAATAAATTACGCAATGACAACAATAATAGTATTAAATTTATTTATTTTTATTCATTTATTTATTTGTTTCAAACATAATGATAAAACACATAAAAATGGTCAAACCAAGTAATGGTGCGAAGAAACAACGGCCCACATTCATGCATGACCATGCTCAGCGCATACCCAACTAGGCCAAATATAGCCTGTATCTGGGCATACGACTTGTTTTCTGACTTAGGTGGAGAAGCCTAACTGACGTAGGTACTCCTATAGATACATATACACATACACACATACATATACATACATACACAAATATATAAATATAACGATCTAAATATATTCTATTATTATTCTTTTGTATTATATTACAATATAGTACAGTTTGTTTAATGTCTTATATTATATTATATAGTATATAGTATAATTATTATATAGTATATAGTATAATTATCATATAGTATATAGTATATATATTATATACTATATATTATAATGATACTATTAATTAATAGTAAAGCTCTGCAGATTTTTATTTTTTTTAAGATATGACTTGCAGAAGTTCGTTCTCTGTCCTTGAACGACCTATGTCGTCAAGAAGCCATTTTTTAATAATTTTTTAAAATAAAATGGTATTTTCTATTATTAGTGCCATCTATCGCATTTATATATAGTATATAGGCTGATCACAGAAATATTACGATGAGATAGAATGCCATCTGAACATTAAGAGGCCGTGTACGAAATCGATGTGGGCCGTGATACCTCTATAATCAATGGTATAATATAACTATAGGTAGGTAGGATTTTCAGAGCCAAAGAGATACGTCCACCCTTTGGAAGCGCTCGGCGGGGACTAGCTGACTTTAGGCGTGAATCGTATCATAGGCGAATATCATAACGCGAGAATTAGATTGTTTTAAAAAGACTTTATTGCCAATTTTAATTAATGTTTTGCATTTTTTTTTGAGGAAATGGATTGATATTGAACTAAAGTTTATTTCTGTCGTTTTTATTTTATGAACGAGAGTTCTAAAAGGCCAAAATCAAAAGCATTTCTTCGCCCATTTTCTAAAAAAATTGACAAAGTTAATTTTTTTTTTATCAACAATTTTATATAAAAGTAGTAAAAAGTGATTCGCTTATTATATAGAGGACTTTCACAACAATACATTGTAATTTTTTCATACCGTTTAGATGTCAAAACGATTCGTCAATATGTTATATTCTAAACCTCTTACAGCAAAAAGTCACAAACAATCGCCGGTTTAAGGTCAATTAATCAAAATTCTATAATAATTTTCAAAAAAGTAGCTCACTCATTAGACAATAATATAAATGATCTTTTATGTTGTGCAATAACACTTATAGAAATACAGTATTTTAACCTTAAATTCACGTCTGCAAAATTACGTAAAGTCACGAAATGCGCAAAATTTCGTGTACGGCCTCTTAAAATGCGTAATTATTACGTATTTCAGTATACCAAATTAAACAATTGCAGCTTTATGTAAATAATATTATAATAATAAGAGGTATGATTTAAATAATTGGTCAATATATTATTATTGTATAGCTTATAGGCGTGTTTAGAGCCTTATCTACAGTGCACTGCCATACTGTTATACCACGAAAGTCGCCATATTGAGCATAATAATAGTAGATTAATCAATTTTTGGAACTATTAGTGCAATCTACACATTGCATTTCGTAGAAAAATCTTAGCTGCCAAAACGCAGTACGGCGTTGGGCAAACCAATACTCTATAGAGTATAATCAAAGATATTGCTAAAGTGAAGTATGAAAAAATATTTTTTTATTTACTCGTCAAAAACCAATTATTGTATCGACACTGAGGTCTAACTCTTTCTGAACTATGTTGAATATGGAAGTCATGTTTCTTTTACGACTATTAGACACGGATTTTAGTGCGCGAATTTGCTAGCACCAGACGTTTCGGCTATGTTACAACCGCCGTTGTCCAGGGTAGACTCAAGTGCTATCAATCGGCATTCGTTGTTCTGTGAGTAGGCGGCAAACTGCTGCTGTAACTTCGCGGTTTATAACGGTAGTGCGCCGGTGGGTTCGATGCGCTTGTATTTTTAAAATCCGCCGTGCACACAATACTCACTGTATATTGTGTTACGTCCTTGCGCTCGGCTAGGGGTTTGAGAACATTTTAAGAAGATGTATTAAAGAGTTTGTAACGGTTGTGGCTATTGAAGTTCGGGGTTTTTCTCATTTCAATGACTTCCTGGACCATGCTGAGGAAGTAAACTTGTTCTGGGATTTTAAAAGATTTTAATTGGGCGATGGGCACATTTTAAGAAGAGGAATCTTTAAGAAGGGATTTTAGGAAGAAGGGAAAAGGGTAGATAAGAGTTTGTAACCGTCGACTCTATTGATGTTTGAGGTTCTTCTTATTTCAATGGCTTCTCGGATCATGCGAGGAAAGTGAAATGGTTCTTTGGGTAGCACAATGGGATTTGAAACTGCACCCAGCAGTGGTTAGTTCCTCTATCCAATATGTGTTCGCAGATCGTCGATTTTTCTCGCTGAACGATTTTAACAGCTTTGATGCGTTCCATCAGTCGAGTCGCTATGGGCTGTTTCGTTTGTCCAACGTAGGCTAAACCACATCTGCATTCAAATGTTTACACACCCGTGGTTTGCAGTGGTATTACATCCTTTACAGGCCTCAGAAATCGAGCTATATGGTGGGTCGGTTTAAAAATATTTTTTTATATCGAATGTATTTATCATCGTGTGCTACAAACTTCCCACGTATAAACTCGAAGACTATCGCGGTTGTTTGACATTATACATTCCACACTTCATTAGAGACGACTGTTACAAACTCTCTTCTACGTGGAACCCTCTTCTTAAAATGTTCCCGCCGCCGAACGCCGTACGCAAGGACGTAAGACAGGATACAATGAGTGTTGTGAGCAAGACGGATTTTCGAAATTCGCTCGCTCTGAGCCCGGTCCCCCACCACCGTTATAACCTACGCAGTGGCGGCAGCGGTATGCGGCCTACCCGCAAAACAACGGATTGACAGCTCTTTCAGTCCACCCTGGACAACGGCGGCTGCAACGTCACCAAAACGTCGGGTGCTACAAATTTCACGCGGTAAATTTCTTCTGTAAAAAACATATATCGTTTCGTTTCGGGTATTCTGCGATGATTTCCGTTTGAACAATTATTAAAAATACAATGCCTGGATGTGTTAGGTGACCTAGCTAGGGAATGTCAGATATTAGCCATATTTAATATAATATAACTCAGAAACGGCTCATAATGGAGATCAGTCTTTTTGGTAATAAATATTCTACATAAAGATTTACAGCTATTGGAAAAGTGGGCCCAAAATGCCGATTCTCTTTTATTCTTATCTTATTTATAATGTCAAACAACCACGATAGACTTCGACTTCATAATTGTCCTTTATACGTCATACATAGTCCTGAAAATCTTCAAAGGTAGAAAACCCTGTAGTGTGAGGTAAAAGGGTATGAGAAAAGTCTGGGTTCGCTGGGTCAAACAACTCTGCTGTTTGAAGGCCGTATAGTCGGGGTTGCCAGATAGGTTGTGTCAAAAAGATCGACTGTCTTACCCAAAGACTTTCCCGGCAATCAGCCAAAGACTGATTTCATTAGAACATTAATTTCATACATTACATTACATTTTCGTCGTGTCCAATTGACGGCTAAAGACCGCTCTTGGACGTGTCAAAATAATTGCGTTAGGTAGTAAGTTTCGTTACTAATCGTAGTCAAGAATTAACTACTAGATTGTCAAACTATAATTATAAATAATCAAAATAGGAGCCTAATATTTGAAGTAGTTAGTAATTCGAAAAGATACGTAGTAAAATTATTCATCGTAATATTCAAATTGTCAGTAAAATGTTAAATAATCAAATTAAATCTACGTTATGCATTTTAAACTAAAAGTACAGATATAACACCATATAAAATTGAATGTCTCGACCCCCTGGTTCCCCTTGACCCTCACCACAAAGCTCTGCTAGCCAGTGTTAATTATATACATATTCCACACTTAAAATCCAAGTCGTATATTAAGTTTCTGTATAATAATTGTAACTATGACTCTATTAACTCTAAATTAGCTGAAGTCGAATGGAGCACAGAATTCTCATCTAGGTCTCTTGAGGAAGCCGTTAAATATTTTTACTGTGTTCTTGACCAATTAATAACTCAATTCGTTCCTACCAAAATTATGTCTAATAGCTCATATCCTAAGTGGTATTCTCCAGCACTAATAAAGCTCATTAAAGAAAAATATAAATTCCATAAAAAAATCAAAACATATAATATGAAAACGGATCAAGAAACCTTTAAATTATTACGGGATAGGGTTCATTTATTAGAGAGTCAGTGTTTCAAATCATACATCACATCTATAGAAGTGTATCGAAAAACATCCAAAAAACTTCTGGTCCTTTATAAATAATTGCTCTAAATCCAATAGCATTCCGTCACCTCTCAAATACCTTGACTTGATTGCGACCACGGGAGATTCCATGTGTGAAGCCTTTTCCCAGTACTTCTCTTCTACATTTTTGGTACCGGATATGCAGCCTACTGATTTGCCACCACTCGACTTCAACGACGTTATTCCTTCCCAGGCAAATGATATCTGTAGCATAGAGATCAATGATCACGAAGTGGAAAAATTGTTACTTCATTTAGACACTTCTAAGTCGGCTGGACCTGATAATATCAGTCCAATATTTCTAATTGGCTGCGCTAAAACTGTTTGTGTTCCAATATCCCTGTTGTTTCGCGAATCCTTAGCTAATTGTGAATTCCCCAGTATCTGGAAGTCGGCTTTTGTTTCACCCATACATAAGAAGGGCTCGAAAACAGAAATTACTAATTATAGACCCATTTCGAAATTATGCGTTATTGCCAAAATATTCGAACGAGTCGTCTATAACCAAGTATATGCCGCTCCCCAAAACTATATCAATCCGTCGCAACATGGTTTTATCAGGGGTCGCTCGACGGTGTCCAATCTTATCCTTTTTAATGACTTCTTGACTGAAGCTATGGATCACCGCTATCAAGTAGACGTAGTCTACACTGATTACAGTAAAGCCTTTGACAGGATTGACCACAGACTACTCTTGAACAAGCTTAAGTTTATGGGTATACAAGGGGACCTCCTCCAATGGTTCTCCTCCTATATCAATAATCGCTCCCAAGCTATCGTCATCAAAAACTATATTTCTAGTTGGGTTGCTATCCCTAGCGGTGTACCGCAGGGCTCACTACTTGGTCCATTGCTGTTCTTAATTTTCATCAATGATATAGCTAGCTGTTTTCTAAATAGTCACTTACTATGTTTTGCTGATGACATGAAGATTTTCAAAATAATTAAATCGGTCGGTGATGTCGCCGACCTTCAGGCGGACCTTTCAAGATTGGACAGTTACTGTCTCTCTAATAAAATTGACCTCAATCCATCCAAGTGCACCGTTGTCACCTACACCCGTAAAAAAATATTGACTCTAGCCTCATACTCATTAAAATTTCATAACTTGCAGAGGTGCAGCGTGGTTAAAGATCTTGGTGTCATTCATGATTCTCATCTACTGTTCGATAATCACGTTCAATCTATTGTTTCTAAAGCTTCCAAAGCTTTAGGTTTTGTTATGAGGAGTGCAGCTTGCTTTCACCGTGCTAAAACTTTCAAGATCCTTTACTGCACTTTTGTCAGAAGCATCTTGGAATATGCATCTCAAGTATGGAACCCTTGTTATGACAAATATATAAACAGAATCGAGCTCATTCAAATGAAGTTCATGAAATATCTCTGCTTCCGTCTGAAAATCCCATACAGCTCATCTAACTATTTCAATTTATGCAAGAAATTTCATATCCTCCCCTTGATTAAGCGGCGTGAAACCGCGGACTTGACCTTTTTGTTAAAAATTACCTCCAATAGTTTTGTTTTTCTGCATTTCTTGTATTACGCGTTTGCTGGCTTCTAGGTTTTAGGTGTTTGTTTCTATGGAAATTAAGCAGTATATTCTTCACAAAAAGTTGTTGGATATTTAGGACTTTAGCTTCAGTAAACAGTAGCTCCGATTTGTATCGCCTGGGCTTCTTGTGAATAATGCGAAGCAGAAGCTTTTGAACCTTCTGTACTGTGTCAAGTAGTTTTTTGGTGCATGTTCCCCAGGCAGTTATGCCGTAAATCCACAAACTTTGGCATAGGGCCATATATACCATTCTAATAATTTTTTTTGGTAAAATATTTCGGAGATCACAAAAAACATAAACTAGTTTTCTGCTTCTGTCAGTAATAGACATTACTTGATTTGACCAATTTAGATTTGAATCAATAATGATTCCTAAATACTTCATGTCGTTCACTTTCTCAAGTTTAGGGCACAGGCAAGGCACACCCCCTCCTACACATGTGGGTTTATGAATTGTTAGTAAGTGTAAACTTGTGTCGATGTGTCGTAGACTGAAGTTGATATATTTCGTTTTAGAGGAATTAAGAGTAAGGAGGTTATTGTCAAGCCAAGTTTTAACCAAATTTATGTTGTTTTGTGATTTATTGATTACTTGATGCCATGTATCTGCCTCGGCTAATAAAACTGTGTCATCGGCGAATGTTATTATTCTGCCGTCTAATCGAATATTGCACAGGTCATTGATATATATGAGGAATAGAAGTGGTCCCAGTACGCTGCCTTGGGGTACACCATAAACAGTGCTGCGTTCAGTACTTAGATGACCATTTATGGAAATGACTTGCGGTCTCATCTCCAAGTAACTTTGGAACCACAACAGTGAAGGTCCTTCAATTCCAATCATTTCTAGTTTTTTTACTAGTATGGCGTGAGAAACAGTGTCGAAAGGCTTTAGCTAAGTCCAGAAATACCGCCGTCACCTTTTTTGATTTGTCTAGATTTTTCGATATATATTGATTTAGGGTATTTATGGCGTCGTTTGTACTCTGACCTTGTCTAAAGCCAAATTGGTTTGGTGAAAAAAATCCTACTTTTTCAAGGTATTCAGTTAGCCTATTTTTAACAATTTTTTCGATGACCTTTGAAGCTATATTCAGCAGCGAGATTGGACGGTAATTCCCAATGTCCTCGGTATTGCCAGATTTATGGATTGGGATGACTTTCGCAGACTTAAGCCATCGGGGGAACTGGCCTGATTCAAAACTAACGTTTATTACGTGCGCCAGAGGCTCCGCAATAATATCAGATGCCTCCTTAAAAATAGTTACAGGTAGACCGTCGATGCCCGGTGAACATCCCGTTTTAAGTTTATTGATTGTCTTGGATACTTCAAGTTTGTTTGTAGGTAGGAGTTTAAAACATTTATCTTTTTTTAGAGTAACATCAATTAAGTTAGCCAAAACTGTTTCTGTAGTTTGGGAATCACGTAGTATTGATTTTGCTAACTTCTGTCCTGCTGTTGTGAAGAATTCATTGACATAATTTACAATATCATTCTTATGAGTTTCCATGTGTTTTAAATTCTTGCCTATTAATATTTTTTCAAAAGCAGGTTTAATTTTTTGTCTTGAGGCCATATTGTTAATGCTTTTCCAAATTTTTCTTTTATCTTCGCCAGCTTGTCGTATCTGATCGCTATAATATATTTCCTTAGTTTTTTTAATAATATTTGTACATATGTTTCGATATTTTTTGTAGTATGTGTAAAGTTGTATATCATTTGGGTTGTCTTTTGTTTGCTTATGAATCTTGTCACGTTTTTTAATACAAAATAGAAGGCCTTCCGTAATCCACGGTTTGAGTTTATGAAAATATTAAAAACATAAAGATAATAAGTACGTTTAAACAGAAAATCAATTCCTGGATATTAGAGTTGGGCCCATCAAAATTAAACGACGAATTACTGAACATTGCTGTTTGAAAGGTTATGTATGTATTTTTATGTATGTTTGTATATATATATGTATGTGTATATGTATCTGTGTGTGTGTGTCATATGTATGTTTATGTTATTATATTATATTATATGTATGTTTATATATTTATGTATGTTTCTATATATTTACCTAATATATATATTTATAGATATTATAGCTAGTAAATATTTTGTTTAGTTATATGTAGTTACCTGATATGACGTGCTTATCATTGTCATTATACGTATTGTAATTAGCTCATCTAGATACAGGCCTTAGTTGACCTAGTTAGATGAGTTTTAGGCAGGTGCCAAACACGATGTGACGGTTTCTCTGAACTGTTTATGTTTGATTCTTGAACTTGTTTGGTATAATTAGTCGTAACCATTGCAATAAGTACTTATAAATAAATAAATAAATAAAAATAATATTAACTGTCCTGACTTACTAAATAAAATTAATCTCCATGTTCCTTCCAAACTCAATAGATTTAACCCTGCTCTTCATGTTCCTCTTGCTGGTACCAACTATAGGCAAAATGCATTTCTGTGGCGAACAAGTGACAATTTCAATGACATGATTAAACGCTTTGACTTTGATCTATTCTGTACGAGTGTTAACTCAGCTAGGCAGCGGCTGAACAGTGAATTTTTTAGCATTAATTGTTGAATAATTTTTGATGCATTCTTAATCGATAGCTTTAATTGAAAGATCACATATGTTTCTACAACGTTATTTAAACGTGAAAACCTTTAATTGGCTCTCTGCTATGTTACTCCGGTATTGTTAAATTATAATTAGCTGTTGGTTTTCCTGAAAATAAATAAATAAATAAATAAAAATAAATAAATAAATAAAATAATTAGACAATAAGACTCTACTTTTTTAAGTAATTTAAATAGGCACAATATTTGAAAAATCATGGCCCTCAAATTCGGCCAGATTATAGAAAGGGTGGCCTATCAGCATCTCCTTGATGTTTTTTTTAAATTTTATGTCCTCCAGCTGTTTATATTTTGTAGGGAGTAGATTATAGAATTTAATGCTAAGGTACAAGTAGCTATTCTGTACTTTTGCCAGTCGTATTCGGGTTACGCATAAAAGGGAGCTACCGCGGGTATGATGCGAGTGAATGTCTGCATTAATTGCAGTTTCTGCGAGGTACTGTCTCATACATAAATAAAATTAATGAGCGCCCTCTTTCGGCCGGCGCACATAGGTCGATTTTACCGATTTAGGCGGCCATAAGTAAATTTGCAATAATATACCCGGAAGCAAAACAAGTCATTGCCTGCCCTAGCAGACAGTTCCAGGAATAATACCTACATATTTAAATCTCGGTGCTCTCAGTGTAAACAAAGTTTTAAGAGCATTTTTTTTGTGTTGAAATCGGTTTTCCAAAAATATATAAATGGATTTTAAGTACATCAGGTAAGCACCTAACCGATAAATAGAAATTTTTTCAAAACTTGTTTTAAGTAACCATATTTCTAGGGTACTTTAAAATAGTCTCGTTACCGTATATTTTTTGGAGTAATTTTAGTTTTTAAACGTCATTTTGTTATGTATCCCTATCCGTCCCGGCCATAATTGTAGTATGGTTAATTAATTTGAAGCCTCAGCTAATATCTATCCAAAATTTGACTCCCACTTTGTCCACCTTTTTAAAATATTTCATTTAAAAAAAATGGCATCTAAAAATATATATTTTTTTTTTCCTTTTTTTTTTTTTAAATTTTGACCTTTATTTACTTTAGGCACATCGGGCACATTAAGTGTGAACACAGTGACTTGAGTAGTCACTGTGTCAACATCTTTAAGTAGTTATATGAGCAAAATCTACCGTCGATTGATGAAAAACTGTTTTTTTTCATTCTCTACTCCCGAATTATAAAGACACAGAAGAGAGTAAAAATCTTCTGAAACATAAATTCTCATATTTTAACACCAACATAGAACAAATATGGTCAAAAGCGGATTATATGAAAGAGAAGTTTTGAACAATTCTTAAAACAAATATGGTCAAAAGCGCATTATATGAAAGAGAAGTTTTGAACAATTCTTAAAACAAATATGGTCAAAAGCGCATTATATGAAAGAGAAGTTTTGAACAATTCTTAAAACAAATATGGTCAAAAGCGCATTATATGAAAGAGAAGTTTTGAACAATTGTTAAAACAAATATGGTCAAAAGCGCATTATATGAAAGAGAAGTTTTGAACAATTCTTAAAACAAATATGGTCAAAAGCGCATTATATGAAAGAGAAGTTTTGAACAATTCTTAAAACAAATATGGTCAAAAGCTCATTATATGAAAGAGAAGTTTTTGAACAATTCTTGGTTAGATGGGACATTTGAAATACCTATGTATATCGACGCAAAATCGCCCAGGTCGGCCCTGCAAATCAATTAGTGAATCGAGTGAGACAAGTAAGGGCCGATTTCTATATGGTACTTTTACTCGCAAGTAAAGGTTTCGTGGAAGCAATAGTTAGTTTTTGACATGTTTCCGTTTCAATATGCAACCTGTAGGTATCGGTTGACCTGTAGGTAATATCGGTAGATACATAGTATCGGCTAACTTATACTGGCCAGTTACGGTTCCCATACAAAATGCGTTTCAATAAAAATGAACGTGACACCTTCGCGAACCTCCGTCGAATTTTCGCTCCCTGATTGGTCGCTCAAATCAGCTGAGAGTCTGATCTAACTGGTCGATTTTAGGAGGAAAAAGTAACTTCGTTCTGTCGTAAAAGAAGGCGTCATGTCATTATCCATGCTGCCCAAATAATTTTACAAAAAAAGGTGCTTCACAATTTCTATTTTATGGAGAAGAATGCAATGCGGACATATTAGATTACTATTAACATCAGACCCGCTAATGAGCAGTATGAAAAGGCATAAAAGTCATTTTCTCCCGAGACACTTGATCTTTTGATACCTGCTCAGCCAAATGAGGATGATAAATATTATTATTTTTTGTTTTTTTTTTAAATCAATACTGCTTGTCAATGACGAAAAACTATGTATTTAAAATTTACTACCAACATTAATAGATTTATCAGAGGAACTGCTCAACAAACTTGAACGTTTGCAAAATGTATGCATACGATTCATCTTCGGTCTACGTAAGTATGATCACGTGTCCGACTATAGGGCACAGTTAAAGTGGTTGCCAATACGCCAAAGAAGAAATGTTCATATACTGGCTCTCCTATATCGTGTACTCACCCAACTAACACCATCCTATCTCCAGGAGCTTTTTGAACCACTAAGTTCCCACGGTCTCGTACTTCGGTCAGCCTCTGACAGTTTATTAAAAAATCCGAGTCATAATAGTGATTTCTATTCCTATTCTTTCTGTGTCCATGGTGCAAGACTCTGGAGCGATCTCCCAGCAAATATACGAAACTCGCCTTCTTTACCATCGTTTAAGACTCACCTTAAGGATTACTTAACCAGTTCTTACCTTTCTCTCCTGTTCCTCCCCCAATTTCCTCTCCTCGGGCACTATTAGTCTTAAATTCTTCCATTGCACTTGTCTGTATGTTATGTAATAATCTTTATTTTCACAATGCGCGCATGTACCACTATGTTTAGGTTAGCTGTAAGACATTGCCATGTGGCAATAAGCTCGCCTTTTTTGTATACTTTTTAAGTGCAAATACAGAGTTTATTATTATTAATAGACCGTCAAATAATTTTGGTCGCCTAAATCGGCCAAATCGACCTATGTGCGGCGGTCGAACCCGGTTGGGTGCCATTGCCGGCTAGCCTGTATATATGACTAGCTGACCCGTGCCCACTTCGTTGGGCGGTAAAACTTTTTACTTGTGATGAAATTATGAATGCTATGATTTATTTCCTGACTGCCAAAAGAAAGGCTATATTTTTACTGCATATGTATGTATTTGCATGCCAATTTGACTATATTACCGTTATTTGTGAGTGTCTTCTTGTGAGTGTCTTATTTGTGAGTGTCTTATCTCTTTAACCATTTATGCAGTAAAAGGGAAATTATATGCAGTAAAAAGGAAAAGTCTTTTATTTTAAACACTGGAGACGATAAATTTACTTATTTTGATAAGAATTCATAATTGTTGATAATATGATAACTGAAAAGTTAGACATATGCTGTCGCTGACTTTTTTGTAGGCATTATCAAGCTCTACAACTTTTCTCTAGAACTCAATCATATATCTCTCATCGTTAAGGCAGCGTTAGTTAGAAACGTTTTCGTTCGACCGTTTTTCGTCGACTTACTTTGCAAATCCGACTACCACGAAAAAGTCTTTTCATTTTTCGGATTAATATATAGCCTATGACACTCACAAATAACGTGGCTTTCTATTGGTAAAAAATCAGTTCAGTAGATCCAGAAATTACTTCCTGCAACCTCACAAACTTTACCTGTTTATAATATTAGTATAGATTACTAGAAACTGACGAATTCTAATATGCGATAATTAGCTTTAATTGATAATTCATGCTTTTATTGTATATTCTGAATGAATAAATTGAATACTGAATACTGTGGCTCAAGCTGTATGACACAGTTCGCTACCTGTAAGAGAGTGCTGTGGCAAGGGGTGGTTGACTTGGTAGTGGGGGGGGGGGGGGATGTCTACTTACCGGGAAAGTCTTAGGCTGACCCAACCGATTTTTTATAGTATGTCCAGAAAGACAGGAACTAGAAGATGTATTAGAATTGAATAATATAGATGCCATTTTTCTATTGTTTTAGCTTACGGCACCGTGTATTTGGTGAAAGAAACGGCGCGGCGCGGACGCCGGTCGCGTCTACGCCATGAAGGTGTTGAAGAAGGGCGCGATAGCCCTTAAACCAAAGACTGTGGAACACACCAGGACTGAGAGACACGTACTAGAGGGCGGTTCGAGATTGCCCATTCTCTCTCAACGCTGCAGTACGCCTTCCAAACGGACTCTAAAACTACATCTCGTACTAGGTAAGCAAGATATTATTATATTATTTATTTATTTTGTTTATTTATTTATTTCATTTCACAAAACATAATTAACCTTACATATAATTCAAATCGTTTTTTTTAATTATTGTAAACTATATTAGACATACAGTCTGACCATTATGTCTATGTTGACTGTGCCCTCTCTGTATATACTGGAATGTTGTGAATTTATTAAAAATAATCCCGATATTTACTTCTTTTGAAGAGATTTACATTCAAGGGCTACGAGGAATAGAAACGTCATAAATTGTCCCTCGGTGAGGACAGAAATGTGTAAAAAGGGACCTCAGTTCTGTTGTGTTACATACTTTAACGCTATTCCACAAACATGAAATCAATGGTTAACAATGGGGATGACAATGGTAACAAATGGTTAAACATGAAATTTATTTATTTATTTATTTATTTAGGTACATAGGATTAGGTATACAGTTCATTCATTGGTCATGTAATCTTATAATAATTATATAAATTATTTGATAATTAATATAGGGAGGTTTAACACATCTTACATGACCTTTACTGCCAATAGCACTAGGCGATAATTTGGCCCGTCTCTAGATGTGCATATTTTTATGCAATTTTAAGAAATGAAGTGTTTTTTTTAAATAAATTATTTGGACCCACCACCTGCATATATACATAAATATACCAATTTTATAAAAAATATAGCTATGTAATAAATATATACATTTATAGTTGTAATTTAATAAAATTTAATTAAGAAAAATAGATAAGTGATACTAAATAAATTGTCGTGCGTTGCAAAGAAGTTGATCAGATTTTACATATCCCTTGTTAAGTAGCCATCTATTAAGGTTTGCTTTAAATATTTTTATGTTAGGATAATTTTTCATGTCTTCACTAAGGGAATTATATAATTTTGGGGCTATGTAGAATATATGTCTCTGGGCAAATGTTGTCCTGACTGACGGAATTATATAATTGATACTCGCGGACATTCTTGTGTTCAGATTGTTTTGAGTTCGGGCGTGGTCATCTCTAGATTTGTAGAATGCAAGAAGCGCTTGCTTAATGAATAACTGTTTAGCTGATAGCACATGGGATTGGGAAAATAACAAGGCAGATGGATGACGCCGGTTTTTCCTGTGAATTACTCTCAATAATAATTTCTGCGCTTTTGTCAATCTATCCAGATTATCATTAGTAGTAGCGCCCCATGCCGCGACTCCGTAGGACAAAATACTCTGACACAAGGCCATGTATACCATTCTTATGGTTGTTTTGGACAGAATGTTGCGCAGCCGAAGAAATACATAAACCAGCTTTCTAATTCTCGAACTCAAATTTGCAATCTGATTTTCCCAACATAGCTTCTCATCTACCGTTATGCCTAAGTAGGAGACTGTTGCAGATTTGCTTAATTTAGTACATACACTTATTCAAGCATTTGTCGGTATGAATGGCAAGTGTTTGGTTGAGAACCTGGCTGGGATTTCCCCGCAAGCTGAAAGTGATAAATTTTGATTTCGCAGCATTTAGCGTTAAAATATGGTTGTCGATCCAAGTTTTAGCCAGTTCCAAGTTACTTTGAGCTTTGAAGAATGTATCATTCCAAATCAATGGTAACAACCAGGATTCAAACAGACATTAAAGCACTGGCTCAATAATAAATGCAATTACAGCGTGAATGACTTTTGAAACGCTTATGACAAATAAATAATATAACATATTCCTATTGTAATTCTCCAACATTTAAAAACTTTAAACATTTATATTTAATTCTAGCTCTAAATCTGACAAACCGTAGATAGCCTAATAATTACAGTTTGACATTTTAATTTAAAAACAAAGTGACATTTGATCTATTTATAGTAATGGGAATTTACTAAATTTGTAGATAATAGTTGTATTTATTAGTTTTGTTAATACCTATCTCTAAAACGTAATACTTTTCGGATTTGTTTTCTTTCAACTTGCGAAGTGAACATATATTTAATTATAGAAAAATACATATTGTACGCCTGATTGGTAAACTGTATAGCACATATAATAGTACCTATCCATTTTGTACGACATCTCACAGTTCACAATAAAGAATTATTATTATTATTATTATTATTAACCCCTGGGTGGCCACGCACGCCGACCGGAGTTTATTCAAGTATCGGCTCTATTTCTACCTCCACTGCGGTAAAAGCCTGTCATTAAAGCCTGTCGTTGAATAAGAGACCGTTATATATTCAAGAAATTGGACTGGAGTGGCAAGGGAGCTAATGGGCCCTTGCTGAGTTGGCCACGAAGACCCATTCTGTTTCAGGGTCGGTCACACTCACGGGTCAACACCCATCCGATGGCCTCCACGCATGGGGTGTGAGCCTGGGTAGGACTGGGTCAACCAGTCTCCCCTGGGAACAATCCTCTGGCGCTCCTGGACGGTCTGCGCACCGAGCGGCGCAAGCCAATCGATTGTGCTCTCCGACTAACAATCGGGGGAGTCTGGGAACTGTATTGTTTCCTATAGAGCGGGGGTAGTTGTCTACCTTACGGCGACTGCTCTTGAAATGACCATTGGCCATCCGATCCCGGTTCAGCGTCGGGCAAAGGACGCCTTGGTCCGCGACAGATTCGGTGCACTCCGTTTCACCCCTTCGTAAGGGAGAGGACCGCGCAAGCGACCTCGAACTCGGAACCAATCGAGAGACCGGAGAAATCTGGTCACAATTGGTAGTTAGGGCGCGAGTGCCGCCCGCCAGGTAACTTACCTGGCTACTCGCGGTAAGGCGTTGGTCTCTAACGGGTTGTGGCGTAGCTAGACGTCGGATTTGTTATGTCCCAAGTCTTCTACGCTCACTGCACGGTCGATAGAACGAACAATCGTTAAAACGTCCTGCGGTGACGGGTTCGCCCGTTGTGGTTGACAACTCAATATGGAGTGGCAATCAACGTTTACGGCGTGTATCTCAATCACCTGCTCTACGCGGATGATATAGTTATAATCGCTGAATGTGCCAGGTACAACTCATGCTGGAGCAACTATATTACGCGTCCTGCGAACGGATCTTAAGATAAACATGGACAAGACAAAGGTTATGGCGAAAGCCGATCTCACGCCGAATCCCATTTCATTGAATGAACAACCGCTGGAGCAGGTGCAAGAGTACACATTACCTAGAACAGGTGATAAAGCTCGGCCGGGACTCGATGATGGCAGAGATAAAGCGAAGAAAACAATTGGGATGGGCAGCCTTTAGGAAACTGAGCTTCGTGCTGAAGTCCAGAATTCCCCAATCGCTCAAGACGAAGGTGCTCAATTAAAGCGTGTTACCGGCTATGACGTATGCTTGTGAGACATGGACACTGACTGCTGGGATGATCCACGAGCTTAAGGTGGTGCAGCGTAACATGGAGCGAGTCATGCTCGGCATATCGTTGCGCGATCGAGTCCGATGCGAGCTCATCAGACAGCGCACGAAGGTGCTCGGGCCAAGCCGAAATGGGCTCGGGCCGGCCACGTAACCCACGACACGACGAACGGTGGAGCAAGCGCGTTTTGGAGTGGAGACCCCGGTTAGGCAGATGAAGTGTGGGCAGACCACCGGCCCGATGGTCTGATGACATTAAGGAGACAAGTAGGGTTGTCGACTACAGGGTTGGTGACGGGCGAGCCCGTCACCTCAGGAAGTTTTAACGATTAGTCGTTCTATCTCCCTGGAGTGAGCGCAGAAGACTTGGACAAAACAGTCCACCGTCTAGCTCCGCCACAAACCCGTAAGAGGCCAACGCCTTAACCGCGAGATAGCCAGGAGTGTTATCCGGCGGGCTGACACTCACGCCCTTACTTCCAATTGTGACCAGATTACTCAAGTCTCTCGATTGGTTACGAGTTCGAGGTCGCTTGCGCTGTCCTCTCCCTTACGAAGCGGTGAAACGGTGTATACCGAATCTATCGCGGACCACAGCGTCCTTTGCCCGCCATTTCACCCAGGATCGGATAGCCGATGGTCGTTTCAAGAGCAGTCGCCGTAAGGTCCGCAACCTCTAGTCAGAGTGCACAATCGATTGGCTTACTCCGCACGGTGCGCAAACCGTCCAGGAGCGCCAGAAGGTTGATTCCTAAGGGAAATAAGCCCTAAGGCCAGAGTCCTGCCGGGGCTCGCACTTCATGCATGGAGGCCGCCAGATGGGTGTTGACCCGTGAGTGTGACCAACCCTGAACAGAATGGGTCTTCGTGGCCAACTCAACAAGGGCCCATTAGCTCCCAAACGGTAATTTTGCTAGCCGGCCGAGACAGGGCGCTCGTGGATTTTATTTATGGAAAAAATATTCAGATGAAGTCGGTCCTTGGATACTTGCCGTGTGATAAGCCGAATTTTTAAAAATAGTTTTCTGCTTATTCGCAGATTATGCATCTGGCGGCGAGCTTTTTACACATCTTTTCAAACGAGAACGATTCTCAGAGGATGAAGTCCGGATATACATCGGCGAACTCATACTGGCTTTAGAACAACTTCATAAGGTAAGTTTTTCTTTCATAGTAAGTATATCGTCGGTCATAGTACATTTTTATAAATAAATATGAGAAATTCGAAAAAGTGAATTAAACTCGGCATTTCTAACATGTACTTGTCTTACGGAAAAATACGGAACCCTATTTAGAAATTGTAAATACTATCGTGATCTTTATTAGATTATCTATCAAAGGTTTTATTTCGTTTTTCTTATTTACATACAAATATATTTAGATATTAGCTCATAAAAACCAATAAAAACTTTGATGATTTTTCGAAACACAAAATGATGATATTTGACAATGGAATTTTACCAGAAAATTATTCTAGCGGCCGTCTATGTATTAATGAGATATTTGGTATGGATTTTAGGATGCGTTCGAATTAGAAAATAATATTACTGTCCGCTCCGGGAGCAAGCCGCCAATATTGGTTGTTACGTAGTCAATGGTGTTCTGATGTGCAACCAAATTGGGTCGTTACGTAGCCGAAGGGTTGATCAATCAATAAATGTAAAAGGAAATTGGGAGAGGAAGAGGAGAGAAAGGGAAGAACTGGTTACGTCATAGAAATGTAGTAATCCTTAAAGTGCGTCTTAAACGATGGTAAAGAAGGCGAGTTTCGTATATTTGCTGGGAGATCGTTCCAATGTCTTGCACCATGGACACAGAAAGAATAGGAATAGAAATCACTATTATGACTCGGAATTTTTAGTAAACTGTCAGAGGCTGACCGAAGTACGAGACCGTGGGAACTTATTGGTTCGAAAAGCTCGTGGAGATAGGATGGTGTTAATTGGAGTACGCGATAAGGAGAGCAAGTATCAGGTTTTCCATCTGACTTCCACACAGAATTTTCTTTCTAACCCATCGGCATTAATTTTACTGAATCCAAGACGATCAGTGATAAAGTGGGTAACACATATAGCTGTTACCCACTTCTGATGAGATTTTTTTAACAGTTAACCGACGATTACGTTCAATAAGCTCTGGCACGGATGTTGTCATCAGTAAGGCTTGTCATTGGGCGTCCATCATGACCTTCGTTTTCTACACGTTCTCACCCAGCCTTATGCCTCCTCTACACATCGACAGATGCATCCGCAGATGCGATCTGCGGATGCGTCCGCCGACGTGTAGATCGGCGACATCGCAGATTATACATTTGATCCACCGTCGTATATCCTGAATTCAGGGCCGGGCAAAAGATGCCTTTGATTCGCGATAGATTCAAACCGAATCACCGCTGAACATACGGCAGGTAGAGGTCGGGCAAGTGATTCCGGACTCGTGACCAGTCGGGAGGTTGGAGGTATTCTGATGGTTAAATCCAGACGGAGATATCCTTCCAAAACTGGTATATAAAGAGCGAGGCTGCTCGCTGGGTACCTATCCGGTGCCTCACCGTAAAGCGTTGGCCTCTAACGGGCTTGTTGGCAGATCTAGGCAGTAGATTTGTATTGTCTCGAAGTCTTTTACGCGCATCCCACGGCTGAAAGAACGATCACATATCGTTATACCAGCCTGGGGTAACGGGATCGCCTGCTGTCAATTTATTACAGTCAGGCGTTGGCCTCTTACGGGCTTGTGACGTAGCTAGATGGTGGACTGTTTTGTCCCCAAGTCTTCTACGCTCACTCCAGGGAGATAGAACGACCAATCGTTAAAACTTCCTGAGGTGACGGGCTCGCCCGCTGTAGTGGACAACCCAAGTTGTTAGTCAGAATACGCAATCGATTGGCTTATGTCGCACGGTGCGCAGACCGTCCAGGAGCGCCAGAAGGTTGATTCCCAGGGGAAACTAATCATAAGGCCAGAATCCTACCCAGGCTCGCACTTCATGCGTGGAGGCCACCGAACAGTGTGAAACGGTCTATAAATGTGTCCAAAGGTATGGCTCTATTGTTGATAGAGGTGGAGTTTTGTGAGTAGATCAGTAGAGCGGGCGTCTGTTGCTCAATCTAAGTGTGCCAAGGTTCCATTCCGCCGCGTATCTACCGGCGATGAAACATTAGCCATTTCCAACAGTTTGCTAATTTTCAGCGCGCCGGCCTTCAACGGATACGACGAGCCTCCGATGCGGGCTGGGAAACACTACTTACAAAAAAGTGTCTCGTGCTACCTACTCATACAACAGCCCACTATGATCATAGGCCTCTCAAAATGTCGTCTCCTGTCATCTATACTATGGGTCTCCAAACTTTCCAACCTTAGGGCCATACTGATTCCTCCCGTAAGTTCCAAGGGCCAAAAACGTGAAATCTGTCTCCCAGCAATGCAGTCGGCAGTCCGGAACCCCCCCTGCCCACTTTCCTCCATTGACTAATACATAATTTTGTCCAAACTACAAACTGTTGTCAGTAGAAAATTACAATTACATAAATTTTATTACTATTTTATATGTTGTATGTTATATGTTGATATGTTTATAATGTTAGTGGTATTAATTTCAATTATTCGTTAGATATTATGCTTGTTAAATTTTCTGCGTATTATACTTGTCATTAAGCTTTTCCTAGCAAGTAAATACAACCGAGTTATTATAATTCTGTGTCTTTTTATCCATCTTATTGTAACATCAACTAGAACTGTCAACTACAACGGGCGAACCCGTCACCTCAGGAAGTTTTAACTAAATATGATCGTTCTATCTCCCGTGAAGTGTTATCGTAACAGCAGCAAACAACAATACGCCATTATCTGTCGCGTGCCGGATTGATGGCACTGGTCATTAGCTGTCGCGGGCCGGATTGATGACCCCGACGGGCCGGATTTGGCTCGCGGGCCATAGTTTGGAGACCCCTGATCTATACTAATACTAGCTGACCCAGCGAACTTCGTACCGCCTAACAGTCAATGAATGTCGTCTTACAGATTAGCTGAACTTAATTTATGATTTTATGAAATTAATACAATGAATACAAAATAAATATGAAGTTCACTACTTTATTAAGATAATAACACAAAAAGAAATATAAAAGTACAAAAAATGAGTATATCAATCGCGTGTCAGCAAGGCATGATAATTAAACTATTTACATATATTGTGCAGCATGGGATGCACTCGGTTTAATTCTCTTCATTGGAGCACCTTGTGATATACGACATTTTTTGTATTTTTATCAGGCGCAAGAACAAATAAAGCGGATGATTTGCCAGCACGTGAACATGCCACGTACAACTGACGATGAGAAAAACACGGATTTACATTTTGTATGGGAAAATGTATTTTCTTTTATTTAAATTTTTCGTAAATTTTCCAATTTTCGTTTTTAATAGTTTTCTGCTATTCGGGGCGGAGAAAAATACTACAAATAAAAAAACCACTAAAATCGGTCTAGCCGTTCTCGAGTTATAAGTGTTCGAACAAACCCGACTTTGTTTTATATATATCTATACTAATATTATAAAGAAGTAATGTTTGTAAGTTTGTATGTAGGGGGTAATCTCCGAAACTACTCATCCGATTTCAAAAATGATTTCGCTAATAGAAAGCTCTATTATCGATGAGTGCTATAGGCTATATTTTATTATGATAAATATTGGTTTTCAATACGAAATCAGGATATTTATAAATCAAGTCGGAGAATAAAAGCGTTTTGAAAACACGTTTTATACAGGCACCTATGTCAATATTTACACTATTTACACTTAATATTTACAAGTCAATATATAATAGGTTTGTTATAAACCTTGAAACCTGATCGTGTTCAAAGTCCATTACGTGACCTTTCTCACAAGTGCAAACACGACTATGATACGATATTCCACCATGGAATGCCAGTTCCTGTATTCCGGCTTCATCATCAGACCTTGAAACTTAATCGTAGTCAAAGTCCAAACACGGCTATGATACGATATTCCATCGTGGAATGCCAGTGCCTATCTTCCGGCTTCATCAGCAGACCTTGAAACCTAATCGTGGTCAAAGTTCATTCCGAGACTTTTCTAACAAGTCCAAACACAGCTATGATACGATGTTCCATCATGAAGTTCCAGTTCATATCTTCCGACTCCATCATCAGATCAGTTCGACAGTACCATATTATTGTATTGTCATCAGAACTACATACAGCTGCCAATTTTCACGACGCTACGATCCTTGGAAGATGGTTAAATTAGTTACCTTAGATTCCATTACATAGTTACATAATACAGGTCTACCTAATAAAAGCGTGTTAAAATGAGCTGGTGAGTTGATTTATCGGAGCTCGCTGACTAAACGGTTTGATATAATATGTGAAATTAACAAATGACAAAAACATCGGCCTCAGAAAGATCTATATAAAAGTCAGCGACTGCATATCCAACTTTTATATCTAAGCTACAATATCAGTTTTTTTTAAATATACTAAGAAAAATAAGTAGGCAGTGGGCCCGATTGCGTTTCTTTGTGAACTAAAACTAAGATTAGTCCAAACGAACGAGACAGAGCAATATGTTAGAGCGGGATATGAAACGAACGATCGACTATAAATACTACTTGCCGAACTTATACTCGTCCGAATAAATTCGAGCATATTTCGTGCGGTGTAAGATTTGACCTTGGCGGGCAGTTTTAATGCGAAAAAGTGATAACCGGTCATCCCACACTCCGCTTTAGCGTATTGCTCTGTCACGTTCACACGGACTAATTTACGATTTTAGTTCACGAAGAAACGCAATCGAGCCCAGTGTTTGTTAAAGACATAAAATAAGAATCCTTATCGAAATAATTTTATAAATTGACAAAAATACGAAATTATGTATATCATTCTAAAATTTTTCATATCTATTAAGCAATTGATATTTTAAAAAGTGAAAATCAATTTGCATTTTTATTAATTCTGATTATTCTAATGTTAATTTTGTTATTTATTATTTGGATTAGATTTAGTTTATTTTATTTTATTTTTATTTTAAAAAGATTTGAATTTTCTATTTTTAATTTAATTTTTTGTAGACTAGGTATTTTAATAATTAGTTTTATTTGATTGTGTCTAGAAATATATGCATTGTTAATAAATAGTAAGCATAATGCACAAAGAAAATTGCTCAAGTCTGCCTTAGAACAGACTCAGGCCTAGTTAGGCGACTTTCGGTCATAACCATGTCTCAGTCACAATAAGAATCATTTTTCTGCTATTGCCTCATTTACATACAGTGTGACATGGTAAAATGTACTAGTTAAATTTTGTAATACCTACTAAATAAATAAAAATAAATAAATAAACAATCCAGCAAAGCAATAAATAAAATAAGAATCTTATCAAAATAAGAATCCTTATCAAAATAAGAATCCAGCAAAGCAATAAACAAAATAAGAATCCTTATCAAAATAAGAATCCAGCTAAACAATAAATAAAATAAGAATCCTTATCAAAATAAACTAATCCTTTATCGCGGTTAGTTAATAAAGATAAAATTATCCATTTACTGTAAGTTGTTAGGTGGTATAGCTATAGAGATATCTCGAAATACCTAGCAGGCGGCGGCTTCTGGCCCAGAAGGTCAGCTTCAGCGGAGGGCGGCAAGGGTGGGGTTAGGAACAAGACGCGTACGTCTACGATGTAGGTAGCGTGTATCTGAGGGAGGACGTCTTGCACTATATTATCTAATGATACCATTAGATATAGAGTGGAAGATAATGGGCCCGTGCTGAGTTGGCCACGAAGACCCATTTTGTTCAGGGTTGGTCACACTCACGGGTCAACATCCGTCTGGCGGCTTCCACGCATGAAGTGCGAGCCCGGGTAGGACTCTCGCCTTGGGCTAGTTTCCCCTAGGAGTCAATCTTATGGCGCTCCTGGGCGTCTGCGCACCATGCGAGCCAATCGATTGTGCACTCTAACTAACAACTTGCGGTGTCAACTACAACGGGCGAGCCCGTCACCACAGGACGTTTTAACGATTTTCTCGTTCTGTCGCCCTGCAGTGAACGTAGAAGACTTTGGACATAACAAATCCAACGTCCAGCTACGTCACAGCCCGCAAGAAGCCAACGCTTTACCGCGAGATAGCCAGTGTTACCTGGCGGGCCGACCCTCGCGCCCTTGCTTCCAATTGTGACCAGATTTCTCCGGTCTCTCGATTGGTTCCGAGTTCGAGGTCGCTTGCGCGGTCCTCTCCCTTACGAAGCGGTGAAACGGTGTGCACCGAATCTATCGCGGACCAAGGCGTCCTTTGCCCGACTCTGAACCGGGATCGGATGGCCAATGGTCATTTCAAGAGCAGTCGCCGTAAGGTAGGCAACCACCCCCGCTCTATAGGAAACAATACAGTTCCCAGACTCCCCCGACTGTTAGTCGGAGAGCACAATCGATTGGCTTGCGCCGCTCGGTGCGCAGACCGTCCAGGAGCGCCAGAGGTTTGATTCCCATGGGAGACTGGTTGACCCAGTGTCCTACCCAGGTTCGCACCCCATGCGTGGAGGCCATCGGATGGGTGTTGACCCGTGAGTGTGACCGACCCTGAACACATGGGTCATCGTGGCCACCTCATCATGGGCCCGTTAGCTCCCGACTCTAACTAACAGTCGGGGGAGTCTGGAAGCAGTACTATTTCCTATAGAGCGGGGGTGGTCGCGGACTGCTCTTGAAACGACCATCGGCTACCCGATCCTGGTTGAACAGCCGGGCAAAGGATGCCGTAATCCGCGATAGATTCGGTATACACCGTTTCACCGATTCGTAAGGGAGAGGACCGCGCGACCTCGAACTCGTAACCAATTGAGATACTGGAGTAATCTGGTCGCAATTGGAAGTAAGGGTGTGAGTGTAAGCCCGCTGGTTAACACTCCTGGTCATCTCGCGGTTAAGGCGTTGGCCTCTTACGGGCTTGTGGCGGAGCTTGACGGTGGACTGTTTTGTCCAAGTCTTCTGCGCTCACTCCAGGGAGATAGAACGACTAATCGTTAAAACTTCCTGAGGTGACAAGCGAGCCCGTTGTAGTTGACAACTCTAGTTGTACCTGATATAGGGAGGCCATATTGGAGAAGCAACTCAAGGTGAGATCGAACAAACGCATTATATAATACCTTCAATATTAATGGATCGGAGAATGGTTTCGATGCGCGAATTATGAAGCCAAGCATTTTACTAGATTTTTCGGCAATTGCTGCAATATGTGCCCGAAAACTTAATCTGTCATCTAAAAAATATAGGCTCGACTCTTGTTTTTATTATCAACAATAGAGCCATGGTTTCGTAGACCATATACAGCTCATAATACAATGTTGCCTTCGCCAGTATATTGTTTTCGTTGTTATTCATACATTTTTGTGTATTTTCTTAATAGTTGGGCGTCGTCTATCGTGACATCAAACTAGAGAACATCCTCCTGGACTCCGAAGGACATATCGTGCTGACGGATTTCGGATTATCCAAAGAATTCTGGTCTGAAGGGGGTAAGTCATTTATTTTTATAAACCCCAATTTTTTTTTCTACGGCCCATACACGAAGTTATATACAGGGTTGGCCATATTAGGTGGACCCATCTGGCAACACTGCAACTTTGAAAAGAAAGGTAGGAACGACTAATGATAGCACGTGTTTGAAACGACAATGTCTTAGGACATTTTTGCTATGGACTAGTACACATCAGTTGAACGCGCTAAAATTGTCAAACTGTACATTCAAAATAACGTAAATAGTGAAAACCCAACGTGCATGGAGAAAAAAAAGTGAAAAGTATGCCGTCAAAGAACACAACAAAGCGATCTACGCCATCGAAAACCCTCAAATTATTGAAGAAGTCTCTATTTACTGCCAAAAAGAGACAGTGGGGTGCGGAATTTGTGCTGATATGATCATCGGACCGTTCTTGTTTGAAGTGGCAAAGCAACAACCGTCAATCAGGTGCGTTATCGGGCTATGATAAACGATTTTTTGATGCTGATTGTTCGTGAAAATGGTATGGACCACTTCTGGCGTCAACAAGATGGCGCTCCACCTCATACAGGTCGTGCCACAATATTGTCGAACTACGCTCGAACCGATTTAGCTGTGTGTGGTATTGTTAGTTATATCATCCCGAGTGGCGAGTGGAGTAGTACCTTAACTGGTATAACTGCAGTATAGGGACCTCTCCTGGATTGTTGATTTTTAAACGTCACCGGACTATATTCACCACGCAGATTCCGATTCTGCAATAATCTATGTCGCTCTCTATAAATAAGCGAGATATAGGCATTTAAAGTTTGCATACTAAACGTCTAAAAATCGGCCATATTGTTTCAAGATGTCGAAAATATTCGATATATCGCGAGCTCTCTAATATTGATCGAAAAAATGATGGCATGCTCGTGAAAGAACATGTCTGCGATATTTGAAAAAATGAGACTATTTTCGAGGTTATTTTCAATGACTTTGCCTTTTGATAACGAAAGGTATCCTGAAACAATAGAAAATTCTTAAATATGAGAATATCACCGTAAGCAAAAAGTTTTTTTCGAATTTCGCGCGAAATTCGAAAAAAATTTTTTTCCTACGGCGCTGGTAATATTACGATGTGTTAGCGACACGGAGCAGCTAACCAGTTGGTTAGCTGCTCCGTGGTTAGCGACCATCTAAAAACAATTGGACAATTTTCAAAGTTTTTACGAAATGACTGTAATGACGAAATGACGAAATGTATTGATGACTAAAGGTACCCTGAAAGAAACGACATTTCAGGAAATCTTCTGTCATCAATATGCAGTCATTGAAAAAACATAAAAAATCGTACCCTTTTTTTCAAAGTTTCGCAAAAATATGTTTTTTTGATCGTTTTTTTTTTCAAAATATTTCGTTTAATCTTAAAACTCTGCAAATTTTCATAATTTCTGTAATATCGGTAATTGTTGTCGATATTACGATATACTCGAATGTGTCCGTCACGGTACGTACAAACAAAATGGCCGCAACTTTCTTGACTTTGCAATGAACATTTTGAACGCCTATATCTCGCTTATTTATTGAGATCGAAAAAAGATTATGAAAAATTCGGATACAGCGTGGTGAATTATTTATTTTTTATTTTGGCCTGTTTGTTTACATCAAGTAAATAGTTGTCTAAATGTCCAAATCTCCAAATGTCAATAAATTAACCTAAACATTTATTAAAAATAAATAAATTAACATAAATAACATAACCGCCCTGCCGTTCCTTCAGGTTATAATTCGTAAAGTAGATAAGCAATCGTTCGATTTTTTAGGGGTTCCCTAGACGATCAAGCATGCTTGACAAGCATCGCGTCGCGGGCTGGGAAAGAATCGTAAACCGCAGGAAAAATGCAAATATTTTTTTAAAATATTTACCAAAAATGCCTAATTTTGTTGTTTATACCAGGGAGTCACGTAATTTATCAATCAATTACGTCTAATTAATGTTAATCCCTGGTATAAACTACAAAATTAGGCATTTTTGGAAAATATTTTTTTTTTAAAATGCATTTTTCCTGCGTTTTACGATTTCCTCCCAGCCCGCGACGCGATGCTTGTCAAGCATGCTTGAACGTCTAGGGAGCCCCTATGGGGCTCTATATACTAGGAATTAACATTAATTTGAGGTAATTGATTGATGAATGACGTGACTCCCTGGTATAAACTACAAAATTATGCATTTTTGGTAAATATTTAAAAAAAATATTTGCGTTTTTCCTGCAGTTTACGATTCCCTCCCAGCCCGCGACGCGATGCTTGTCAAGTTGCTTGTTTACAATATACCAGAAAACTTTTTCACGCAACAGAACCATTTATGACCCTTTTTTGTTTTTAGAATCGTAGGAACAATTTGACGTATGACGTACGCTTTGTGGGCTTATTTTACCTAAACGTACGGGATACGTTTTGTTGCGTACGATCGTTCGTATAGAGTAGGGGGGGGGGGGGGGGGGGGTTAACTGTCCAAATATCAAGTAAGTAGTTGTCTAAATGTCCAAATGTCAATGAATTAACACATCGTGTAGTGTGAATGCAATCTTGCAGCAAAATCTGGAGGGAGGGAGGGAGGGGGGGGGGCGAGGGAGCGAGGGAGCGAGGGAGCGAGTTTTTTACGGTGTTATCGGCGCAAACAGATACCGTATTTTCTGCAGCAGTAGAAACATTTGCAATTCAATACCTCAACGATAGTTTTTTTTACTATTGCTAAAAGTATGTCTATTTTTCAAATGTTGATCAAACTAACACATTCATAATCAAATTTAAAGTTTTTTTTTTATTATTTTTCAAATTTAAATTATTTATTGAGTTCAAATTATGAGTGCATTCAATATACAAAAGTCTTAACCTAACTAGGCTGCCGCCTGTTCCAAGGTAGACAATTTATTTTAATTATCCTAAGAAATCTATAATATTATATTTATATAAATAAAGAAATATCTCAATTACCTTACAAAAAATTCGTAAGAAAATGTCATGAAAATTGTCAATATTATTTTATTTTAAAACATGATAAAAAATGTATTAATAAGTATTATTAATATGTATTAATAATATGCTAAATAAATTCACAAAAATAAAAATAAAATTATTTTTAGAAATGATCAATTTATATTACTACATATACTATTATGTTTTTATTATAAAGATTCAATATCTATCTAATAAGGTGTTCAATATCTGCATTTGTACAATTTAAGAGGTAGGCTCTCAAACTATTTTTAAATTTATATGAAATTTTAATGTCTTTAATGTTTGGTGGTAGGCAATTATAAATTTTGGGGGCAAGATAAGAGAAACTGGATTGGCCAAAAGCGGATCTCCTGAGTGGTATTGCAAAATTTGTATGTTTCGATCGTGTTACACGAGATTGCTGGCTTTTTTCTGTTCTCTTAACTCACTCTGGAATTTAGTGAGAGTTATCAGCATGAATAGAGTGAGAGCTACCAGTATGAGAGTTACCAACATGTTTTTCATGACTAAATCATGAAAAACATGTTTTTTTGGGCATTCTAAACCAGATCCCCCCCCCCCCCTCCCCCCTAAATGCAAAATGTAATGAAAATATTATTGTTGATCTTGAATTAAAATGTCAAGTGTTCTACGCCATTCTATTATTAGCAATAAATACGTAAGCAATAAAAATGTTCCTTCATTATCTGTTTTATATGCTCCTTCATTCTCTCTCGGCGTGGAGCACTCTGTGTATTAAGGGCTCTCTAGACGATCAAGCATGCTTGTCAAGCTTCGCGACGCGGGCTGGACGAAGATCGTAAAGTTTTATACAATGAGTCACGTCATTCATCAATCAATTGCGTCTAATTAACGTGACTCCCTGGTATAAACTACAAAATTAGGCACTTTTGGTAAATATTAGAAAACAATATTTGCATATTTCCTGCGGTTTACGATCCCCTTCCTGCCGTGACGCGAAGCTTGTCAAGCATGCTTGATCGTCTAGAGAGCCCCTTACTTTTCTTGAGTTTTGATATGTGTCCCGGTCAGTACCTAAACCACAAATATTTCATAAAAAACCCGTAACATATGTAATTGTAAATACAGGAGTTAACTTTTTCTAAAGGGATCTCTAGACGATCAAGCATGCTTGTCAAGCATCGCGTCGCGGGCGGGGAGGGGATCGTGAACCGCAGGAAAAATGCAAATATTTTTTTTTAATATTTACCAAAAATGCCTAATTTTCTAGTTTTATACCAGGGAGTCAGGTTAATTAGACGTAATTGATTGATGAATGACGTGACTCCCTTTTTTAAACTACAAAATTAGGCATTTTTGGTAAAAAATAAAAAAATATTTGCATATTTCCTGCGGTTTACGATCCCCACCCAGCCCGCGACGCGATGCTTGACAAGCATGCTTGATCGTCTAGAGAGTCGGAGAGACGGAAGTCGGAATTTTTATTATTTTTTTTATATATTTTTTATATACTTTTTTAACTTTATTTGTGTTTCCAATAGGTGTCCTTAGCAGAAGTATGGCCGGCAGAAGAGGCATTGCTTACAGTTATTGCGGTACTATCGAATATATGGCGCCCGAAGTAGTCATCTCAGCTCACGGACACGGCTTGGTGAGTGTTTTAGTTTTCTTCTTAGCGTCGCTCTTTCCTCGGTCCTTTAACCCTTAAATGCATATTGTTGCCAATTGTCTACACACATTTTCACTTAATTTTATTCAAAAACTTTATTGTGCCCATTTCCGACCGCACATTGATAACCATCAGGGTCGGACCGTGAGTTTAGGGCTAATATGACTTGGATGCCTGCCTAATTAATTAACTAATTGCCATTTTGTCATTAACTAGACCTGTTCATTGAATTGTTATAACATATGTATATAAATTATAAGCAACTCATCACATTGTAAGTCCATTATTAAATCGCAATTTATAGAAAGAACTGATTAAATCGCAATTTTTTTGAGTGGGGCTTTTCTAAGGTCTTTATGAGACTTGTAACACTGCGACCATTGCTGATCTATTGTGTTCGCCACCTACTAAAGTTCTGCGCTAAGCCTCGTGTCATTTAAGAACCGCAGCAGGCGTTTGGCGCCAGATTGTTTTACCTCTTCAGCTTGGAGGTAATGACCACCCAAGTGGGTGTATCTTTTATGCATCAGCGGGCCACACTCGCACACGAGGTGCTGAGGAGTTTTCACTGCCTGTTGTCAGAACCTGCACATTTTCTTGACCCGGAGCTTAAGGTTGTACATATGTTTGTTCAAGCCACAATGCCCCATGATCGCCCGCAGCAGTATGCGTAGATTGTTCCTATTTAGCGATAAGGTCTCACGGGCCATCTTACGGTCGTAAGCCTTAATTAGCGCTTTGGAATGATTCAACCCTGGCGTGTTGTTCCAGTGGTTGACGGATTGTTCTAAACATATTTGTTTGAGCATTAGGTTTGCAAGGCTTTTTGGTACGCCACAGCAAGGTTTAGGGGCAGCAGCGTATAACGTTCCGTTTGGTCCCGTCTTAGCAAGTTCATCGGCTTTTTCGTTTCCCTTGATTCCTGCATGGCCGGGAACCCATCTTAGAATTACCCTGTTCTTTTCGTCCAGGGAATTCAGTAGTGATATGCAGTTTTGTACTAGCTTTGAATTAATGGTATTCGAGGCTAGTTCCATAAGAGCTGCCTTGCTATCCGAGTGGATATAGATACGGTGGTTGGCGTAGTTCTTATGGAGGTTGATATCCGCACATTTAATGATGGCGTATACCTCCGCTTGGAATATGGAGGCGTATTTGCCCAAGTTTACACTTCTTTCGAAGTTTGGTCGCTCTCCATATATACCGCAGCCTACGTCAAGTCCCGATTTGGACCCATCAGTATACCATTTGAGGTTACTGGCCTCCCATTGCAGTTGGCTTTTTAGCCAGTCGTCTCTGGGCGGCAGTTCCACTGTTAAAAGTTTTCCAAAGTTTAGGAGTGGCTTGATACTGTTGCCCTATATTTGTTTTTTACGTACGATATCCTGGAGAAAGAGCGCTTCTCTAAACAGCTAGTGATTGGCAATGTTAAAATAATCTTAAAGATATAGCAATTTGGGAAAACATCGACAAGCTTCCTTTATAAATTAGCATAAAAATTTCATTGCGGGAATTGTAACACTCTGGCTTAGACTGTAGTAAGTAAGATTTTAACGAATGCACTCATTCACTAAATGTTCCTCTACGTCATCTGAATAATAATCAACAATATTACGTACACTTTCTAGATCTATGTTTCTCATATTTTAATCCTGCAAATCCATTAAAAAAATGAATTTCTTGCTATGTGTCATAGACTTGGCTTCTTCGACTAAAATCCATAATCAGCTTATCAAACGCAACATTTAGCGTGTCCCTTTTAAATTTTTCTGCGCCTTATACTAAGACTTTATCTGAAAATATTGTCCATTGTTTTCAATGGGAATTGGGGCCCTTTATATCCACGGGGCCCTGGGCTGCAGCCCAAAAAGCCCTTATATAGATCCGCGGCTGATAACCATAGACAATAAATCATGTGTGATAGAAAAAAGTTGACATTACTTTTGGCGGGTAAGTTATATCGCTTTTTGACATTTTAATGTGGTGGGTGATGTTCAGTGTGTTATTGATATCTAAGATAAAAAAAGGAATTTACCGCTTGAATTACCGACGTTGCAGCCGCCGTTGTCTAGGGTAGACAACGGCGGCTGCAACGTCGCCGAAACGTCGGGTGCTACAAAATTCACGCGGTAAATTAGTTTTTTTTATGTAATTTATAATGTCAAACAACCGCGATAGTCTCCGATTTCATGATCTATCTAATTTTAAAAAAAAATACTTCTCATCTATTGTCAGGTAAGCTATCAATGTTTGATGTTGTATTTGAAAATTATATTCGATACAAGCTAGATTTTTGGGAAATACTGTATGTTGCCAAATGTCTACAGTACCGTGCGAATTATTTGTAACAATGAGTGTTTTTCTTCGAAAAGTGCTTTATTGGACATAAACATACAAAAACAGTACTAGTAGATATCCAGTAGAAAATTCCTTCGTTGGAAGGAATGATATTCCCTCGATGGTCCGAATTCATCTTGATGACCAATATATTTAGTCGATATCCTGAACGTCAGGCAATGGACTGTATTTAGTTAAGGTGTGGTGGACGCTGAACAGCCACAGTGGAAATAGATCCAGGATTAAGAAAAGGAGTACCTCAAAAAACCGCTTCCTTCCTGATCTTCTCTAGCTGCTTCGCTGATGGGTAGCTACCCAGACGCTGGTGCTGATCCCGATGAAACAAACTCCCTAAAATGCACGGCATTTCCGGAAGTTATTTTTATGTAATTTTCCTATCTCGGATAGACGAGTATTTCACGACGTGCAATACGATCCGCAGCGCTTAAATTTGATAACTGAATCGCCGACCGCGCAGATGGTCCGAGCGATGACGTTTTGTAGGTACTTATTTATTATAACAGGGTAGGAATAAAATATATTGGAAAACATTTATTTAGGATTAGGGAGGAATAAAGATACACCAGGCGTGTCCAATATTGACATCTTATCAAACCATATAATACGGGAGCTCCACAAGGTCTATTCTAAAGAGGGAATTATTGAACAGGAACTCGCCCCATGCCATTCTTCGAAAAAAGTGGAACAGTTTTTCACACAGAACTGAATTACTGTACTCGAACGGCCCAGAAACTCTACCGATCTCAACCCAATCGAAAACCTTTGGGCCATTTGCAAAAAACGGCTCTCCAAGATGGATTGTACAACGAAAACCAAGATTATAAATAGGATAGATAACGAATTTACCGCGTGAAATTTGTGGCACCCGACGTTTCGGTGACGTTGCAGCCGCCGTTGTCCAGGGTAGATAGCGGATAGAGGGTAGATAAATATATTGGATAGCGGAAGTAACCACTGGATGCAGTTTCAAAATCCCATTGTGCTATCCAAAGAACAATTCTACTTTCCTCGCATGATCCGGAAAGCCATTGAAATAAGAAGAACCCCGAACTTTAACAGAGACGACGGTTACAAACTCTCTTCTACGTGGAACCCTCTTCTTAAAATGTTCCCAACGCCGAACGCAAAGACGTAAAACAGGATACAGTGAGTGTTGTGTGCAAGACGGATTTTCAAAATTCCCGCGCTCCGTGCCCGGCCCCCCACCACCGTTATAACCTACGCAGTGGCGGCAGCGGTATGCGGCCTACCCGCAAAACAACGGATTGACAGCTCTTCAGTCTACCCTGGACAACGGCGGCTGCCACGTCACCGAAACGTCGGGTGCTACAAATTTCACGCGGTAAATTCGTTTTCTATCCTATTTATAATGTCAAACAACCGCGATAGTCTTCGATTTTAGAAAACCAAGATGTCAGTTCAGTAATTCAAGTCTTGTTTCACGATGATGAACCGAAAAGAGGGTGACAAACCTGGTAAATTCTATGCCTACGAGAGTGAAAGGTGTTATCAACACAAAAAGAGGACACATTCTATAATAAAACTAACATATTGAGATGTCAACCACAACGGGCGAACCCGTCACCGCAGGACATTTTAACGATTCATCGTTCTATCGACCGTGCTGTGAGCGTAGAAGACTTTGGACATAACAAATCCGACGTCTAGCTACGCCACAACCCGTTAGAGACCAACGCCTTACCGCGAGTAGCCAGGTATGTTACCTGGCGGGCGGCACTCGCGCCCTAACTACCAATTGTGACCAGATTTCTCCGGTCTCTCGATTAGTTCCGAGTTCGAGGTCGCTTGCGCGGTCCTCTCCCTTACTTTTATTTTTATTTTATTATTTTTAAGGAAACATACAGCTGTTACAATAAATTTGTTACAGAATTATTAAGTTAAAAAAAATAAAGCTAATTACATGTTTCCACTTAAACATTCATAATTTAAACACAACAATATATTTTTTTTGAAGAATTAACTAACACTCATAGGGACAGGTGGGAACTGGGAAGAAAGGAGTCATAATAAGTAAATAAAATTTTATGTAAATACACGTTCCATAATATAGACATACATATTATTTAAAGATATTCTTGAATAAATATTATTTATAATATATTATATATTGCGATTACAATGATAAATCAATACCATCATTAATAATTGCTTTCTTAAGAGCGAATGATGACGTATTGAATACGTCAATATCGCCGAGCTGCGTATTACAAATTTTACATACCCTATACATGAAACAGTTTTGTGCATAATTAGTACTAACCTGCGGAAGGTGGAATAACTCCGTTTGGCGAGTGAGTCGCGATGGTACACGGAAAGATATCATTCCAAGAAGATCAGAACAATCAATATAACCTGCCAATATTTTATGGAAAAACACCACGTCTGCGCATTTTCTTCTTGATTGTAAGGATTGAAGCCCATGAAAAGCAGCTGCTTCGTTGTGATTGGGAAAGGACAAGAAGGAGCGATAATTCAAATGCTTCAGGAACACATTTTGAATACGTTCAATTCTCTTTATGTGAACATTATAACAAGGAGACCATATTTGAGAAGCATATTCGAGGTGACTGCGGACGAAAGCGTAGTACAAGAGTAATAGAGATTTTTTTACTGCGAAATGTTTTGAAGTTCGAAGTACGAATCCTAACATACTATATGCTTTTTTCGTGATGTTATCTATATGGGAGTTATATAATAACTTACTATCTAAAAGAACACCTAGATCCCGGATTGCATTTTTCTTGGTTATCGAGAAACCATTGACAGTATAAATAAATGGTAGAATATTGTTTTTCCGCGTAAAACTAACGGTAGCACATTTCGCAGCATTCAGGAATAAACGATTCGAGGCGCAATAAAGAGATAGTCTATCTAGATCATCCTGGACCAATTGACAGTCGTCAAGGGAATTAACAGGTGCGTACATTTTCATATCGTCAGCAAAAAGTAAAAACTTACAAAATTTAAAACAGGTATTTATGTCATTGATATAAAATGTAAATAGAAGGGGCCCTAAAAGGCTACCCTGTGGCACACCCGAGGATATACTTGTCCAGTCGGACTTAAATCCTCCAATAACCACACGCTGGCAACGATTTTGTATGTACGATGCAAACCAACGTAGTAAATCACCGTGAATTCCAACTGCACTTAATTTTGAGATAAGATTAGTATGGTCCACCTTGTCAAAAGCTTTGCTGAAGTCAGTATAAATAGCATCCACTTGATTGCGTTTACTCATTTGAAGCGACAGGAAACTCGTAAACAAAGTAAGATTAGATACCGTAGACCTGCCAGATCTAAATCCATGCTGTTGGGGTAGAATACAATGAGTAGTTGCCGCATATAATTGATCGTAAACTATTTTTTCAAATAGCTTACTGATGATGGAGAGTTTGGAAATAGGACGATAGTTAGTAACATCAATTTTCGAACCTGATTTGTATACCGGTGTAACAAAAGCTTGCTTCCACTCGTCGGGAAAGGTGCCATAACAAACCGACCTCTTGAAAAGTAAGGTAAGCGGCAAGGCCAAAGTATGACCGCTGCGAAATATAAACAAAGGTGGGATACCGTCTGGTCCAGCACTTTTATTGAGATCGAGCTTGCTAATATACTCCTTCACCAATTCTTCAGTGATTTCAATAGACGAGATATTACTACCATGGCATTCGATATGAGCAGAAGTACTAGGACTAGCGGAAATCGGTTCAAACACGGATTCAAAATACTTACAAAACATATTACACACTTCCTCCCCTGACGCAGAGACACTACCTAAGTACGTTACTCTTTTAGGGACAGAGTCGGATTTCCGGAGGGATTTGGCATAAGACCAGAAGGACTTAGGATTGCTAAGAATATTTGTTTCAATTTTTTTAATGTACATTGCATAGCAATCCCTGTTTATAAGTTTCTGCCTGGACCTCAACAGGGAAAATTTGTTGTAGTCAAGCGGGTTGTGAAACCGTTTAAACCTTTGATGGTATCGATACTTCTCCTTGGTAATATTAATTAATGAAGCTGTATACCAAGGGGGATATTTGGATGCCCACACCAATTTCGTTGGCACATAAAGATCAATTACCCTAGCCAGAATTCGATAGAAACCGCTTAAGGCAGAATTAATGTCAGTGTTACATATAAGATCTTTCCAATTAAACGCCGCAAGTTCAGCATTAATTGCGATATAGTCAGCTTTATTAAACTGTGTCACCTGCCTGCGCGAATCCTGAAGTGGTATCACGAGATCTAGGGAATATTCTATAACGAGGGCTCTGTGATACTTGTAATCCTCAGGAACTATTGGGTTGTCGCTAGCATAAACATTAAGATTTTCATTGCATAGGACCAAATCTAACGTTTTCCCCAAAGTGTTGCGGATACCATTATATTGGCGAAGACCAGCCAAACACATAGTGTCCAGAGTTAAGACAGCATGAGCAGAGGATGAAAAGTTAGTAGACGTTAGAAATGAGCTATTACCTTCGCGATCCCAATCGATTTCAGGCAGGTTGTAGTCACCAACTAAAATAAAGGCATCTTTAGGATGGCTGAGAACAATGTCAACTAGTCGAGACATAAATGTTTCAATATTTGTATTATAATTAAGTGTTCTAGGGAAGTACGCACAACATATGTGAACTGAACTTTTACACCCTTTTAAAGATGACGACGGTATGGTGACCCAGATGTCCTCAGCGCACGTACTCCACAAAGGCTGATCGTGAGCATGTATCTCGTTTTTAATGGCTAATAGAACACCACCACCATATTCCTGGCCCGTAGACGCGTAGTTCCGGTCACGTCTGAATACTGTATATCGGCCATCAATCAACTCGCTGCTCGATATTCCTTGGTGAAGCCAAGTTTCCGTCAGTGCAATAATGTCGAATTCATTGCATAATATGCTTTGAAGGATTTCGTTTGTTTTGGTTCGGAGACCTCTAACATTTTGGTAATAGATGAATAATTTCATAAGGAGTCGTGAGGCACTTGGACCAAAACAAAACTTACGCCCATAGGACGCACAATAAATAAAATAGGTGTGTGAAGACAGTATTTGACTAAATTGAAGAGATAATAAATTAATGTTGATATGCTCGAAGCTTGAAAAATAACAGCGAAGCAACACAATGAAGACGCAGATGGATAGAACAAATTATGCACAATATTGACATGTATTAATAAGTATAGAAAATGACCCAGGACCAATGAGAAATAATCGATCCACGATAATTGAACATGCAAGAGGTTATGACTAATACATTTAAAGTGATAGGTAACAATATAAAGATATTGAAATAAAACAGGGAAAATATAAATTGCCATATACAAGATATAAACAAGAGTTTTAGAATATAAATAGGTGAAATATATCGCTATAAACAAGTGAATGTATTGGATAAGGATACAGGACTGATATTGGAATAACTTAGACGGGCTGAAAGGTGTTGATATGGAACAGTAAGGAGATAGCTTTTGAGAAGGGTCATTTGAGGTAGAATGCAGTAAAAAAGAATAGCAAGTTATACGATTTTTTTCAGGTCCGCTTCTCTTCCTATAAAAATTGCTTGAGCCTTTTCATGTTGTCTCACGTGAATGCGGCAGTTGGAAACCCAGCAGAACTTATATCCTTTCTGCTTTGCAGTCAATTTCGCATGGTACAGCAAGTTTTTATTGTAGGCAGTGAGATGTTCGTTCACGTATATCTGCTTTTTATCTCCAGCTAGTCCAATGTCGGAAGTGGTGATGCCCTGAGCAGCTTTATATGCAGCAATGAAGCCTTCTTTCAAACGGCGCCTCGCAAACTTAACGATAATACATTTGGGTTTCCCGTTGGGTATTTTCGGTGCCACTCTCGTAGCAAACTCGATGTCGTTAGGTGGAAGATGAAAGTCGATGCTTCTTGCGATTGCCATGATGAGGTCCGTGGGGTTCTCATTTTTGCGCTCAGGAATACCCTTAATTTCTAAGTTATTAGATCTGACGAATTGATCTCTTGTTTGGGAATCCTCTTGTAATTTTAAAACAGCCCCACGAAGTTCGATGATATCGGCCTCTAAGGAGTCTACCTTCTTCAATTTTTCCTCCATTAGCTTGAGTTTGGTGCCAAATTCATCCACAGCCTTTGAACAATAGTCAATAGAGGTTTTGAATTCACGAAATTCAGCTTTCATTGCACTGATATCTTTGTGAAGGTTTGACATAAGGCTGATATCTGCCTGAATTTTCTGTATTGCCTGCATTATTGAGTCTGAGCAAGCCGAATCGGTGGGATTTTTGCACGAGTTACATTTCCAAATTGCCTTCTTCTCCTGAGACAATTTGACATAGTTAGTCTTGCTGATGTCTCCGCAGCGATAATGGACTTTAGACTTACAAGTCGAGCACAACGCACCTTCTTCAACTACCAACCCGCATACAGAGCAAGGCATAATTAGGAATTGATACTCTCAACAAGTTAAGTGGCATGCAACGCGACGCAGTCGGTGACTCAAAAGTGGCGCGTGTGTTTTTTCAGCCCTGATAGCCGTTGCGAGCCAGCGGTCGGCGCGCGGCGCTAACGAATCGCTCTTCCGTGCAAAATCTAAGAGGCGGTAGAAGTGTATCGTTTCTTTATTATTATTATTTTTTAATTATTTAAAGTCTCCAAAAAGAAGTTGAATGACGAATGGCTCAGTGTTTGTTTGTTACTCACAGAATATCGTCGTTTGAAAAATAAATAGTGGTGTGCGAAGTGATTCGGAGTGGTAACGTGATGTTTCGCAATTTGAATGGTCGATCGATCCACTGATGCTCGTTTTGAATCCCAGCACTGTCCTTTGCGAGAGGACCTCGACTGATGCGGGCTAGTTGCACTTCGTTATTACACAGTGAGTTTCTATATGTATATACTGGTATAAATAACTTATTACTCGGTTAGGAACACTTTGAAAGGGAGAATGTTAAAATTACGTGTGTCACTTTGCAAGACTGATACAGTTACGAAGCGGTGAAACGGAGTATACCGAATCAATCGCGGACCAAGGCGTCCTTTGCCCGACTCTGAACCGGGATCGGATGGCCAATGGTCATTTCAAGAGCAGTCGCCGTAAGGTAGACAACTACCCCCGCTCTATAGGAAACAATACAGTTCCCAGACTCCCCCGATTGTTAGTCGGAGAGCACAGTCGATTGGCTTGCGCCGCTCGGTGCGCAGACCGTCCAGGAGCGCCAGAGGATTGATTCCCAGGGGAGACTGGTTGACCCAGTGTCCTACCCAGGCTCCGCACCCCATGCGTGGAGGCCATCGGATGGGTGTTGACCCGTGAGTGTGACCGACCCTGAAACAGAATGGGTCTTCGTGGCCAAATCAGCAAGGGCCCATTAGCTCCCTAATAATAATATAATAATAATAATAATAAAACTAACAATCGATAACTACCATTACTGTTTTTGTATGTATATATCCAATAAAGCACTTTTCGAAGAAAACTACTCTTTGTTTCAATTAATTCGCACTGTACTGTATTTTGAAAGATCCAAATTTTGAAGATGGTGATGCGGTAGAAGCCAGTGCAGGAATTTTTAGGTGGTCGGGATGAAGTATTTTTTTAAGGTTATTATATGTTTAGAAAAAAGATATATCAAGATAAGAGATATATCAAGAAAAAGATATAATCCTAAAAGATGACTACATTACATTACATTACATTATCATCGTGTCCAATTGACGGCTAAAGGCCGCTCTTGGACGTGTCAAAATAATTGGGTTAGGTAGTAAGTTTCGTTGCTACTCTTTATTGAACATACATAGGTAGTCTCAAGAATTAACTACTAAATTGTCAAACTATAAATATAAATAATCAAAATAGAAGCCTAATATTTGAAGTAGTTAGTAATTCGAAAAGATACGTAGTAAAAATTCATCGTAATATTCAAATTGTCAATAAAATGTTAAACAATCAAATTAAATCTACGTTATGCATTTTAAACTAAAAGTACAGATATAAGACCATATAAAATAAGCAGACAATAAGGCGCTACTTTTTTAAGTAATTCAAATGGGCACAATATTTGAAAAATCATGGCCCTCAAATTCGGCCGGATTATAGAAAGGGTGGCCTATCAGCATCTCCTTGATGTTTTTTTTATTTTATGTCCTCCAGCTGTTTAAATTTTGTAGGAAGTATATCATAGAATTTAATGCTAAGGTACAAGTAACTTTTATGTAGGTACTTTTGCCAGTCGTATTCGGGGTACGCATAAAAGGGAGCTACCGCGGGTATGATGCGAGTGAATGTCTGCATTAATTGGTGTTTCTGCTAGGTGCTGTCTAGCATACATTAAACACTGGTATATGAACGCCGAATACATAGTCATTACCCTTGCCTTGCTGAAATATTCTTTGCATGAGGTCCTAGTCCGTTACCTGATACATGCTGCGCAGTGCTCTCTTTTGCAAAAGAAAGATTCTTTTACTGGTTGCAGCATTTCCCCAAAATAGTAGTCCATAAGTCATTAATGAGTTAAAAAGACTATGTAGAAAAATAAAAGAAGGAACATTCAATAAGAATTAACTTCATCATACTCTATATCACTTTTTATTGAACGTCGTGTGAAGCTTTTGATATTCAATCGATTGTTATTCCTAGCATCGCTCTTTACTCGTATGTTTATGGGAATACGACAACAATGTATAGCAGCATTATACAGAATGAAATGCTCTATAACAATGTCTAAGGAGGCATAGCTCTATCTTTAATAATAAAGACAGAAGACGAGTTTTTAATTCTAATGGGACGAATAATATAACTTGACATCTAGCTTCTGGCACTTTTCGCTGTAAGTATGGCCACGGCGAGACTGTCGCGGCACTCGCGGCGACCCACTGACCCACATGTGCGAGCGAAACAACACGAACGGCGCGACCGGGATGGAACGTGATATACCGCGATTGAAATCGCTTGAATGTTGCAGTAGATTTTATTTGTCGGCCAAGCAACGGTTAGAAAAAGTATTGTAAACGCGCAAAAATGAAAAACAAAAGAAAAAATATAAAAAAACGCACAAAGACGGTTTTATCCATTTTGACCCCTTCCCACCCGAGACGATCAAGACCTTTTCTAGATTGAAGTCTATCTGTGCATCTGTGTGTCTGTGTGTATGTGCGCATGTGTGTAAATTCCTCCACGATAGCACCCAAACGCTTCATCCGATTGAGCTGAAATTTGGCATGCAGACATCATTTGAGCAAGAGGCGTAAAGATTGTGGTTGAAATCAGTCCACCAGGTGGCGTGCTAGTCATATTTCAATCTCGAAATTTTGGACTGTCAATAATAAGTCATTTTATAATCACAAAGAATAAAGACCTCTTAAAATATTGATGGTTTTACCTCATTTTATTTGTAAACTAGTTAATTCATACGATCATTTGATCATTATAGAAGCCAAATAAATGTTTTAATTAATAATTAAAAATAACTTTTCATTTTTACAAAAAATAAGAGTAGCAACCCTAGTGCTCCAATGAAGAGTGGGTATTTATTTAAACAAATGGGCCTATTTTCTATAAGTACTGGCTTTAGCTATACATTTACTGTGCTAGTGATAAATGTTTTTATCGTGGTTTAAGCGGGGAATTCACTACCAGACTGCCCGCCACGGGCCGGCCGTCACGAGCAGGTCTGTCCCGTGTCTGCTCGTGAATTCTAGGTGACGGGCACGGGTATGTCTGCTGGACCGTGTATTCGGCCGATCGCATTATTCCCGCGCAGGCACGGACATGTCTGAGCGTGAACGGCACGGATATACCAGTTTTTGCATCATACTCTTTTATTTTCCCTCTCATCCACTGCAATTAAAGCGATTCTTCGTCTTTCTGCCATCGCACTCGCGCAACGACCGCGCTGAAGCTCTATTGCGTGAATCTGAATGACTGACTAGCCCGTTATGTGTGTGCGCAACACGGTTTGCCCGTGTGCAGGGGCAGACGACAGACTCCAGGCGGGCCAGTACGCCCGCGTCTGATAGTGAATTCCCCGCTTTATAATCAATCAATTAAGGACTCCCTAGACGATCAAGCATGCTTGTCAAGCATCGCGTCCCGGGCTGGGAGTGGATCGTCAACCGCAGGAAAGATGCAAATATTTTTTTGTAATATTTTACAAAAATGCCTAATTTTGTAGTTTATAACGTGGAGTCACGTTAATTAGACGTAATTGATTGATGAATGATTGACTTCCTGGTATAAAACTACACAAGCATTTTTCGTAAATATTTCAAAAAAATATTTGCATATTTCCTCCGGTTGACGATCCCCTCCCAGCCCGGGACGCGATGCTTGACAAGCATGCTTGATCGTCTAGGGAGCCCTTTAGAGTTGTCAACTACAACGGGCGAACCCGTCACCTCTGGAAGTTTTAACGTTTAGTCGTTCTATCTCCCTGGAGTGAGCGCAGAAGACTTGGACAAAACAGTCCACCGTCAAGCTCCGCCACATGCTCGTAAGAGGCCAACGCCTTAACCGAGAGATAACCAAGTGTGCTACCCAGCGGGCTTACACTCACGCCCTTACTTCCAATTGCGACCAGATTACTCCGATCTCTCGATTGGTTACGAGATCGAGGTCGCTTGCGCGATCCTCTCCCTTACGAAGCGGTGAAACGGTGTATACCGAATCTATCGGGGACCACGGCATCCTTTGCCCGGGTGTTCACCCAGGATCGGGTAGCCGATGGTCGTTTCAAGAGCAGTCGCCGTAAGGTCCGCAACCACCCCCGCTCTATAGGAAACACTACTGCTTCCAGACTCCCCCAACTGTTAGTCAGAGTGCGCAATCGATTGGCTTACGCCGCACGGTGCGCAGACCGTCCAGGAGCGCCAGAAAGCTGATTCCTACGGGAAACTAACCCTAAGGCCAGAGTCCTACCCATGTTCGCACTTCATGCGTGCAGGCCGCTGGATGGGTGTTGACCCGTGAGTGCGACCAACCCTGAACAGAATGGGTCTTCGTGGCCAACTCAGCAAGGGTCCCTTAGCTCCCATTCAATGGTTATATGAATGATACAAAAACGTCGAGATGAAAGTTTTTTTGAGTGAATTCAATACTATAGCGCTCGCCCTGACTATAACGATCATTGCGCGTCTAAGAATTATACTTATGATAGTCAGCAAAAACAACAATAGTCAACAAAACGACCGCCGACCGTAGCGCGGAATAAGTAAATAAATTATTGGGATCGAACGATTCAGCTTATTCCAATCTGCGATCTCTACACAAGTCCTTGACACAATCTTTACATATTAAATGCTCGGGTATTTTGTTGTGTTTCTCCTAATACATTTATAGGACGAGGCTCATTATCAAAAAAAAAAAATATTTATGCTAAAGAAAGTAGCTTGAGAGGCTTTAAATAAGTAAATAAATTATTGGGATCGAACGATTCAGCTTATTCCAATCTGCGATCTCTACACAAGTCCTTGACACAATCTTTACATATTAAATGCTCGGGTATTTTGTTGTGTTTCTCCTAATACATTTATAGGACGAGGTTCATTATCAAAAAAAAAATATTTATGCTAAAGAAAGTAGCTTGAGAGGCTTTAATGGGTGGGGGTAACTCCCGTTAAGAGGCCGTAACGGCCAAAAGCTATATGAAGCATACGTTTGTGGCCTGGTTGTGAGAACACGAAAAAGAATTTTAATACAATTATGCCGGATTTAAAAACTCGGTCCTTAAGCTATCATTTTGCCAAAACGAAATTAGTAAATTATTTCCACATTAATTGTAAATTATCTTTATTCTGTTACTGTTTTCCAAAAAAAATTAAAACTAGCGAGATTTGTCTTCAGTTTTTGAAAAACCTAGAGATGATTCTCAATGTTAAAGAAATACTATTTACACCAGCGTATGGTTTATTTGCATAGACCAGGACAGTTTTTGGAACTTCCATACAAAAAATATAAGAAAAAAATCTTTGAAATTACGTAATTTCCAGAAATGTTATGGCCAAACATTATTTTTTTTCTTTTTAATAAAGATACTTTCGAGTGATATAAAAAATAACACAGTGATCTTAAGTTATTTTATTAGTGTAATCTATTTTTTACTTTATAAATAAGTATTCATTTGATAGTTTATTATATTATAATTGAAAAGCCAAATCGACTATATTAGACGACGCGCGAAGCCGAAATCGTCATTCGTAATTGGACACTGCCAACGGTGGGACGTATTCCCTTGTCGCCGCGGTATATCTATACATCTTTATGTATATATCGAAAGCGCGCGGGCGCGTGGCATTGCAAAAATACTTAAATTTTTTGTCGCGTCAACTCGGAATCCCTTCCGAGTTGGCTAAGGCTAACAGCCTTAAGGTGTCGACTAGTGCCTTGTGTTTATTATCCACAATAGAGCCTTGCCTACTTAAAACTTTTATATAGCGTTTTACCCTGAATACATCGCTGCCATACATCAGTAGGGCGCTGTCGACTACAACGGGTAACCCGTCACCCTAGGCTGGTATAACAATATGGATCGTTCTTTCAGCCGTGGGATAAGCGTAGAAGACTAGGAGACAAGACAATCTACTGTCTAGTTCAACACTGCCCCCGATAATAAGAAGGGCGCATGCAGCATAAAGTCTAAACCGAGATAAAAAATGTTTTGTGTAAAATTTATTTAAATGCTCGCTGTCTCATAAAGAAAAACTATAGACACATTCTGTTAATGCAATAAATTGGGTTTGCATTTCAACTATAATGTGTGATTTATAATTTTTCTATATCCTAATTATATATTGAATTATTAACAATTTTGTTTTTCATCTTAGTAAAAAATTTTTAGGAAAATACTTAATATTAGGTTGAAAAGTCGTAAATAGCCATTTACGTCTTTTCAACTAAGCATAGTCAATGAACTGCTTTTATTTTTAGTGTTCATGAGTTCTCACTAGATTGGCCAGAGTTAATGGGCCCATGCTGGGTTGGCCACGAAGACCCATTCTGTTCAGGGTCGGTCACACTCACGGGTCAACACCCATCCGACGGCCTCCACGCATGAGGTGCGAACCTGGGTAGGACTCTGGCCTTGGTCAGTTTCCCCTGGGAATCAAACCTCTGGCGCTCCTGGACGGTCTGCGCACCGTGCGGCGCAAGCCAATCGACTGTGCACTCTGACTAACAACTTGCGGTGTCAACTACAACGGGCGAGCCCGTCACCACAGGACGTTTTAACGATTTTCTCGTTCTGTCGCCCTGCAGTGAACGTAGAAGACTTAGGACAGAACAAATCCAACGTCCAGCTACGTCACAACCCCAAGAAGCCAACGCCTTACCGCGAGATAGCCAGTGTTACCTGGCGTGCCGACCCTCGCGCCCTTGCTTCCAATTGTGACCAGATTTCTCCGGTCTCTCGATTGGTTCCGAGTTCAAGGTCGCTTGAGCGGTCCTCTCCCTTACGAAGCGGTGAAACGGTGTGCACCGAATCTATCGCGGACCAAGGCGTCCTTTGCCCGACTCAGAACCGGGATCGGATGGCCAAAGGTCATTTCAAGAGCAGTCGCCGTAAGGTAGACAACCACCCCCGCTCTATAGGAAACAATACAGTTCCCAGACTCCCCCGACTGTTAGTCGGAGAGCACAGTCGATTGGCTTGCGCCGCTCGGTGCGCAGACCGTCCAGGAGCGCCAGAGGTTTGATCCCCAGGGGAGACTGGTTGACCCAGTGTCCTACCCAGGTTCGCACCCCATGCGTGTAGGCCATCGGATGGGTGTTGACCCGTGAGTGTGACCGACCCTGAACACATGGGTCATTGTGGCCACCTCATCATGGGCCCATTAGCTCCCAATCATGGGCCCATTAGCTCCCAAACAGTCGGGGGAGTCTCTGACTAACAGTCGGGGGAGTCTGGAAGCAGTACTGTTTCCTATAGAGCGGGGGTGGTTGCGGACCTTACGGCGACTGCTCTTGAAATGACCATCGGCCATCCGATCCTGGGTGAAGAGCCGGGCAAAGGACGCCGTGGTCCGCGATAGATTCGGTATACACCGTTTCACCGCTTCGTAAGGGAGAGGACCGCCAAGCGACCTCGAACTCGGAACCAATCGAGAGACCGGAGAAATCTGGTCACAATTGGAAGTAAGGGCGCGAGTGTCGGCCCGCCAGGTAACATTACTGGCTATCTCGCGGTTAAGGCGTTGGTCTCTTACATGTTGTGGCGTAGCTAGATGGTGGACTGTTTTGTCCCAAGTCTTCTACGCTCACTGCAGGGAGATAGAACGACTAATCGTTAAAACTTCCTGTCGTGACGGGCTCGCCCGCTGTAGTCGACAACCCAAGTTGTTAGTCAGAGTGAACAGTCGATTGGCTTACGCCGCACGGTGCGCAGACCGTCCAGGAGCGCCAGAAGTTTGATTCCTAGGGGAAACTGACCATAAGACCAGAGTCCTACCCAGGCTCGCACTTCACGCGTGGGGGCCGTCGGATAGGTTGACCCGTGAGTATGACCGACCCTGAACAGAATGGGTCTTCGTGGCCAACTCAGCAAGGGCCCATTAACCCCCAAATCCGTCCGTCATAGTGAGAACGGGCTCTTACTGTCAGTGACATTCCCCCAAACAAGGATCGCGTATGACAGCCTCTGAGTGGTAACATGCATGACACGCGCTCAAAGCCGCACTCTTCAACACATCTTCAGCATCAGCAGCCGCGTCTTCGCGGGGATCGGGCCGAGCGAAGCATGGGCAGCAGCGAACGAGCGATGCGGAAACAGCGCAGTATAATAACTGTAAAAGATGACTGCACGTCGCTTTCTCTTTCTTTCGCGTGGCATTTGGGTCAATGCCGCCAAAAATGCCTCAACTTTGCACCGTTAGACAACTTACACAATCGGTTTTCGCCGATACACATGGAAGGTCGTCTTGTGCCGCATCCGCGCGCGTGCCTTTGTCTGCCTTGCAGATCGTTCGGATGCGGAACGTTGTGCAGATGACAGCAACATCCGTACTTGCTAAGCATAGCATGATAATAATCATGTAAACATAGTAAAAACCTGCTTATGTTAGGTCTACCGGAAAATTGAGTCCGATAATACCGTTTCAATAGGTTTATTTATTAATTTAAGGAATTTATTTTAACAAATCAACATTACAGTACACATCAATTCGTTTAGATATCATATACATAAATATAAAAGGCATTAAATAAGCAAGCTGAAGCAAGATGATAAGATAGTAAGAGGTATTATTATAAGGCAACGCGGTGACAGACGGGGGGAGAAACTCCACCCACCACCCGGGCAGTTCTAACGACATGGGTCGTTTTATCTGCCCGGGATATCGTGCATCGACAACCTCACGCGTACCAGAAGGGTATTACGTGAGGGGTGGACGAACGGAGATATGGAGGAAGATTCTTCTGGTTTCTACCCCCTCCGGCACCCCGTGAACCGTTTATTTAATCATAGAAATATCAACAATTCACTTACTATCTAACATTATAAAATATACAAGTTTTAGCTTACGTACTAAAGTTATAAACAGAGTAAAAAAAAAATATTATAATTTAGTAGGGTGAATGGTAAGCGATGAGATGGTGTATCCATGCTACTGAGTGGTCCCGGGTTCCGGCTGCAAACGGCAGGGGTTCCGTCAGGGGCATCTACATCGGGAGAACCTGCAGTCGGGGGAGACTGGAAGCAGTACTGTTTCCTATAGAGCGGGGTTGGTTGCTGACCTTACGACGACTGCTCTTGAAACGACCATCGGCTACCCGATCCTGGGTGAACAACCGGGAAAAGGATGCCGTGGTTCGCGATAGATTCGGTGTACACCGTCTCACCGCTTCGTAAGGGAGAGGACCGCGCAAGCGACCTCGAACTCGTAACCAATCGAGAGATCGGAGTAATCTGGTCGCAATTGGAAGTAAGGGCGTGAGTGTAAGCCCGGTGGGTAACACACCTGGTTATCTCGCGCGTTGGCCTCTTACAGGTATGTGGCGGAGCTTGACGGTGGATTGTTTTCGTTCTGCGTTCACTTCACGGGAGATCGAACGACTAATCGTTAAAACTTCCTGAGATGACGGGTTCTGTGACGACTATTAATAATTATATGGTGAAATCTTACGAAATATTTAGTATCGTTTTTTAAAGTTATTTTAATATTATCGGCGGCCATCCAATTACTGTGTTTAAACAATTATGTAAAAGTTTTAAGGACAAAAAACGTGATTTGATTTGATTTGATTTGATTTGTACTCATTGATTGCCAATAATAAAATAAATAAATAAAATTATAAGTTTAGAGTTTTGTCTTAAGTATTTGCGGTGTTGTCACTTCCCAGATTCAAACCAGACGTTCCCTCTCATTCTCTCGCGGCAGCTTTCTCTTTCGCCGGCGTTATTCAGGCCAGACGCTAACAGCTGAGATATAGTTATCTAACTGTTAGTGAAAATTAACGGTTCTTAGAGAGTGATTCGCTTTAGTTTTTTAAACAGTTTTTAAATAAGCGAATTCCGTTGGACTTTGTGTCGCTCCATTTAATGCCATGCCTGCCAGCATTGGCATATAACTACTAGACTCCGTGACCAGCCTGATAATGCGTCAGCCGAATAGAGAGACAGCAGCATATAGTACCCCCTCCATCCTTGTCTAGTCGTGCATTCACGGAGACAAGTACATATATAACTATGGAAACGCGTTTATATCACTATGGCAACGCTTCAACGCCATAATACTGCTATGCTATGGATAAACGCGCATGCGCAACTAGACAAGGATAGATAGAGGGAGTCTCATATGCCCCTATCTCTTTTTATTCGGTGAACGCATTCACTCACAGCCTGCCTTCGCATTCCCGTTCTCGATTTTGTTACCTCTATGGTTACAACTATGTTCGCTGTAACAGGAAAATTTGAATATTTCATCGGTTAACGTTTGCCAGGGCTCTGCTCTCGGAAATGTCCTTTTCAACCGACTTCAAAAAAAGGAGGTTATCAAATCGGTTGTATCTTTTTTTTATGTTTGTTACCTCAGAACTCTATCATTTATAAACCGATTTGGAAAATTCTTTTTTTATTTGAAGGGTCCTTAGAAGAAGACTTACAGATTGGTCCCATTTTGTCAAAGCCTGTTCTGATGATGGGATCCATGAGGAATTGAGGGAACTCCTGAAATATTATCGTTTGAAGTTGAAAATTTACATTTTAATTCAATGCCAATGACAATGCATTTTTTTATAGTAAGCATGACCTGATTCTACAACTTGGGTTGTCGACTACAGCGGGCGATCCCGTCACCTCACGAAGTTTTAACGATTAGTCGTTCTATCTCCCTGGAAGTGAACGCAGAAAACTTGGGGACGAAACAGTCCACCGTCTAGCTACGCCACAAGCCCGTAAGAGGCCAACGCCTTAACCGCGAGATAGCCAGGAATATTACCTGGCGGGCCGACACTCACGCCCTTACTTCCAATTGTGACCAGATTACTCAGGTCTCTCGATTGGTTACGAGCTCGAGGTCGCTTGCGCGGTCCTCTCCCTTACGAAGCGGTGAAACGGTGTATACCGAATCTATCGCGGACCACGGCGTCCTTTGCCCGGCTGTTCACCCTGGATCGGGTAGCCGATGGTCGTTTCAAGAGCAGTCGCCGTAAGGTCCACAACCACCCCTGCTCTATATGAAACAGTACTGCTTCCAGACTCCCACGACTGTTAGTCAAGAGTGCACAGTCGATTGGTTAACGCTGCACGGTGCGCAGACCGTCCAGGAGCGCCAGAAGGTTGATTCCTAGGGGAAACGAACCCTAAGGCCAGAGTCCTGCCCGGGCTCGCACTTCATGCGTGGAGGCCGCCAGATGGGTGTTGACCCGTGAGTGTGACTAACCCTGAACAGATTGGGTCTTCGTGGCCAACTCAGCAAGGGCCCATTAGCTCCCTAAATGATCTACAACAGGATGGATGAAGTGGAGACAACTAACAGGCGTTATGTGCGATAGAAAAGGGGAAATGTATGAGACAGCCATTAGAGCTGCTGTCTTGTATGGATCAGAATGTTGGGCGACTAGCGAACAACATCTTAATAAACTACATACAACAGAAATGCGCATGCTACGCTGGTCAGCGGGTGTCGGACTATCAGACAAAATCCGAAATTACTACTGAAGGGAAAGTTTTAAAGTCGCTCCGATAATTGATAAAGTCAAAGAAAGACGCTTACGGCGGTACGGCCACGCCCAGAGACGCCCAGGTGATATGGTGAAGCTTGCCCTAGACCTGCCAACGACGAAACGTGCTCTTGTAAGACCGTCCGATACCTGGTTGACGACTGTTGAAAAAGACACGAGAGAAGCTCAACTCGACGCCGATATTGTACAAGATCGTGCTCAGTGGCGAAGAAGGACGAGGAAAGCCGACCCCAAGTGAGTGGGACCGGGTCTAGGAAGAAGAAGAATTGAATTGCAAATGTTTCTACCGCTGCAGAAATGACGGTATCTGCTCGCTTCGGTAATAGCGAGCATAATTTAGCCCGAAACAAAAAAAATTAACTAAGATATTCATTTTTACGTGTGTATTTTCTAGATGAACTAAAAAAACAAAAACTTAATATCGTTATAATTTAACAAGGATTTAAAGATATAAAATGAATGAATGAATAAATGAATGAAAATCTCTTTATTGCACAATAAAAAATAAGGTACAATGGCGGACTTATTGCTACATTACAATATCTTCCAGTCAACCAACATGCTGGTGTGAAAAGAAGAGTAGGCAAAAAATTATAGCTTCCGGTCGACGGCGCGTGCGGACGCGGAGTGGCCTGAAGGGCGAACACACTATCGGACGCGTCCGTTAGCCGCGGCTTATGGGCGCGATCTGTGTAATGAATTTCTATTGAGCCGTGCACATTATCGGACGTCAGTCGCGGACGCGACCTCGAGGCTTCGGACGTCCGATAGAGATCTGGCAAGCCACGTCCCAAACGACTGTGCATACTGTCCATAAGCCGCGGCAGCGGACGCGTCCGAGAGTGTGTTCGCCCCTTGACGCTTCGTCAACATTGTATTTTTATTGGTCAAACCCTACAAAATTCACCCCGCCTATTTCTTCGCGTGTCCGCCCAATTCGGATATTTTTCTGAGGTCTCATGTCGCCTTTACTTATTTATTGAAGCGGTATATATTATAGTTCGACAGTTAGGAATGAAGATGAACAATGACGTTAACGCGTACGCGGAATTATTTGAAATGAGACCTTTTGAGAGAGCGCAAAATGCCATGAAAGTCGTGACTTCATTACTCGCAATAATGAAATTATTTTCTAAGTCAAAATGTGCGGGCAGTGGAGACATCGAAAGCTGCGCGGTGTCTTACCGTGGGAAACGAGAGAGACGGCGCATTGCGGAGGCCGATAGGTGAGAGCGAGACCGATCGCTATCTGATTTAGGTCAAGTAGCGGTTGCCGAAAAAACCGTTCACCGAATTTTCGCCCAACAAAAAGCACTCTTGACATCCTACGGATTTATAAGAAACCTTCAACAGCGACGCCTTTGAAACTAATAATTTACACAACTAAATATATTAAAAGAAATTAAAACACGACTACCGTTATTGTATTTACGACTACTACTACTGTATTTATTATTTATTTATTTTATTTTCGGGAAACATACAGCGCTTCATTAATTATTACTAATTATTCTAATACAGTGTTTCGCTGGCCGATTAATTGTTTCCTACATTATTTTCTTATACGGTAAATCAAAATTTGCATTGCACTAAATTAAATTAAATTACAATCGAACTATTGCAACGATAGGAAAGGAGAGGGATGGGATATATGTAGGATAGGATATAGGTATTCAAATTGTACTCTTTGCTATTCTCATTTTCGCTCTGAGTGTTTTGAAACGATTTGTATACTCACTATATAATCACTTCCTAGACGCCTAGTGAGCTAAGGACAGCCTCGCTAAATGTAGGTTGATTTAAGTTTTTTTTTTAAAAATATTTGTTTTACGTTTTTTTAATGAAATATTTGTGGTTTATGTATTTATCCATATATATATACATATATATTTTGGAATTATACTCAATCAGACCTTTAATTTGATATTAAACACGACAAAATAATCATTTATGTTTATAAATAATAGCATACAATACAATACAATCAACTACTCCAGTAGATAGGCATTCCTACACTTGGATGCGTCACAAAATTAAATGCTTAAAATTTTATTATTAAATACATAACTTTTATGATAGTTGTCATTGGCTGTAATATTATATTCAATATTACCTACTTACAAATAATCAAAATATACTAATGTCATTAAATAGTAAGAGGGAATAATATATTAAAATAGAAATGCAAATTCTATGTAGAATAATCAACGTAAAATAATTTTATTGTCAATCCAGCAATATGCCTTCGTATTTCTTAAACATAAACAGATATATAAGAAATTATATGAGAATTAGAATGCCAGCTATCATAATACCGTTATGTCTATTACAAAAGTTTACTAATTATCAACATGGAAAATAAACTCGGAATTTTCAAACTCCCTTATACCATAAATTGGGTTTCCTCCCAAATTATTTATAATTATCTTTTTAAATTGGTTCTCTCCAAGGCTTTTCATTTGTGTGGGAGAACATTATTATCTTGAAAAAAAAAACAATCTTGCAATACTTTCGGCCAGTAGTGTATACATGCATTCTGCAAAATGACACGCTCTTTTAGTGTCTAGGAGGACATGGCTATATCTTTGATAATAAAGACAGGAGACGAGTGAATATTCTGAAAGGTTTTAAATTTTCAATCGATTGTGATTCCTAGCGTCGCTCTTTACGAGGCTGCCTGCAGTAATTCGACGAAAAGATGTAGAGCTTTATTGTACAGAATTAAACGCGTTAGAAAAGTGTCTAGGAACGCATGGCTCTATCTTTGATAACAAAGACAAGAGACGAGTCTATAGTTTGAGAGATTTTAGTTTTTTAATCGATTGTGATTCCTATCATTGCTCTTTACGCGGTTGCCTGCAGAAATATAACGAACAGATGTATGACTTTATTGTACGGAATGAAACGCGTTAGAAAAGTGTCTGAAAAGGCTATATTTGATAATAAAGACAGGAGAATAGTCTATATTCTGAAAGGTTTTCAATTATCAATCGATTGTGATTCCTATAGTGTCGCTCTTTACGCGGCTGCCTGCAGTAATTCGACGAAATGATGTAAAGCTGTATTGCACAGAATGAAACGCGTTAGAAAAGTGTCTAAGAAGGCATGGGTCTATCTTTGATAATAGACAAGAGACGAGTCTAATTCCGAGAGTTTTTTGATTTTCAATTGTTTGTGATTCCTAGCATTGCTCTTTACGCGGCTGCCTGCAAGAATACGTCAAAATAATATATGGATGTATTGTACAGAATGAAACGCGTTAGAAAAGGGACTAAGAACGCATGGCTCTACCTTTGATGATAAAGACAAGAGACGAGTCTATAGTTTGAGAGATTTTAGTTTTTTAATCGATTGTGATTCCTATCATTGCTCTTTACGCGGTTGCCTGCAGAAATACAACGAACAGATGTATGACTTTATTGTACGGAATGAAACGCGTTAGAAAAGTGTCTGAAAAGGCAAGGCTCTATATTTGATAATAAAGACAGGAGAATAGTCTGAAAGGTTTTCAATTATCAATCGATTGTGATTCCTATAGTGTCGTTCTTTACGCGGCTGCCTGCAGTAATTCGACGAAATGATGTAAAGCTGTATTGCACAGAATGAAACGCGTTAGAAAAGTGTCTAAGAAGGCATGGCTCTATCTTTGATAATAGACAAGAGACGAGTCTAATTCCGAGAGTTTTTTGATTTTCAATTGTTTGTGATTCCTAGCATTGCTCTTTACGCGGCTGCCTGCAGGAATACGTCAAAATAATGTATGGATGTATTGTACAGAATGAAACGCGTTAGAAAAGGGACTAAGAAGGCATGGCTCTACCTTTGATGATAAAGACAAGAGGCGAGTCTATATTCCGAGAGGTTTTAGAATTTCAATCGATTGTTGTTCCTAGCATCGCTCTTTACGCTACTGCCTGCAGGAATACGACGAAATGATGGAAGGCTGTATTGTACAGAATAAAACGCGTTTAAAAATTGTCTAAGAAGGCAAGACTCTATCTTTGATAATAAAGACAGGAGGCGGGTTTATATTATGAGACTTTTTGGAATTTCAATCGATTGTGATTCCTAGCATTGCTCTTTACGCGGCTGGTTGCAGGAATACAACGAACAGATGTGTGGATTTATGGCATAGAATGAAATGCAAGAAACCACAATAGAGGAAAAAAATATTTTTTTTATTTGAAAAAAAAAAAGGTATAAAAAGCGTTGAGCACGCTGCGCCATCTAGCGGTAGGTAATACATCGCGAATAAACAATATCCGCGATATTTTACCTACCGCTAGAGGGCCCAGTTAGACGCAGCTAAGTACCAAAAAGATCCTAGAACAACAATTATTACTGATGATCTCAAATGGGAAAAACACATAATTGCAATTGCTAAAAGAGCCAACTCTCTATCTAATAAGGAAGGCTTTCCAACATCTGTCAATAGAGGTTTTTATCAAGATCTACGAGGCATGTATGAGACCTATTCTTGAGTATGGCTATCAGCTCTGGAACCCCTACTTATGCAAAGATGTAGATGTCCTAGAAAAGGTGCAGCGAAGGGCAATTAAAATGCCAATTTTTTTTACACTTCTGGGGGGTGAGCAGTGGATTCCGGACTTACGAACCGGCTGTGGTAGGTTTAGGACAGCTGTCTAGCCACATGTGATACACCTTACCACCCATTCACTCCCCCTTCGAAGCCATAGAATTTGAGATGCGCAAATCGCAGTTTTAGATAATTTTTCTAAGAAAGAGTTGATTATTTTTCTGGAAAGGCCAAGATCTTTAAAGAGGTGAAATAGAGATTTAGCTGGCAGGCCACGAGCGCCAACTTCCACCGCGTGAAGGTGAACAGTGAAGCCGTTCCGGGTTACGGCATTTGCAAGATCATGGTATTTATTTAATTTGTACTCGTGGTCTTTTGGGATATTTGATTCCCATGGAACAGTTAATTCTACAATAAGGGCCACCTTCCGAGATAGAGAGTAAAGAGTTATATCTGGACGGAGGGCTGTGCATCCGAGACTTTCAGGGAATTTATACTGCTTAGAGACCGAATCAACCTCCAGAATCCAATCTGTAGCTTTCTCAATTATTGAGAAAGGTTTTGTAGTTAAATGTTTTTTGCCTTTAGAGCCATCCCGCACAAACTGTAATGGGGGTTTGGAGGATACTGTCAAACCCTCGTTGGCACGAGCCACTGAGAGACTAATTACCTCGCGTATAACAGCGAGAACTTTGTCATAGCGGTAAGTGTACCGTCCTTGATCTAAGGCCACCTTGCAGCCAGCTAGAATGTGTCTAGCTGTGCAAGGGGTATTGCTACAGAGGGGACAAGAACTATCCTCGGCAAAGCTCCAACGAGCGAGGTTACTGGGGTCTGGAAGTGTACAATTCTAACACATTATTACGAGGTACTTGGGCTGGAGAATATTTACAAATTCAACGTAAACACAAATCTTCTAGGTCACAACAAAAAACTTAACCGTACAAAATTTAAATCTAATTCCTCTTAAGAACGTTCTGCAAAAATGTGGTGGACATGTGGGATAAACTACCATTTGAAGTGATTAGTGCAAGCTCTGTCAATCAACTTAACAACAGACTCGATTTGCACCTAAAACCTTATTGATATTGCCATATATATTGCCAATACTGTATAGCTTGTAACACGAGCTCCGTGTCTTCCTGCGGGTTTTCACTATTTTCACGCATTTTCTCACATTCGTATCGAAGCCGGCGCGCACGCATAGTTTTGACAGCTGAAGCGCCGAGTTCAGAAGCGAGCAACATTACGGCGAGTGACGTAACTAAAGTCTTCGCGTTGCCAGTACGACTATTGGATACGATTGCGAACCAAAATCATGAAAATGAAAAAGTCATAATTTGAGATCGAAGATGAGGCAATAAATCGTAGTTATTTGAGTAGTCGCCGAGTAAATTAATTCGTGCCTTTATACACTCAATTTCAGCATGATACAGGAGGGAGCCGCTGCCTTCTAGCGTTGGTTATCAAATATTAATGAATTCAGGGAATAACCGGGATAAATAAGATATGTTTTCAGTAGTGGTAAAATTCCTTTATTTTAATAAAATACATACACGCAATATTAAGCGCTATTAATAATTCCGGAAATTAGCGTTGAGATGTACGCGGGAAAATCCGATAGGCAAACCCTCATCTAGGCGGAATATTCTCGAAATCGACCGCCCTTGCTAGAACTCCTTCCATTCGAATTCGAGAAATCATGCGAGCCAGACAAAGTCCCGGAGAAGTCCAGAACTTATAGATAGGACCTCAATATTTTCTCCGGTAAGTGTTCGTTTGATAATTGATATTGTGAGAACTAGATTCCCTGGGGCGGGCATAGCTCGACGGGAGTTTCCGGCCTTTGGGCGGCTTGTCCGGAATCTGGAGTGCCGTCTCCTTTCCGTGAAGCCTTCCACTGCCTGGATCCCGCATACTGACGGATACGTTCTTCCGGCAGGGACTTTTGCAGGGGCGATTATTAGTCGCCCTATTTTCGGTGAAGCCTGAAGCGCCACCCATATTCTCCGGCGAACCGCCCTTAAGCAAGAACGACACTCGGGTAATCCTTCGGCCCCGACTCCGCATCAGCCGCAGCAGTAGCTCCCGGCAGTCGTCGGGGAGAATTGTACGATCGCGCGGCCGACAATACTACCGTACGATAGCAGGCGCATCGTACCACCAGCCTACCTGCTCGTCACCGGCTCGCCGCCGCGACCAGACATCCGCCGAAGACGATCGAGTGATCCCGAAGCCGTTCGCGGAGATCCAGGCTGTCCACCCTTACCAGTTCCTGAGTCATACCAACCGTACCAAGCCGACCGCGAATATCGGCGGGACACAATATATAGTATTATAGTTCAAGCTAGGGGCCGACCCGAGATAAAGTCTCATTGCTATTGATATAATTTTGATATAATGATATTTCTGACTATTTGATAATTTTCCCCACATTTGACTATTTGATTATATGATTTTTATTATTCTACGTATTTGTATTTTTGAATGTTTTCGATTTAATAATTTATAATTCAGGGAAATTAACCAGTTGTATAGATGATAGTAACTGAATAATAAAGGCCCTTGTTGGTAATTGAAAATTTATATCTCTTTCTCTCTTTTTAATAACACAAAAACCCTTTATCCCTATATCTCTCAAATATTTCCCAAGGCTATATATAGCCACATAAAAATATAGGTTACAAGCTTTACAAAATCTGATATGGTCATATCAGCAAAGCTGCCTGTCCAGAATAAATAATAATAATAATAATAACTTATTTTTTTTCTATTTAATAGGCTGCTGATTGGTGGTCAATAGGGGTTCTGACCTATGAACTCCTGACGGGGGCTTCCCCTTTCACCGTGGACGGCGAAGACAACAGCCAAGGGACCATCGCTCGAAGGATCAAATCGGGCAATGCACCAGTGCCTTCAAACCTAGGAAAATCTGTCACTGATTTCATCACCAAGTAAGTAACACTTTCTTCTTATCAAATCGAAGTTTTATCTTGACGAGGTCCTAGAAATAACACCGACCATCTTTCAGATGAAAATCATGCCCTACAAACTTCTTATTCTGGTGCGATGTCTGCAACCGAAGGATGGCGTTTACAACCATTCCCATAGATGTTCTTCTTTACCTTACATTACATTACATCACATTCGTATACGATTGGTTAATTTACCACTCCTGCTTGAGACATATTGTATTGTCATAAATTACTACGATGTACTTGGGCTAGTAGCAGTAGTAAAAGGCAAGGGGAGTTTGTATCCAGCCCTTGATGTAACCTGGATCTAAAAGATCTTTTGTAACTACCCACTTTGTGGTTGGGTCAGTGGTCTGTTAGAAGCCCGGTACTGTTTACCGGTCCATACAGAAAACTGACCTTAAGGTTGGGCAGAGGTCGCTAGGTTCAAGAAAGGCTCGTCCCAGTAAACTGTGTCTTTTTGCAGCGCCTGGGCAGCGACCAACGATATGTATGCTGTCTTCAGATTCTTCGCCACATATTTGGCAGTCCTTGTCCTCGGTCAAGCCAAGGTTGAAAAGATGTGCTCTAAGGGTCGTGTGTCCGGTGAGACCGATGGTGGTTCTAAGGTTCTTCTTGCTCATGTCAATTAGGGCCTTGGTTTTCTAAGGAAATGATTGCTCCATCATGGCCTTTGCCTGGCGACATCCTTGGCTCTTTTTCCAGGATGCCCGAGGTTCCTGCTCCAAGCAGTCCCTGATAATTTTCTTACCTATGCGAAAGGGACTCCAATAACTGGCTCCATTGGGCATTTCAGTGTGCCCAGTTTTGCCAGTCTGTCGGCCTCTTCGTTGCCGGGTGTGCCTTAACCCTTCAAGCCCCGCGACTTCTATATCGAAGTCAACTGAACGCGTCCAGGAAAAGTGATTTGATTGGGTTTTTCGTGTCATTCCGTATTCAGTTGTATTTTATTTAAATGCACGATGATATTTGTATCATCGTGCATTTAAATAAAATACAACTGCATACGGAATGACACGAAAAACCCAATCAAATCACTTTTCCTGGACGCGTTAAGTTGACTTCGATATCGAAGTCGCGGGGCTTGAAGGGTTAATAGCCTGGTGTCCATATTGAGGTGATTTTTTTGGCTTTTCCCAATTTGTTGAACTCTTGCATACAGTCCCAGACCACAGAAGATTCTGTGGTGACTTTAGCCAGAGCGTCCAATGCTGCTGTCAGAGCAGATGAAGATTTTTCTATTTTGTTTAATATTTTTTTGCGGACAAAAGAGTATTACCTGGGCTAAAGAATATTAACAAAAAACTCAATCTTGCAATATTTAAATGTAATCCTCTTAACCCCTCGAGCCTCAGAGGGACCGATCGGACTCAAACGGAAAAGCACAGTTGCGCCTCGTTGGGACCGATCAGACTCTAAAGTTAGTATTCTAAAGTTCTAATAGGCAACAATTCTAACGTGGAACAACGGTTTGGTAGAAATTAATATTTTGGTCGGCCGCCATAATAAATCAAAAATTTCCATAATTATACATAGTCTTTCAAAGACATGCACTCGCAAAATCTCGCAGCTCAAGGGTTTAAGAATGTTCTGCAAAATAGAGTGGTGGACATGTGGAATAAACTACCACTTGAAGTGATTTGTGCAAGCTCTGTCAATCAATTTAACCCTTGGAGTAAATGGGTATTTTCATGGATGCATCTGTCTCTTTTGCAGGATTTTCGGCGACATCGACTTAAAGTACTATAACTACGAAACTACTACACCAATCATAAAAAGAACAACTGCACAATGATTGCATTGAAATTTCGAATATAGAATATTGAAATATCATTTTGTAAAACAATTAGATAATTATGAATAAATATGAGAACGTCAAAGAAGTGAAAAAAACGCGCGACCAGATTTGGTCGACTCGTACTCAACGGATAATTGTTACGCGACCAGATTTGGTTGACTCATACTTAACGGGTTAAAAACAGACTGGATTTGTACCTAAAAACCTGTTAAAATTGGATACATGTTTAGGTGACTACAACATCTCGTCGCCTTACAATTATAACTCGATAACTCGAATTTAGTAGTTCTGAGATAAGCGCGTTTAAATGTGTTTTTTAAAATTTCAACTCGTCCACCATTATTGATTTGTCGAAACTAGTAAGTGGACCTAAATAATTACCTTAACCCCTTGCGGCCCGCGGTTTGAATTTTAATGTGTGCCTTACGGCCCATAAGAAATTCGCGAGTCTGAAAAAAAAAGATGGCGTTTCAGAAAAAAAACGATTACTCCGAAACTGTCACACCGATCGTCTAAAAAAGACCTGTTTTATGTTCCTATTGAAATTTGCTATTAGATATTTGTAACGTCGTTATGTAAAGCAATAAAGATTATTCATAATTATTAGTCAAAGTTGTACTAACGATAAAAATTAGCCACTGGCGATAAAAGAAATATTTTTGTTCAAAATACTCATTTCGGTAAGCCCTCGGTATGAAATTTCTACTCGAATAAATAATAGTATCATTATAATATATAAAGAACTTACGATTATGACGATATAATCACACAAACGAACGTTTTTTCTCTTTACGTCTCGAACGTCTTGTTTACCGGCCGAGCGATCGCGGCACTATGGATCTTCAAAAATTTGTAGTGGCTAGTCAACGTGACGAAAAATACTTATCTGGCTACCAAACGGTAGAGAATTTTCTCCGCTCCTCGCACATACTACTGGCTAAGTGGTTGGTGCGAGACAGTAAGATTAAATAATCCATAATTAGCGGTCGGCCTCGCCTGGCCATTTCGGGCCGTCTGGGGTTCGACGGTAAATATCAATTCTGGACGTTTCGGGCCGTCTGGTACGCGAGGGGTTAACCTAGATAAGTGGTGATATCGAGTTTTTGATCTGCGATAGCACAGTGCTGTGAACTTTCAGCTAGATAAGTCTACAGATTTTTAGTATTATAGCTGGAGCTGATTTTCAACTTATCAACCACTGTTAACTCCTAAGGGTGTTAACGGTGGTTGTTCAGTTATCTGGTTTACGACCTAACCACACGGCCCAGTGGCATAGTGGTTAGGTCGCCTGATCTTACATTGTAAGGTCCCGGGTTCGATTCCCGGCTGGGTCACCATTTTTCCGTTGGGATCAAATTAACGGAATTGCATTTTCAATTCTGTCGATCGAATGCAATAACAAGACACACACTTACAGACATGTTACACGCACACATACATATAACACGTCATAGTAGGGTTGGTTGTAAGAGATTGTCATATGACAATAAACCCGCCCATTGTGACATTTTCACAATAAAGAGTATAAACAAACAAACAAACAAACATACTTATCTCAAGAATGTCAATTTTTGAGTTATCAAGTTATAAGTGTAAGGCGACGATCTGATCTGGACGCATCAGCAAAGCTGCCTGTCCAGAACAAAAAAAAATAATAATAATAACTTAGTTTTTTAAAATAATAATAATAACAAACTAATAAACTGAATGCACACATTCTGAACTCTTCGAGTTCATCTATCGAGATGTATTTATTCTTCAGTCTGATCGAGATAAGCCAATCAAAGATGCAGATTTTAAAAGACCTTGCACTGACCGGTTTTTATGGGAGTTAATAGACCCTTGCTGAGTTAGCCACGAAGACCCATTCTGTTCAGGGTTGGTCACACTCACGGGTCAACACCTATCCGACGGCCTCCACGGATGAAGTGCGAGCCTGGGTAGTACTCTGGCCTTATGGTTAGTTTCCTCTGGGAATCAACCATCTGGCGCTCCTGGACGGTCTGCGCACCGTGCAGCGTAAGCCAATCGACTGTGCACTCTGACTAACAGTCGGGGGAGTCTGGAAGCTGTACTGTTTCCTATAGAGCGGGGGTGGTTGCGGACCTTACGGCGACTGCTCTTGAAACGACCATCGGCTACCCGATCCTGGGTGAACAGCCGGGCAAAGGTATACACCGTTTCACCGCTTCGTAAGGGAGAGGACCGCGCAAGCGACGTCGAACTCATAACCAATCGAGAGACTGGAGTAATCTGGTCACAATTGGAAGTAAGGACATGAGTGTAAGCCCGCCGGGTAACACTCCTGGCTATCTCGTGGTTAAGGCGTTGGCCTCTTACGGGTTTGTGGCGGAGCTAGACGGTGGACTGTTTTGTCCAAGTCTTCTGCGCTCACTCCAGGGAGATAGAACGACTAATCGTTAAAACTTCCTGAGGTGACGGGCTCGCCCGCTGTAGTCGACAACCCTAGTTGACCGGTTTTTTTATTTTCTTCAGATTGTTGGTGAAAGATGATAAACTACGACTAGGTGGTGGACCAAGAGATGCTGAGGAACTGAAAAATCATCCTTTCTTCAAGGTATGTCCTTACCGCTTCAACTTGTACACTCCCAAAAAACATATATGATTGTATTGTAACATATTTTTATCTACTTACTAGCTGACCTGTGCCCACTTCGTTGGGCGGTAAACATTGTTACTTATGATGAAATTATGAGTTTGGTTTCGGTTAGTACTGAGTGCTATGATTTATTTCCTGACTGCCAAAAGGAGGGTTATATTTTTACTTCATATGTATGTGTGTATTTGCACGCCAATTTGGCTATATTACCAGGTTTTAAATGAGTGAATGAAATGATTATGATTGAAAAAATTATGTTTATTTTAAATGTTTAAACCTTCTTTGTATACTATATTAGATGTAATGTTATTATTTGGTACCAAAATATATTGTCTTTCAGGAATTCCAACCCGAGATACGGTCGCGGTTCCATACCTATGTTGTATTATCTCTTTAACCATTTATGCAGTAAAAGGGAAATTATATGCAGTCTTTTGTTTTAAACACTTGAGACGATAAATTTACTTATTTTGATAAGAATTCATAATTGTTGATAATATGACCAATAAACATGACCTAACGATTCAAATTATTTTTTAATATAAAAAACTACTTTCTGTGACCTAAATATAAAATTTAGACATATGCTGTCGCTCACTTTTTGTAGGCATTATCAAGCTCTACAACTTTTCTCTAGAATTTAATCATATAGTTAGTTAGTTAGTTGTACTGGGCGTTCCTCCGCAAGTCGACATCCAGTGTGCCTATTTTGCGTGTAACGGGGGTAGCGCTATTCCACCCACCCCAGCTCCTCGACGAAAGCCAGCAGGGCTTTCAGGTTTCCTGCTGCCTCGCGCAGGGTGCCTGGAGTCCCAAGGTGTTTTGTCCTGTATACTTCTACCTGTTTACAATCTAGCAGAATGTGTTTTGTGGTTTCTTCCGCCTCCATGCATGCTCTGCACATAGGGCTATTCGTTCCGCCCATGTTGAAGAGGTGTTTGTTTAGTGTGTTGTGTCCTGTTATCAGTCCCACTAGTTTGCGTAGTTGGGGCCTTTTTGTCCTTAGAAGTGTTTTGGTAAGTTTGTGGTTGTATTCCACTACTATTTCTTTGGTTTGTCTGCAGGTGTCTATCTCTTTCCAGTATGTTTGATGTAGTTGTTTGTAGTGGTTGTCAAGTTGGTTGTTTATGTGCGAGTAGGGTAGGGGCACGATAGGTTCGGGTCCGTATGCCGGTGTGTCTGAGCCCTTACGGGCTAGTTCATCCGCAGCATCGTTTCCTCTTGAGTTACTGTGTCCCTTGATCCATTTCAGTGTCACCTTATTGCCTTTTCCGCATACCTCGAGGAGGCTTTGGTGGCATTCGTATACGAGCCCAGATGTAAATCTATCGCTTCCCAGTGCCTGTAGCACTGACCTGCTGTCCGATAGAATACATATGTTTTCGTGTTTTAGCTGCCGCTGTTTCACTGCGTTGTAAGCTTCTATTATTCCCATACATTCTGCTTGGAAAACTGTGTTGTGTGCTCCGAGTGGTTTGAAGATGTGTATATTTAGGTCTTCCGAGAAGACACCACATCCTGTACCTTTGTTGGTTTTTGATCCATCTGTGTAGATTCTTAGGTCCGTTTGATTCAGTGCTTCTTTTGAGTCTTCTGTTAATGATATGGCATATTCTTTCCAGAAGATCATAGTTTTGGGTATTCTGTCGATTGCCGCTTCCAGCATTGGAAAACTTGACAGTATATTATCATATATATTCGTGTGCGGTGTTTTATATTTGGTCCATAAGTTTAGATTCTTTAGACGAAGAGCCGTTGCGGCTGCTTCTTTTTGTATATGTAGGTGTAGTGGTAGAAGCCCTAGCATGATTTCCAGCGCCGCTGTCGGAGTTGTTCTCATGCAGCCGGTCGCTGCTATACATGCTAGCCTTTGCATTTTCTGTAATTTGTTGATTGCAGTAGTGAGTTGGGTGCGGGGCCACCATACTACAGCTCCGTAGCTTATCATTGGTATTATTATCATTTTGTACAGCCACAGTATAATGTGTGGGGCTAGTCCCCATTTCTTGCCCACCATTCTTCGGCATTGCCAGAAGGCGACTGTTGCTTTGTTTAGTTTGTTGTCTAGGACTTAATCATATATCTCTCATCGTTAAAGCAGCGAAAGTCTTTTTATTTTTCGGATTATTATATATCCTATGACACTCACAAATAATGTGGCTTTCTATTGGTAAAAGAATTTTCAAAATTGGTTCAGTAGATCCAGAGATTAGTCCCTACAACGTCACAAACTCACAAACTTTACCTCTTTATAATATTAGTTTAGGTTATCATGACTATTCATTTAGCCTACTTTAGTACGAGCAAAGCCTAGGCAGCATGGCTTAGCAACGAAGTTTATGTATGATTATTAATGTCAAATAAAGATCTATGGAGATAAAACATTTTATCTTTGGAGATAAAACAGGGATTTGGCCGGCAATACACGACCGTCAACTTCCACCGCATCAATGTGAATATAAAAGCTGTTCTGTACGACGGCATTAGTGAAATCATGAAGGGCTATTCTCCTAGATAAAGAGTAAAGGTTTATATCTGGATGAGCCATGCATCCGGGAATTCCATGAAAATGATACTGCTTAGAGACCGAATCGACCTCCAGAGATCAATTCAGTCTCTAAGCAGTATCAATCCCCTGAAAGCCTCGGATGCATAGCCCTTTAGCTAAATAACTCTTTATTTCCTATGTCTGAAGATGGCCTTTATTGTAGAATTAACTGTTCCACGGGAATCAAACATCCAAAGAGAAAAGTACAAATTAAATAAATGCTATGATCCCGCAAATGCCGTCATCCGGAACGGCTTCATTGTTCACATTCATGTGGTGGAAGTTGTCACTCGTGGCCTGCCAGCCAAATCTGTTTACCTCTTTAAAGATCTTGGTTTCTACAGGAAAGTAATCAACTCCTTCCTAGAAAAAATATCTAAAACGGTCTATCTAAAAATATCTAAAAATATATAATCAACGGTAAATAAAAAAAGTTATTAACCCCTCAAGCCCCGATTGGCCGATATCGGCCACAAAACAATTCAGCGTGATGGCCCCGTTTTAATTTTATTTTAATTTAATTTGTTTGATTTTATTATGTTTTATTAGGTTAATATGTTTCATTTTAATTATGGGTACAGTGGTTTGGCAGTAATTAATGTTTTGGTGAGACAGTGTCGTAATTCAATTTTTTTACTAATTTTTACAAAATTTTTTTGGGACAGCAACTTGTCAATCGGCTGAGGGGCCGAGGCCTGAAGGGTTAAATCTAGGTGCATAGTCCCTGGAAAAATACTTGGATTTATAAGTCCAATAAATAAATACAAACGGAGCTGCCATGGAATTCACCGACCGGAGTCGGGCCCATCATAATACTATTTTTTTTACACTTCTGGGGGGTGAGCAGTGGATTCCGGACTTACGAACCGGCTGTGGTAGGTTTAGGACAGCTGTCTTGCCACATGTGAGCGTTCACCTTACCACCCATTCACTCCCCCTTCGAAGCCATAGAATTTGAGATGCGCAAATCGCAGTTTTAGATAATTTTTCTAAGAAAGAGTTGATTATTTTTCTGGAAAGGCCAAGATCTTTAAAGAGGTGAAATAGAGATTTAGCTGGCAGGCCACGAGCGCCAACTTCCACCGCGTGAAGGTGAACAGTGAAGCCGTTCCGGGTTACGGCATTTGCAAGATCATGGTATTTATTTAATTTGTACTCGTGGTCTTTTGGGATATTTGATTCCCATGGAACAGTTAATTCTACTATAAGAGCCACCTTCCGAGATAAAGAGTAAAGAGTTATATCTGGACGGAGGGCTGTGCATCCGAGACTTTCAGGGAATTTATACTGCTTAGAGACCGAATCAACCTCCAGAATCCAATCTGTAGCTTTCTCGATTATTGAGAAAGGTTTTGTAGTTAAATGTTTTTTGCCTTTAGAGCCATCCCGCTCAAAATTTGGAATTAAAATAGGGGAATTAAAATACGACGCCGCACAGGGGAATTAAAATACGACGCCGGATAGGTTTTCAAAATTTGTCGGGGAAATAAGCGGATTTGAGAGGCAAACGTTCGCTATTTACCCAGTGTAGAAAAATTGGTAATTCAAAAATCTACAGCCGTCTCGGGCACTAGAGATCCCGGAAAGGAGTCCCGTGTAATATTTAAGTGGGATTACGCATATTATTCCGGGATCTCGATTATAATTTTGAATTCGCCGCGGCCGACTTCCATCGCCAAGCCGCCGTGCCATCGAGTTGCCAGTCACTGCCCCGACAATCTCCTCTTCGCCGGCTTTCCATAGCCGAAATCATCGGACGGGGAGCGATATCGGGACGCTCCTGAACCTAAGGAAGGCGCTTCTTCTTCTTCGTCGTCGCCGAAATCGCCGACTGCTCCCGCCATCGGACGAGCGCGACCTACCCACATCAGCGATACCGACGACTATCCCGAAGACTGCCGGATTCCTGGAGCGGAAACCTCGGGGGAATTGTCACTGGAGGACCTCATCCATTACCGATCCCGTTTAAAATCGTTTACCGCCCCCATAACGCAATTTAATATAAACTTGCTAGCCGACCTTGACAGGTCTCATGCTAATTTTCATTATAAAATTAGCACGCCAGCTGATGACACAGAACTACGCAAAACGACTGAAGCGACACAACATCCTAGAGCTGCAAGACAGACAGTAGCTCTAGGCCTTAAGGATGAGTGGATGCTCTCGCTGGGGAGCACATTCTGCAAGAGATTAAGCTATGTCACCACATCGACTCATAGTCCTTCGACTGATTGCCAATAAACCAGGAACAAAAAAAAACAAAAAAAAAAAAAAATATATTTTTCTCCAGTTACTAATAATAATTTTGACTCCTTTAAATTCGTCTCCTTTTATACATTATCTCAAGCATTGCATTCTAAAAATATAAATATCTTTTTACTACAATGTAACCAGTTTGGAATTCTAAGAAATAAAGTATACTTTTCTACTTTTCCAAGTTTTTCTATCAATTGGAAAACCATATACGTTACAATTTATGAGGTATCACCGCATAAAATCATTAACGCATGCCTACGAGATGCCACTGCAATGAGAATTACAAGAAAACTAAGCTATTTGAGCCCTTGGGACATGACCAGAACAATCCGGAGAGTGATTTTACACTAATAACAAAAAACGCAAATTCAATTTCGTCACAAATCGATTGACGATATGCAGTGTGATGTTAAGGGTGTTAGCTTCCCCTCCTTGACCAATACTTGTGTTGACAGGGTTTGAATTGGTCTGCTCTGGCCCAACGACAGCTGCCAGCTCCGTTTGTGCCGCGGAGTTCGCACGCCGCCGACACTTGCAACTTTAGCGATGAATTCACCTCCATGGCCGCAACGGATACACCCTCCGCACCCCCACCAAATCATGATAAATTATTTATTGGTAAGTTTATCTTAATAAAATTTCATCCTGCGTGAGTTTGTGCTTGCAAAACTCAAAAAGTAGTCGGATTGGTTGACTTGAAATTTTAACATATCGTTGCACGCGAATACGCGCATGTTTCTATAGTAAAATGAAATTTTGACAAAACGCATTCGGATGTTATTATAGTAAAATAAAGATTTGAATAGTGTTGCATTCGAATATGCGCATGTTTTTATAGTAAAAAGAAATTTGTACACAACGTTGCATTCGAATACGCATGAGTTTTTATAGTGAAATGAAATTTCAACACAACATTGCATTTGAATACCCGCATGGTTTTATAGTAAAATGAAATTTTGACAACGTTGCATTCAAATACGCGCTTGTTTTTATAATAAAACGAAATTTGGACTCAACATTGCATTCGAATACGCGCATGCTTTTAAAGTAGAATAAAATAGTAATGTTTTTATAGTAAAATGAAATTTCGACACAATATTGCATTCAAATACGCGCATGTTTTTATATTATTATTATTATTATTATTATATTATATACTAGCAGCTTAAGGCTGATGCGTGTATATCACATGCACTTGTTTTTAAACTTGTGACTGTTTTGCACTAAGAAAATTGTCCAGTTTATTTTTAAAGCTATTGACAGACATAGCACTGATCACATCCTCTGGCAACGCATTCCAAGCATCCACTACACGATTTGTCAAAAAATATTTCCTGGGGTTCGATGCTGCAATTGTCTTATTTAGCTTCGACAAGTGTCCACGCAGTTGCTTATTGGTGTTCAGGGTATACATGCTCTCGAGGTTGGGCACACTGTAATAACCGTGAAGCATTTTGTAGCTTTCTTTCAGTCGTACTTCGTATGGTTTGTTCCTCAGCGATGCACCAACTTTGTTGCTCTTCTCTGAACTCTTTCCAGGTGCTCTATATCCTTCCGAAAGTAAGGATTTATACCTGGTAGGAGTATTAGAGGAGCGGGCGAATGTAGGTTTTATAGAGCTTGAGGGAAAGTTCACTGGTGATAGTGGAAAAAGCTTTTCTTATTAAATTTAGAAGTGAGTTTGCTCTCTTAACTATTTCGATTATGTGGGCTTCCCATTTGAGGTCCCAGGAGGTAGTGATGCCGAGGTCTTTCTGGGTCATAACTGACTGTACTGTTTTCCCCTCAATCGTATATGCTAGCCGTGGATTTCTAGATCCGATATGTAGGACAGTGCATTTATCTGCATGGAGAGAAAGCAGCCATTCCTTGGTCCACTGCACTGTAGAGTTAACCCCTTGAGTATGATACGACCAAATCTGGTTCTGAAACAATTATCCGTTGAGTATGATACGACCAGATCTGGTTCCGCGTTTTTTTCACTTCTTTGACGTTCTCATATTTATTCATAATTATCTAATTGTTTTACAAAATGATATTTCAATATTCTATATTCGAAATTTCAATGCAATCATTGTGCAGTTGTTCTTTTTATGATTGGTGTAGTAGTTTCGTAGTTATAGTACTTTAAGGTTGATGTTGCCGAAAATCCTGCAAAAGAGACAGATGCATCCATGAAAATACCCATTTACTCCAAGGGTTAAGGCTGTCTAGGATGTTCTGGTGAGCTATGAGTGGGTTTGCGAAAAACTTGGTGTCGTCGGCAAATAGAGCAAAATCTAATTCCATAATTGAATCCAGAATCAGGTCCTGGAAGGTTCATTATAGTATAATGAAATTTCGACACAGCATTGCATTCGAATACGCGCATGTTTTTAGAGTAGAATAAAATTTCGACTTAACATTGTATTCAAATAGGTGCATGTTTTTATAGTAAATTGAAATTCGGATACAATGTTGCAATAATAATATTTAAATTCCACTATTTCTTTTAATGTCTTTTACTGTAATAATGTTTTGTGTTTTTTTCAGGTTTTTCTTTCATAGCTCCTAGTATACTATTTGCAGAGAATATAATAACTGAAGAAACGTTGAGGAGGGTCAAGATGACAAATAAGAGGCCAGATCTGAACTCAATCACTAAATCAATGCAACGGGTGAGAAATTTATATTTAACGAGTGGTATTACCCGGCGTTGCCCGTGTTATATCTGTTCTCAAATACCAATGTATACCAATTTTCATGGCGATCGGTTGAGCAGTATAGAAGTTGGTGTGCTGCAGCGCCGTCTAGTTGAAAGTTGCAACAAAGGGGATATATATAAAAACCTTAACCATGAAAAAATACATATATATGCCAACATTCATGGTGATCGGTCAAACGGTTTCGGAGTCTATTAAACTCGGATAGACGGGCATACAGATATACCAACATCCATTTTATATTATATTATTTTGGCCTGTTTTTAAAATTTAAACTTTGAATGCCTATATCTCGCTTATTTATCGCGACCGACACAATTTTCTTCCAGATTTAGCATTAAAATGAAAAAAATTGGAGAGAGGTTCCTATACTGCAGTTATTCCACTTTTATAACTATGTGATAATACTTACATGTATATATATATTAATTAAAGAGTTTTGAACAATGAAGCACAAAAAATTAAAAAGCAGGAATAATTTCACTGTATTACCTTCACAATATTTTGAATTTAGAATAACGCTTGGCCGACTATGACGTTTGTAGGTTTAACATAGCAGCGCCATCTATGGATTACTCAATAGATAACGCCATCTGTTAAAATCGTTTGGAACTAACAGATAATTGCGAATGTCAAATAATAGACATTGCAATAAAATAATATCGCGACTATAAATTAAGACGTAAGCTATCCTATCTTTCAAGTTGGATCAAACTGCACATTGTGTGCAAATTTGATTCAAATCGGTTAAGTAGTTTAGGAGTCCATCGCGGACAAACAACGTGACACGTAATTTATATATATATTAAGACTAGTGAAATGTTACTTGGCGATGCTCGGCTGTCCGCTTCTTTCTATACCACTCTTACCTCTCTCCCATACCCATGTAGCCTATGTTACTCACCATTCCTTCAGCTATCTCTATTCAAAAAATACATCGGAGCATTGGTCCTTTTTCACTTTCTATTTTGCTATTATAAAATGTTCATGGCGATCGGTTGAACGGTATAGTAGTTTATGTGCTGCACTGCCATCTAGTGGTGAGTTAAAACAAAGTGCTTGCTGTCTCTTTTACACCCATTAACTAAGTATCTTTGTCGCTGTCCAACTTTAAGCAATCATTGAAAAAGCACTTCCTTTTACAATAAATATGAACCATAAATGCTAACCTTTCCGTTATCCCCTCCCTTTCCTTACCTTGTTTTGGCAATTATTTATTTATTTATATATTTGTTAAGATGTAATATTTGTATGTATATATGTATTATGTCTTACTTGAAAATTTATTTATTTACTTTTTACTTTAGATACACACAAAATGCATCATATATGCTATAATTTAAAATTTCATTTTATATCTTTTTGTATCATATTAATTTCTTTTTACCTACTCTTCTTTTCACACCAGCATGTTGGTTGACTGGAAGATATTGTTATGTAGCAATAAGTCCGCCATTGTACGTTATTTCTATTGTGCAATAAAGAGATTTTTATTCATTCATTTATTCATGCATATCTAGGACTGGTCGAATGACAGCAGCCTTGTGAACAATCTCCTACCCCCACATGATTTCCTTTTTTCTTTTTTTTTCTCTAACAAATTCTTCTCCATTCTTCCAGCGAAGAATCTACCTATCAAAATTATTTTACCCTTTATGTAGTAAGGTCCCATATGTGGTGGCGTTTGAGTCTTTTCATAGTCATTGCTTTACTTAAGGCTATGGCTAAGGTATTGGTATATGCTCACATACCATATGATTTCCTGATGTAATAAGAATAAGATTCCTTTAACCCTTCAGGCCTTGGCCCCTCAGCCGATTGACAAGTTGCTGTCCCAAAAATTTTTAGTAAAAATTAGTTAAAAAATTGAATTACGACACCGTCTCACCAAAACATTAAATACTGGCAAACCACTGTACCCATAATTAAAATGAAACATATAACCATAATAAAACATAATAAAATCAAACAAATTAAACTAAAATAAAATTAAAACGGGGCCGTCACGCTGAACCGTGTTGTGGCTGATATCGGCCAATCGGGGCCTGAGGGGTTAAGAAAAAGATACAGGGTATTTTGACTAAAAACCCCATTTATAGCATTGAGGATTTCGACAATATCAATTTTTCGCAGCTCTATTGACCACTTGACTATTATTATTCCTTATTCTTTCTATTGTTGACTATTTTACAATTGCGTTTTTTGTTTTCTAACTATTGGCTATTGACTATTATTATTATTACTGTTGGTTTGTATTTGAGTTTTTTCTTTAAAATATCTTGCCGTATGATAATTTGTGAAATTATCCAATTGTTTGTTTGTCACGCTTGTTTGTTTGATTATTTAGTAGGTACTATTGTCCACATGAAAATTCTACGAAATTATGTAAGAATTTTAATTGAAAATATTGGAAAATGTTGTTTCTTCATACCTTGCAATACCGACGTTCATACCTTATACCTTAATAGGTATATATTTAAATATTATACTTGCTATTTTTTGTTAGTTTTTGATATAATTAAGTGTAGGAATCCCTATCAACTGGTTTAAAAATAAAAAAAATAAAAAAATAAAATCTTTCAGGGGCATCTCTGTAACTACCAGACCGATTTCGATGAAAATTATGGCGTTTATTAGAGGAAATACCGCACTAGCCTAATTTTCACAAGCTTTTATTTACCTTGCAATGTTTGTCAGTATGTTTGTTTAGATCAAGTATTGCCAGCTGAATTAGAACCACTTCCTCTTCGCTTATCCTATGAAGTTGAAATTCCACATGTTGGTTCATTTCCGATGACAATGTATTTTATGGTGACCATGACCTGATTCTACACCCAGGATCGGCTCCGGACGAGGATACTCTTTCATGGTCAACAGCACAGACACAATTTTGTAGACGCATTTAATTATGATAGCCCTTTCTAAATTTCACCTTGACATGGCTGCTGCACCCAGGGTTGACTGCAGACGAGGGGACTCCTCAACGGTCAACAGCACAGAAATGAAATTTTGTATAAGCATTCAATTATGATAGCCGGTTCTAAGTTTCACCGCGACAGGGCTGCTGCACCCAGGGTTGGCTTTCACCGAGGGTACTCCTCAACGGTCAACAGCACAAATACGAAATTCTGTATAGCATTCTAGTTCAACTTCTAAGTTCCACTATGACATGGCTGCTGCCCTCGGAGTCGGCTCGGGACAACTTGGGTTGTCGACTACAACGGGCGAGCCCATCACCTCAGGAAGTTTTAACGATTAGTCGTTCTATGTCCCTGGAAGTGAACGTAGAAGACTTGGGGACAAAACAGTCCACCGTCTAGCTACGCCACAAGCCCATAAGAGGCCAACGCCTTTACCCGCGAGATAGCCAGGAATGTTACCCGGCGGGCTGACACTCACACCCTTCCTTGCAATTGTGACCAGATTACTCCGGTCTCTCGATTTGTTACGAGTTCGAGGTCGCTTGCGCGGTCCTCTCCCTTACGAAGCGGTGAAATGGTGTATACCGAATCTATCGCGGACCACAGCGTCCTTTGCCCGGCTGTTCACCCAGGATGAGATAGCCGATGGTCGTTTCAAGAGCAGTCGCCGTAAGATCCGCAACCACCCCCCGCTCTATAGGAAACAGTACTGCTTCCAGACTCCCCCGACTGTTAGTCAAAGTGCACAGTCGATTGGCTTATGCCGCACGGTGTGCAGACCGTCCAGGAACGCCAGAAGGTTGATTCCCAGGGGAAACTGACCATAAGGCCAGAGTCCTACCCAGGCTCGCAATTCATGCATGGAGGCCGTCGGATAGGTTTTGACCCGTGAGTGTGACCAACCCTGAACAGAATAGGTCTTCGTGGCCAACTCAGCAAGGACCCATTAACTCCCGGTCGGCTCAGGACAGTGCATTTTAATAAATGCTTGTTTTTAAAAATGTGTAATTAACTAATATGTTTTCTTCACAGAATTCGACGTTTTTCCAACATTACCGGCCATCTGTGAACGGTAACACTGTGATAGGAGACGGGTCGTTCTCCGCATGCAGACTCTTCACAAATATTATTTCTAGGAAAGATTTCGCAATTAAGGTAAATTTACACATGGAACTGTCACGCTTGGATACAGTATTCACTTACGATGTGTATTTATTTACAGGTTGTATCTAACATAACAAACGTTAATAGGGAAATTGATATTTTAAAATTGTGTCAGGGTCACCCGAACATTATGCGACTTCACGACGTATATTCCGATAGTGTGAGTATTGAATCATTTTAATTTATCTATTTTTTAGAGATCTTGTTCTGTTATTATTTATTTATTTCAGATTTTGTATCATATAATTCAACTATGATTACACTAGGAAAAAATAATGACATACCTTTCTTATTAACCCCTCCTCTCGCGAAGTAAAAACTCACCTATCACTTTTGCGCGCGACATATTCGGGCAAAAAATCGACGCGAGTCAACGGCCTTGAGAAAAACGATCATAACTTATAAACCACTAAACGGATTAAAAAAAGATGAAGAGAAAAATGATCGCATTGAAATTTGACATATAAAACATTATAACCTTGTCTCGTAAAACAATTAAGATAATTATGAATAAATATTACAAAATTGGCAAACTGAAAAAACTTGCCTATAAAATCATTTCGATTTTTTTGTCACAAAATACGTAAAATATGCAAAAATTGTAAATACAGTTATGTTCTTTATTAAATGCTTTACCAAAACGATATTTTTTTTTTACTTATTTGCATACAAAAATATTTATTTATTCAGCCAAGAAAAATTTTATGTATTCTCGTAAAAAAAAAAAAAAAAATTATTTTTAATTTGTGACTACTTATGGTATTTTTTTATATGAAATTCTTTCAAAATAACTTTATTACTACATCACTTTATTACTACACTTCTTAGAAATCACACCAGAACTTTGAGCTTTGTCTGATATTATAGAAAAATCTAAAGTTTTGAGAGTTTCCGCGTCCGAACTTAATAATAAACTTTGAATGCTCATAATATAAAATTCGTTAGATTTTTTCAATTATATTGTCTTATCATAGACTTATTATATGTCTAATAACTAATTACTATACTCCAAAGAGTCACATTTCATCGAAAAACTATGGAAAATCGCACTTTATTCTCTCATAGTAATTATCAAAACAAGTTTCTTTGCGCGATTCATATTACAAAACAAGATATAATGTTCAAAATACGCCTAATTATGTGATAACTTAGGATGTAAATGAAGCAATACTTATTTTGTTAGTAAATTAAAGCGACATTACGTCATATTTCGCAATATATCGGGATATTTCATAAACATTACAAAATAATAACAACCATTTTTTCGCGAGCCGTTTGTTGTCGCCGAAGTGTTTTCTTTAAAAATTCGTGAAAAACAGCAAATGGACTATCTCAAATGACTAATCCTCATTCCGAAACTACTTAAAATGCATATTACGCACTGTTCTCCAGTAAATAACACTCAAAAACTGCACACACACACTTTTTATCACCAATTTCGCGGAGCCGTACGCGGCCGTTCGATTTGCCGACGGGAGACTAGGCGTTTGACGTCTATGCTCACTTTTTAAATCGTTGTTCGATATTGCCACACGGAAATCTTGAATTAAAGATATTTTGGCCATATCGTTGCGCCCTCAGAAAGCATATAGTACGACGTTTCGAATCGTAAATTGCATTTTTCGCAGCGGCGAGCGCTTGGTCCGGTAGCGGACATTACGGAGTTTAGGCGGCCGACATAAATGTCCCGAAATGGATGTTACGGAGCGAGCGGGTTAACTATACCCTCTCATACCTTTATTATTAGCTATGGAACCATAACTTCTACAACATTTTGATAGAACTTTCGATGTCTACAATCTCGTCATACATTTTCCATATAATACTAAGACAGTATTGTAGAAGTTTTGTTTTTTTTTGTTTCAGCATAATGTATACATGGTATGTGAATACTGTCGCGGAGGCGACTTGGGTTCTCTCATGAGGAACCACCCTAGTGGTCTCACCGAGACCTTCGTACAGTTCCTAGCAATTCAATTAACAGACGCCGTTTCACATCTACACAAACGTAGGATAGCACACCGTGATATTAAACCTGAGGTATGTATATCTAATCATATATACCTTTTATTCAATTGAAGTATAACTGGGGGTGTCGAACACAACGGGCGAACCTATCATCCCAGGGAGTTTTAGAATAGAATAGAATGGAATAACTTTATTGTGCTATAAAAACATAACTTAATGAATTATACTGGTTTTATAAAAAAGACAATTTATGAACAAATGGCGGACTTATCGCGATAGCGATATCTTACAGTCAACCATTTGATAAAATAATTCCTAATTATCACCTTACAATACACAAAGAAGTAGTAAAGTTAAATTTAAAATAAACGTATACAAATATATGTCAGTAACTTATGCTAAGGTTGCCCAGGGAATGATAAAGGAGAGGTCAAGGTGAGGTATTTGGTTAGTGGCTGTGTAAAAATAAATGTTTCTTCAACAACTTTTTGAAAGTATGCAGCGAAGGTGCATGCCTGATAGAGTGAGAGAGCTGATTCCATAAACGAGTAGAATGGACCGTAAAAGAGTGCGCGTAAACAGAAGAATGATGTATCGGAATGGTGAGTGCGTTATCCCGGCTTGATCGAAGTGGAAGACCGTGGCCTCCCAAAGGGTGGAAATTCTCCTTGAGATAGGAGGGTGAAGTGGGGTTATTGAGTATGTTGTAGAGTAGCGACAACGTATGCGAATTTCTTCGATCGCGAATAGGAAGCCAATGAAGTTGCTCACGAAAGCAGCTAACGTTGGTCGAACTTTAACGAGTTTTAACGGCATTAAGTCGTTCTATCTATCATAGAGTGAATGTAAAAGACTTTGGAGGACAAAAGACAGTCGACTGTCTAAGGGTGACTTGCACCAACCGGCCTGTTAACCTCTGCTAACCGTCGTTAGCTAACTACGATAAACTATTCAACAGCCGGTTAAATTATGTCGGCTTGCACCAACTATTTGGACGTTCCGGTTAACTAACGCCGGTCGGAGTCCGCAAAATCCGAGTGTTGGACATAACACTAAGACCCATGTGTTCAGGGTCGGTCAAAGTCAACACCCATCCGGCGGCCTCCTCGTAGAAGTGCGAGCAAGGGTAGGACTTTCGCCTGCAAGCCAGTTTCCCCTAGAGTCAATTTTCAGGCACTCCTGGACGGTTTGCGCACCGTGCGGCGTTAACCAATCGATTGTGCATTCTGACCGACAGCCGGGGAAGTCTGGAAACAGTACTGTCTCCTATAGAGCAGGGGTAGCGCGCGAAGGCTGGATTCCGAGCGGTTAAGCACGGATAAAACCGATCGCCGTGAAAATTGGTATACATAGATTTTTGAGCACGGATATAACACGGGCTATGCCGTATAATACTGCTAGTTATTATGTATTCTTATTGTTTGTTTTCTTTTCAGAATATTCTAATTGACAATAGCAGTTCTAACCCGATAGTGAAGTTATGTGATTTCGGCTTTGCCCGGCTACTTCCGCCTGAACATAGGCACAAGTCCAACGGGGAAAATGGTCACTCTAGTAAAAATGGCATGACCACTCCTTGTTTTAGGTGAGTACATTACTACTTCATGACGTCGGACACTATCGCGGATGTTTAACGTTATAAAAATGTAGTCCAAGAAACCGACAAAAAAATGCAAGAGTTTTGTTAAATCTGATACTGTCAGATCAGAGAGTATTTTGGCCATAAAATGGCGGGGTAAAGTTAGCAGGCCAGATTCCGGGACAACTGACCCCGACGTACAAGAAAGTGTGTTATTTTTTTTTTTTTTAAATGTATTTTGAAAAAGCTGCTTGTTGTGCGGAAACTCTGTTATTTTAAAATTGAATAAAAATCAGACAACATTTTAAAAACAGTTGCCTCACTTCAAGTACACCAAACTCTTGTTGATGTGTATCTGTAGCGTTTACAATTGATAATTTGGATTATCAGCTTCTGTGCTTTCTGTACTTGATGAATAATTGTTTTGTAGCAACCCAATGATCCCGTAACTGAGGATGCTTTGGCATAAAGCATAATAAGTAGTTTTTAATGTTTTGGGGTCTAGAATATTCCTTAAATCTTTAAATATATATGCCAGACTTCTGATCCTTGATGACAATAAGTCGATATGATCAGCCCATCTCAGCTTATTATCTACCACTCTGCCCAAGTATTTTACAGGCAGCACTTTTTGTAATGGCTCACAATTGCATTGATAACAGTTCATGAGTTGATGGATAGTTATAGAGTTTGCATCTGGTGGTTGTCCTCTCTTATCTACTCTGAAGGTTAAATACTTAGTTTTTTCTATATTAAGTGTAAGTAGAGCCATTCTTTAACAATGTCCATTTTGTTATTAGCCTTCGTGAAAACATGCTGCCAACTACTGCGTATCATCTGCAAAAGATATAGCTTTACTGAGCGTCAGGTTATAGAGGTCATTTATATATAAAAAAGTTGCTTAGTTTGTTGTACTGATCTTTACAATGATGTCACTAATTAAAAACTCATCCTGTATTTCTTTGTTTACAGTTTACCTTATGCGGCACCTGAGGTGTTGACAGTAGTTAGTAAAAAGCTTCAAGAATATCAGCACGGATACAGCGAAGCATGCGACTTATGGGGAATCGGCGTAGTTTTGGTGAGTCCTTGTTGTTATCATAATATTACCCCTCTAACTGCCGGAGTCACGCGTGTTATATAATCTTTAAGCTACTACTGCGACGGTAGCCGCTTTTTCCCCCTCGATTTTTTTTCTGTTGCTCTGCAATTGTCCAACTTAGGCTAAACCACAGCTGCATTTGACTTTATACACACCCGGGATTTGCAGTGGTAAAAGATCCTTTTCAGGCCTCAAAAATCGAGCTATATTTTGGGCCGGCTTGAATATCGTTTCTATATCGAAGTTGTTTAGTATCTCTCCTATTCCATCTGTCGTATTTCCCCGTTGCTTGCCGAGATATTCGAGTTTAAAGTTTGAATTCGGCGCTGAGACATCCTGTATATATATGGCTTGGATTCTGTAGCGACGACACGATATACGATTGTCGTCACTCAAAGCGGAAGCTGAAGATTTTTTATCGTATGTTGACAGACTAAATTATCGCATTGCGTGTAAATCATTCTTCCGCATCTGCATCAAAATTGTTTGGGAGATTTTTGAAGAGTTACTGCGTAGTCGTTTTCTTACAAATAGTGTAAAAACACTGCAATAAAATCTGCTTACAAACTCACCTCGCACTTACGATAAAATAAGAAGCTAAGCGCTCACTCTAGCAAAGTCTAGGAGCCGATGTCTCGCTTTATTTACCAATTAACGTCGATGTACAACCTAAACGCTGTGTGATAATTTACAGGCTATCAACATACGATAAAAGTTTTTTAGCTCCCGCTTCGAATAACGACAGCGTATATCGTAATATGAAATCGAAGACTATCGCGGTTGTTTGACATTATAAATAGGATAGAAAACGAATTTACCGCGTGAAATTTGTAGGACCCGACGTTTCGGTGACGTTGCAGCCGCCGTTGTCTAGGGTAAACAGTTTACCCTAGACAACGGCGGCTGCAACGTCACCGAAACGTCGGGTCCTACAAATTTCACGCGGTAAATTCGTTTTCTATCCTATTTATAAGCGTATATCGTGTCGTCGCTTAAGAATCCGGGGGATGAATCTGTCAACCACCACAAAATGCCGACCGGCCTTTTTGGCATCCCAACGGTGACGCTTCCTAAATTAGCTAGCGTGGCTTGAATAAAAATAAAAATTAAGTCATCTAGGAATGGTAGCATGAGTGATAATGATTGCGGAAGCAAGGAGTTCGCCGGTCGAAATTGATTTCCTTATAACGCTTTTTTAAATTTTCAGTACTTCCTCCTTTCTGGCACATTTCCGTTTCATCTTAAATCATCCGGACATTCGATATCTGAAATGATTGAACGTATTCAAGGCGGACACCTTGATTTAGAAGGTCAGTATTCAAAAATCTTTCTTGTCTACTTACCGGGAGAGTCTTGGAATGACCCAACCGATTTTTTTCATATTTTACAGGAATGGATTGTATTGTCGCCTTATAATTATAACTCAATAACTCGAATTTAGTAGCTCTGAGATAAACGCTTTTTTATGTTTTTTTAACCCCTCACCTCGCGAAGTAAAAACTCGCCCGTACCTTTCGCACGCAAAACGTCAAGCGTGAAATCGGCGCGAATCGACGGCATTGAGAAAAACGACCATAAATTATAAACCACTATACGGATCATAAAAAGAATAACTGTAAAATGATCGCATTGAAATTTGAAATATAAAACATTATAACCTTATCTCGTAAAACAATTAAAATAATAATGAATAAATATTAGAAAGTTGGCGAACTGAAAAAACTCGCTTATTTAATCATGTCTGTTTTTATCACAAAATACGGAACTATATGCAGAAATTGTAAATACGGTTATGTTCTTTATTAAATGCGTTACCAAAACTATTATTTTGTTTTACTTATTTGCATACAAAAATATTTAGTTATTCAGTCATAATAACCAAAAAAATTTGATGTATTCTCGTAAAAAAAATATTTTTTAATTTTATATTTGACTAGTTAGGGTCTTTTTTTATATGAAATTCTTTCATATTAATTTTACCACAACATCACACTTCTTAGAAAATCACACCAGAATTTTCAGCTTTGTCTGATATTACGGAAAAATCTAAACTTTTGAGAGTTAGTGACCGAAACTTGGTAATAATATTTGAAGGCTCATAATACAAAAGTGGTTAGAGTTTTTCAAATATATTGTCTCATTATATGCTTATTATATATCCAATAACTAATTATATACTACAAAGAGTCACATTTTATAGAAAAACTAAAGAAAGTCACACTCAAAATATGGTAACACCAATTACAAAAACAAATTCCAATACGCGGGTCGTATTATGAAACAACTTGTAATGAGCAAAATACGGATAATTCTGTGATTATTTACGATGAAATAATAACTATTTTATCAGCTAATTAACCCGACTGATGTGACCCGTCCATCATTGGATGCAAGCCTACCTACGGCGGAATGTGAGCGTTCCAATATTGGATATGAAATCCAATATAAACTATCACACGCAGAAGTGACGGCTGAATTTTTACCCCGCGATAAGAGGGGTTATACCAATGTTACGTCATATTTTGAAATATTTCAGTAGTTTCATAAAAATTACGACAACAAAAATACGGCCATTTTTTGCCATGCATATGTTTCGGCTAAAGCATTTTGCTTAAAAATACGTGAAAAAAAGCAAATAGACTATCTCAAATCACTAATGCTCATTCATAAACTCTTTTAGAATGCAAATTACTCACGTTTCTGCAGTAAATCGCACTGAAACACTTGAAAATCACAATTTTTGTCACAAGGGCGCGGCACTAAACACAATCGGCGCGAACTGACAGCCGGCGATGCCGTCACTCATTTTTAATAAATTGATTATTGGACTTTGCGATCGGCGGTCGAAAATTTTCAATAGTTAGGCGTATTTGGCCATATTGTGGCGCACTCAGAAGCGCATAGAACCGCATTCCGATTTTTAAATGACATTTCTCGATGTCTTAATAACTCCGTGGGGTGTCGGGTTCGCCCATTGTATGACACCCCTCAATTGCCAGGGTATATGCTTCCTTATTTTCTTGTATATTACCGTATCCCAGTTTTAGTGTTTATGGAGGTAATCGGAGCACTTGATTTTTTTTTTTGTTTTTTTTTTTTAGGTGGCCCTTGGGAATCAGTGCGGAATGTGAGCGTTCCAATATTGGATATAAAATCCAATATAAACTATCACACGCAGAAGTGACGGCTGAATTTTTTCCCCGTGATAAGAGGGGTTAAACCAATGTTACGTCATATTTCACGATATTTCGGTAGTTTCAAAAAAATTAGGACAAAAAAACACGGCCATTTTTTGCCATGCATATGTTTCGGCCGAAGCATTTTGCTTAAAAATACGTGAAAAAAAGCAAATGGACTATCTCAAATCACTAATGCTCATTCATAAACTCTTAGAATGCAAATTACTCACGTTTCTGCAGTAAATCGCACTGAAACACTTGAAAATCACAATTTTTGTCACAAGGGCGCGGCACTAAACACAATCGGCGCGAACTGACAACCGGCGACGCCGTCACTCATTTTTAATAAATTGATTATTGGACTTTGCGATCGGCGGTCGAAAATTTTCAATAGTTAGGCGTATTTGGCCATATTGTGGCGCACTCAGAAGCGCATAGAACCGCATTCCGATTTTTAAATGACATTTCTCGATGTCTTAATAACTCCGTGGGGTGTCGGGTTCGCCCATTGTATGACACCCCTCAATTGCCAGGGTATCTGCTTCCTTATTTTCTTGTATATTACCGTATCCCAGTTTTAGCGTTTATGGAGGTAATCGGAGCACTTGATTTTTATTTTTGTTTTTTTTTTAGGTGGCCCTTGGGAATCAGTGTCGCCATCGGCAAAAGATGTACTTAGGGGTCTTTTAACGGTGGATGCCAATAGACGGATGACCATTGAACAACTGGTTTCGAGCAGTTGGGTATGTACCCAATCTAATTTTAATCCTTTTAGGGTGACTTGCACCAACTGGCCTGTTAACTCTCAGGGAGCTAAGGGGCCCTTGATGAGTTGGTCACGAAGACCCATTCTGTTCAGGGTTGGTCACACTCCACGCATGAAGTGCGAGCCTGGGTAGGACTCTGGCCTTAGGGTGAGTTTCCCCTAGGAATCAACTTTCTGGCGCTCCAGGACGGTCTGCGCACATGCGGAATAAGCCAATCGATTGCGCACTCTGACTAACAGTCGGGGGAGTCTAGAAACAGTACTTCCTATAGAGCAGGGGTGGTTGCGGACCTTACTGCGACTGCTCTTGAAACGACCATCGGCTACCCGATCCTGGGTGAACAGCCGGGCAAAGGATCCCGTGGTCAGCGATAGATTCAGTATACACTGTTGCACCGCTTCGTAAGGGAGAGGACCGCGCAAGCGACTTCGAACTCGTAACCAATCGAGAGACTGGAGTGGAGTAATCTGGTTGCAATTGGAAGTAAGGGCGTGAGTGTAAGCCCGCTGGGTAACACTCCCGGCTATCTCGCGGTTAAGGCGTTGGTCTCTTACGGGTTTGTGGCGGAGCTAGACGGTGGACTGTTTTGTCCAAGTCTTCTGCGCTTACTCCAGGGAGATAGAACGACTAATCGTTAAAACTTCCTGGGGTGACGGGCTCGCCCGTTGTAGTTGACAACTCTAATTGTTAACTTCTCCTAACCGTCACGAGCTAACCACGATAAACTATTTAACAGCCGGTTAAATTGTGTCATCTTGCACCAACTATATCCAACAATATAAAAAAAAACGGAAAAAATTACACCGCAGGAGACACGATCAAATCTAACCTAAAAAACATACTGCTAACGTTTGACAGTGCTCTCGCTAACGGCGGGCTAGTGGCGCTAACCGGGCACCTGGGCTCGGTTAGGGGATTTAACTGCGGTTAGGCTCTTTAACCCTTCGGGCCTCGGCCCCTCAGCCGATTGACAAGTTGATGTCCCAATAAATTTTTGTAAAAATTAGTAAAAAAATTGAATTATGACACTGTCTCACCAAAACATTAACTACTGCCAAACCACTGTACCCATAATTAAAATAAAACATAATAAAATAAAACAAATTAAATTAAAATAAAACTAAAACTGGGCCGTCACGCTGAATCTTGTTGTGGCCGATATCGGCCAATTGGAGCTCTAGGGGTTAAACACGGTTATCTATCAACCGATAACTGCGGTTAGCTTATCAGAGCATGGTGCAAGCAGTTTTGAGTGTTTAACTGTGGTTAGGCTCTTTAAACACGGTTAGCTATCTTAACCGAGCTTTGTGCAAGTCGCCCTTAAGAGCACAAATGTAAAGGTGGGTTGTAACTGCTCCAGTAGTGGATACGTTGGCGCTCCGGGAGCGTGCAACGTTGCACGCTCCACGGCGAGCGCTCCAAGCGGTGGCGGTAAATGCGCAAACAGAAAGTGATGTGCAGTGCGTTCGTAGACGCGAGCAAAGTGAGACGTTGGTGGATGCGTCTCGCGCATCACGTTCGGAGTTTAGTAAACGCGAATCCATCGCTATGGAGTGGGCCGAAGAGAAATGTGTAGGCTCTAATCGAGAAGTACCGTAATTATACAGTGCTGTGGGATCCGAAAAATGAGAAATTTAAAAATTAATTCTAGCGACGACATGTTTGCTCAATGTTCAAATGAAAGCTGCGGAGCAATTGTTGTTCTTGAGATGCGCGCGCCGTCTCCATTTGAGCGGTTACAGATGCGCGGAGCAGAGTTGATGCGCGAACTTAATGGATACCCACCTTAAGAGTTTTTGTGATAATTAAGGCTGATCGCAACATGCGGTTAGTGGCTCTAGTGTATCAAATGATTTACAAGCCCGCTTAGACATCCATTAAAAATTTCTCTCTGAAACCAGCCAAAATGACGCTGGTCATGTTATGGCAGTACAAGCATGAGCGATGTGTACCTGTAGAAGTCACTCTTGCGAGGAGATTTCGACAGCATTGCTATTGATTATCATTGCTATAGTATCTTTTGGCAACTCTACTGTGCTGGTGACATGCAGGTGTATTTTAGGCATCGACACAGTGAGTTTGTTATTAGTGACATCCTTGTAGTGGGTGAATCAGTACGAGCATGTAAGCAACTTTTGCCATTTTATTTTGTAAATTTGAACACTTTGACTGTTAAATAAAAGTTCGACAAGCATTGAGTGCCAGCACATCTGGCAAGCAGCTGTCTGAATACTACTATAAGCCGGTCACTGAGTCACCCCCCAGAAGTGTAATAATAACTTTATGTTGAGCCCCGACTACGGTCAGTGTAACAGGCTGTAATTTAAAAAAATATTAATATCGATTTTATTTTTTATTTTTAGCTTACGACTACGGTCTCCACTCAGAAGAAACAAATGGTGAGTTGATCAGTTTTCACTATAGTTTAAAATAAAGACTGTATAAATCTGTATCTGTTGTGAATCAATGATGTTTTCTCCCAAGGAATGTTACAACTTGAGTAGAATTGTGATCTGAGCTTGTTTTGCAAGCCGTGTGTATCTTCCCTCTTATAGTCACCGGTTATATCTACAGGAGACACAAAAAAACAATTTTAATTGTCTGATTAAATTGATAGCGGGACATGCAAAATACTATAAAATCGAAGACTATCGCGGTTGTTTGACATTATAAATAGAATAGAAAACGAATTTACCGCGTGAATTTTGTAGCACCCGACGTTTCGGTGACGTTGCAGCCGCCGTTGTCCAGGGTAGACTGAAGAGCTGTCAATCCGTTGTTTTACGCATACAGCTGCCGCCGCTGCGTAGGTTATAACGGTGGTAGGGGGCCGGGCTGGGAGCGCGGGAATTTTGAAAATCCGTCTTGCACACAACACTCACTGTATCCTGTTTTACGTCTTTGCGTTCGGCGTTCAGCGGCGGGAACATTTTAAGAAGAGGGTTCCACGTAGAAGAGAGTTTGTAACCGTCGTCTCTATTGAAGTTCGGGGTTCTTCTTATTTCAATGGCTTCCTCGATCATGCGAGGAAAGTAGAATTGTTCCTTGGATAGCAGCGCTCCCAGTCCGGCCCCCTACCACCGTTACAACCTACGCAATGGCGGCAGCGATATGCGGCCTACCCGCAAAACAACGGATTTACAGCTCTTCAGTCTACCCTGGACAACGGCGGCTGCAACGTCACCGAAACGTCGGGTGCTACAAAATTCACGCGGTAAATTCGTTTTCTTTGCAAAATACTGTAGAACTCCTATTATCCGAACTCTAACTATCCGAATTGCTGATTATTCGAAATTAAGATGAAAAAAAAATAAGACTGAAACGAGCAAACCTACACGTTTAAACTCAGTGTCAGAGCTTGAAAACAAAGATGGAAGTTCTTCAAGAAAATCAATGAAGGCAGCAACAAACATAAGATTTAGAAGATGCCGTTTTCAAGTGGTTTTTGCAGCAATATTCTATGGGAAGCCCAATTTCGAGTACAATTTTTGTGGAAAAGCTAAGATCTTACGAGATTGTGAAATAATCATAAGTTTTTTATTCAAAATAGTACAAAATCGTAACTTTTTGACGTCAATAATGCATACAAAGATACATAAATGATATAAAAATTCAATTATTGCGACATTATAACAAATTATTGTGACATATAACGTGATATAAATCATTGAGGTAACCATTTTATTTCCAAGGGTCTTTGTCGTCTAGATAATCATTTATTTTATAGTAGCCCTTTGAGTACAGCTTCTTCTTAATAAATGACTTAAATTGTATCACAGATAAATTTTGCATGTTTACTGAGACTTTATTGTAGAAGTGTATACATTGCCCTTTCAATGATTTTGTGGTTCTGGAGAGTCGACTTTTATAATCAGCAAGTTTATTTTTATTTCTAGTATTGACCCCATGCCTATCAGAGTTTTTTAAAAACAGTTCTTTATTTTTATGCACATACATTAAGTTTTCATAGATGTAATGAGATGCAAGTGTCAAAATATTGATTTCTTTAAATTTTCTGCGTAACGACTGTCTAGCACCTAATTTATAAATAGCGCAGATGGCTCGTTTCTGTAGTATAAATATTTTATCAGCGTCAGCAGCATGACCCCACAGCAAGATGCCATACGACACCAAGCTGTGAAAATAGCTGAAGAGAACCAGCCTCGCGGTGTCTATATCTGTTAAATTACGATTTTTTTTTATAGCATATGCCGCAGAACTTAGCCTGTTGGCCAATTTCTTAATGTGTGGGCCCCATTGTAGCTTTTTATCTAAAGTGATACCAAAGAATACAGTGGAATCAACCAGTTCTTCAAAAAAAATCATCATCTGCTGATATTGAAAAACCTGAATCAGCAACAACCTTGGTTGCTGCGATACTGATGAACTCATTCAAGCGTTTCATCCACCTTCGATATGAGGAATTCCGTGGCATTTTCTTTCTTCCTAAAAGTGTTTTTCATTTTTGGATTCACAGAAGATGCCCGACCTCCTCCCGATCGGACTGCCGGCGCACCAGCAAAAAAGTTCCCCTCAGACCTTCGGCGATGGCAAGAGCCAGGAGAGCGGAACTTCCTCCAGCACATCCAGCAGCCAGAGCGATTCCTACCACCGCAAGATCATACTGTCCGACACCATCGAGGATGACCTCAGAAAGATCACTGAAGCTACCAATTCCAGCGATAACGACTGCATAGTGGTGAGTTATTATTATTATCGGAATATTTATTCCCGGTCGCTCCGTAACATCCCTTGGGGGACCAAAGGTCGGCCGCCTAAAACTCCGTAATGTCCCTTACGGGACCAAACGCTCGCCGCTGCGAAAAATGCAATTTACGATTCGAAACGCCGTACTATACACTTTCTGAGGGCGCTACGATATGGCCAAAATATCTTCAATTCAAGATTTCCATCTGGCAATATCGAAGGACGATTTAAAAAGTGAGCATAGACATCAAACGGCAGTGTCCGCTGGCAACTCGCACGGCCGCATATGGTTCCGCAAAATGGGTGATAAAAACAGTGTTGTGCAGTGTTTTGTGCCATTTACTGGAGAACAGTGAAATTTGCATTTTTAAGTAGTTAAGGAATGAGGATTAGTCAATTGAGATAGTCCATTTGCTGTTTTTCACGACTATTTATGCAAAATGCTTCGGTGACAACTTAGCGCCGGGGAAAGATGGCATTTTGTGTTTTGTAATGTTTATGAATTATCACGTAATATCGCGAAATATGACGTAATATCGCTTTATTTCGCTAATAAAATAGGTATTGCTTCATTTACATCCTAAGTAATCACATAATAAGCCGTATTTTGAAAATTATAAATTGCTTCGTAATATGGCTCGCGAAAATAAATTTGTTTTGATAATTACTATGAGGGAATTACCATACTTAGAGTGCGATTTTCTATAGTTTTTCGATGAAATGTGACTTTTTGGAGTATAATAATTAGTTGTTTTACATATAATAAGTATATAATGACAAAATATATTTGAAAAAATATAACCAATTTTATATTATGAGCATTCAAAGTTTATTATCAAGTTGTGGACGCCAACTCTCTAAACTTTAGATTTTTCTATAATATCAGACAAAGCTGAAAGTTCTGGTGTAATTTTCTAAGAAGTATGATGCAATTAAAAAGTTATTTTGAAAGAATTTCATATAAAAAAAACCGTAAGTAGTCACAAATTAAAAATAAAAAATTTTTTTTTTTACGAGAATACATCAAATTTTTCTTAGTTAAATAATTAAATATTTTTGTATGCAATTAAGTAAAACAAAATAATTGTTTTGGTAAAGCATTTATTTAAGAACATAACTGTATCGCTTTATTTCGCTAATAAAATAGGTATTGCTTCATTTACATCCTAAGTAATCACATAATAAGCCGTATTTTGAAAATTATAAATTGCTTCGTAATATGGCTCGCGAAAATAAATTTGTTTTGATAATTACTATGAGGGAATTACCATACTTAGAGTGCGATTTTCTATAGTTTTTCGATGAAATGTGACTTTTTGGAGTATAATAATTAGTTGTTTTACATATAATAAGTATATAATGACAAAATATATTTGAAAAAATATAACCAATTTTATATTATGAGCATTCAAAGTTTATTATCAAGTTGTGGACGCCAACTCTCTAAACTTTAGATTTTTCTATAATATCAGACAAAGCTGAAAGTTCTGGTGTAATTTTCTAAGAAGTATGATGCAGTTAAAAAGTTATTTTGAAAGAATTTCATATAAAAAAAACCGTAAGTAGTCACAAATTAAAAATAAAAAAATTTTTTTTTTACGAGAATACATCAAATTTTTCTTGGTTAAATAATTAAATATTTTTGTATGCAATTAAGTAAAACAAAATAATTGTTTTGGTAAAGCATTTATTAAAGAACATAACTGCATTTACAATTTTTGCATATTTTCCGTAATTTGTTATAAAAACATCGAAATGATTTTATATGCCAGTTTTTTCAGTTCGCCAACTTTGTAATATTTATTCATTATTATCTTAATTGTTTTACGAGATAAATTTATAATGTTTTATATTTAAAATTTCAATGCGGTCATTTTACAGTTATTCTTTTTATGATCCGTATAGTGGTTTATAACTTATGATCGTTTTCCTCAAGGCCATCGACTCTCGCCAATTTCACGCGCCAAACTGACAAAACAAACGGGACGGCCGAATGGGCCGAATTTTAACTTCGCGATGTGAGGGGTTAAGATAAAAAACAAATTTACCACATGGATTTTGCAGCACTTTTTGTAGCAAACCTCATTTTCTATGGTTTCTAGATTGTTTTGGCAGCAAATAGTTTTACTAATCGATAGATCGGCTCAAGGCGATACCGATTAAAAATAAAAAATATGTTTGGGTCCAAAACCAATTTTGATCGTTTTGTTCGCCGACTCCTCATCTGATATACATAATATGCATATTATGCATATCAGACATATGGATATTACGGATATATGAAAAAAATCATATAGGTACATATATATTACGGACAACTCTGCTAACAAGGGAATCAAATATCCCAAAAGACCACGAGTACAAATTAAATAAATACCATGATCTTGCAAATGCCGTAACCCGGAACGGCTTCACTGTTCACCTTCACGCGGTGGAAGTTGGCGCTCGTGGCCTGCCAGCTAAATCTCTATTTCACCTCTTTAAAGATCTTGGCCTTTCCAGAAAAATAATCAAATCTTTCTTAGAAAAATTATCTAAAACTGCGATTTGCGCATCCCAAATTCTATGGCTTCGAAGGGGTGAATGGGTGGTAAGGTGAACGCTCACATGTGGCGAGGCAGCTGTCGTAAACCTACCACATCTTGAGGTGTCGACTACAACGGGCGAGCCCGTCACCACAGGAAGTTTTAACGATTGGTCGTTCTATCGACCTGCAGTGAGCGTAGAAGACTTTGGACTAAACAATCCGACGTCTAGCTACGCCACAACCCGTAAGAGACCAACGCCTTACCGCGAGATAGCCAGGAATGCTACCTGGCGGACGACACTCGCGCCCTTACTACCAATTATGACCAGATTTCTCCGGTCTCTCGATTGGTTCCGAGTTCGAGGTCGCTTGCGCGGTCCTCTCCCTTACGAAGCGGTGAAACAGTGAATACCGAATCTATCACGGACCATGGCGTCCTTTGCCCGCCTCTGAACCGGGATCGGATGGCCAATTGTCATTTCAAGAGCAGTCGCCGTAAGGTACGCAACCACCCCCGCTCTATAGGAAACAATACAGCTTCCAGACTCCCCCGACTGTTAGTCGGAGTGCACAATCGATTGGCTTGCGCCGCACGGTGCGCAGACCGTCCAGGAGCGCCAGAGGTTTGATTCCCAGGGCAAACTGACCAGGGCCAGAGTCCTACCCAGATTCGCACCCCGTGCGTGGAGGCCGTCGGATGGGTGTTGACCCGTGAGTATGACCGACCCTGAACACATGGGTCACCACAGCCGGTCGTAAGTCCGGAATCGACTGCTCACCCCCCAGAGTGTAAAAAATAGTATTATGATGGGCCCGACTCCGGTCGGTGAATTCCATGGCAGCTCCGTTTGTATTTATTTATTTATATTGATTGACATTACCCCTTCAAACCCCCATATACAGTTTGTACGGGATGGCTCTAAAGGCAAAAAACATTAAATTACTAAACCTTTCTCAATAATCGAGAAAGCTTCAGATTGGATTCTGAAGGCCGATTCGGTCTCTAAGCAGTATAAATTCCCTGAAAGTCTCGGATGCACAGCCATCCGTCCAGATATAGCTCTTCGGCTAAGGTAAGGGCCACCTTCCGAGATAGAGAGTATCTCTATCTCGGAAGGTGGCCCTTATCGTAGAATTAACTGTTTCATGGGAATCAAATATCCCAAATACCGTCACCCGGAACGGCTTTACTGTTCACCTTGACGCGGTGGAAGTTGGCGCTCATGGCTTGCCAACCAAATCTCTGTTTCACCTCTTTAAAGATTTTGAAAAATAATCCACTCTTTTCTAGGAAAAATATCTAAAACTGCAATTTCCGCATCTCAAATGTTATGTCTGCGAAGGGGGGAGTGAATGCCTCTTCTTTAATTTTAGCAGGTGACTTTAACGTAAACTTCTTGGAAAAATCTGCAACTTGTGATGCTGTAATTGATCTTTGCCTCATCTATAACATGTATAAAATTATAAATTTTCCTACACGCATTACTTTAAACAGTAGCAGTTGCATTGACAACTTATTTTCAAACTGTGAGGTTATTGCAGTCAACCATATAAACTGCGGTCTCTCAGACCACGACGGCCAAATGGTGAGTGTCAAATGCTACAATAAATGCAGAGTTGGCCGAGAAGTTTATGTTAAACGAAAACTTACCGAAAATGGGCTTATTAACTTCCAGGCAGCTTTGATAGCTAATTCCCCCGATGTAAGCAATGATGCAAATGAGTCATATGAAAACTTTTTAAGGTGGTATCTAACATCTCTTGATGCGACGATTCCCCTAAAAAAAATTTACCCAAAACTGAAAAAAACATTGAACGACTGGGCGACTCCAGGTATTAAGGTTTCTAGATCACGGATGTTTGAATTACATCAACTAAAAAAAGGAAAATGTGACGCCGAATTTTTAAAACATATACAGACCTATAAGAAGACATATAAAAAAGTTGTCTGGAAGGCAAAACAATTATACCTAAAATCCTCCATTGAACGGTCGGAAAATAAAATCAAGGCTGTCTGGAATATTATAAGCAAAGAGTGTCGTAGGAGTTCGTCTACAGAAAATGTGATTAGGTTAAATTCAAACAGTCAAACAATATCTGACACTAGTGCAGTTGCAGAGCTCTTTAACGACCAATTCAGCATTCCAAAAGTTGACAATATTAGCTTATTTGAGACGACCCAAACTTCTTTTGACCTTCTATCAAGCTATTGCAATAGAAATAAGGCGACTTTAAAATTTATGTATACGACGCCACAAGAAATTATAAAAATAGGTAATTCTATAAAAATCAAGGACTCTACCGACCTCTGGTCTATTTCGACAAGAATAATGAAGAGCAGTATTGTCCCGGTGGCCGAACATCTGTCTTCTCTATTCAATAAATGTATTGGCTCTGGAATTTTCCCAACTAAAATGAAGATGGCAAAAGTGATTCCTATCCATAAAAAGGGACCCCGGGAAGACATAAACAACTACAGGCCAATCTCACTTTTGCCATCTTTTAGCAAGATATTTGAAAAATTAATTCTTCAGAGGCTAAGTACCTTTTTTGCCGAACACAACATCCTTACGCCAAAGCAATTTGGGTTCCGCAAGTCACTATCCACCATAGTTGCGATTGCAGGTCTGATGGAAAAACTATTATCTAGCATCGATAAGTCGAATAAAACTTGTGGCATTTTTTGTGATCTATCCAAGGCGTCGATCACCTTATTTTGCTTCAGAAGCTCGAGCACTACGGCATTAGAGATACAGTTCTAAGCCTAATACAATCCTACCTACAAGGACGGACGCAAGTCACTAAAGTCCAAAAGAGCTTGAGCGATCACCAAAAAATTACTAAAGGGGTACCTCAAGGTTCCATTCTGGGACCCTTTCTTTTTCTTGTATACATCAATGATATACCAGAATACTTGTTATCTGATAACGATGAAATTGTACTGTACGCAGATGATACCTCACTAATTTTCAGCGATGCAAATCATGAACAACTAGTTAAGCGAATTGACGTTACCATGGAAAAACTTGGTACTTGGTTCCAATTAAATCAATTGTCTCTTAATGCATCTAAATCAAACTCCATCAATTTCTCTCTTCGGCCGTCCCAAAATAATATCTTCAGTATTAGCTATGGTGATAAAGTATTAGAAAATGTTGATCATACGAAATTTCTAGGCATTCATATTGATAGCAATCTGCAATGGTCGACTCACCTAGAAGAATTGAGCAAAAAATTAAGTAGCGCCACATTTGCCATAAAAAAAATCAAATTGTTATGTGGCTTTGAAGCTTCCAAATCTGTCTACTTTGCCTATTTCCATTCCCTATTAAGTTATGGCCTCATGTTCTGGGGAATGGCGGCAAATGTTATAAGGATCTTTCGCCTACAAAAACGAGCGATTAGAAATCTGTTCTCAATATCTTCGCTAACATCTTGCAAGCAGTACTTCATCGAATCTGGTATCATGACTTTGTACGCCGCGTATATATACCAAAACATCATGTATACGAGAAAAAATATCGAGACTACCTCAACTAACTCAAATATTCATTCGCATAATACGCGAAATAAAGAGGACTTGCGTCATTTTAAGGTGCGTCTGAGTAAGGTTCGGAATAGCTTTATCTGCCAATCTTACTTATTCTACAATAAACTTCCATTACACATTAGGGGCCTTGGGGAGGTTCACTTTAAGAAAAAGGTACAGGGTATTTTGACTAAAAACCCCATTTATAGCATTGAGGATTTCGACAATTTGTTACAGCTCTATTGACCTACTTGACTATTATTATTCCTTATTCTTTTTATTATTGACTATTTTACAATTGCGTTTTTTCTTCGTCTTCTAACTATTTATTGACTATAATTATTATTACAGATTTTTTTGTATTTGTGTTTTTTCTTTAAAATATCTTCCCGTATGATAATTTGTGAAATTATCCAATATTTGTTTGATTATTTAGTATTTAGGATTATATAGAAAATTAGATTATATAGAAAATTTTACAAAATTACTTAAGAATTTTGATTGAAAATATTGGAAAATGTTGTTTCCAATATTACCTAGAAAATCTGCGCTTGGATGTTCAACGTTCATACCTTGCAATACCGACGTTTATATCTTATACCTTAATAGGTATTTATATTATACTTGTTATTTTTATTACTTCTGACATAACCAAGTGTAGGAACTCCTATCAACTGGTTTAAAATTAAAAATAAATAAATAAATAAATTAAAAAAAAATGGTGGTAAGGTGAATGCTTACATGTGGCAAGACAGCTGTCCTAAACCTACCGCAGCCGGTCGTTAGTCCGGAATCCACCCTTCACCCCCAGAAGTTTAATAATAGTATTATGATACGCTCGGTGAATTCCATGGCAGCTCCGTTTGTATTTTATTTTATATTATTTATCTTCCGAGGTAAACGACTTGGGCTACATTTGATTTGATTTACTAAATACCCGAATGTAAACAAATAAATAAATTAAAAATAATATATAGTTAAAATGTTTAATGGTTTTTTTCCACAGATGTCCATTGACAGTGCAGTGTCATCGCTGACAGAGGAAACTTCTTCGAATTCCGAAGTTCCTCGTCTCATTTCTGATGAAGATCCGAGGATGGGAGAGGTCAAGCAGACCTATACTAGGAAAAGGCCGGCTGTCGACAATTCCTTCGAGCGGGAGCTGATGATGGAATGCATAATGGTAATACTCTACCGCCTTATAAAGTATACATTTGTCATACGGCCTTTTCATATTTAACCTATAAGTAATAGTACTTTAAGTCGATGTCGCCGAAAATCCTGCAAAAGAGACAGATGCATCCATGAAAATACCCATTTACTCCAAGGGTTATATTCGTATTATAAATTTTGCATAAAAGGTTCGTATTCAAATATAGTAAGACAGTGACTTCTTGCCACACTGGCAAAAATATAACGATGTAATACACGGAAATACGTATGTTTCAACAAGGATTACGTATATAACTCGGACTGTGATCCATACGTATTAATTAACATAATCTTCCCAACATTAATTAACATAACCTGCATAACATTAACTGCTCGGAAGGCCTATTCGAGGAGCGGGCGAATGTAGATTTGATAGAACTCGTCGAAAGATCGCTTGCCAGAATAGAAAAAACCTTTTTTCGCATCGAGATACTGGAAATTGAGATACCGGGATACCGTTTTGCATTTGACGTACCGGGGATATAGCGACGCCGAGGATCTATCCGAGGTCATAACCGCCAATACTATTTTTCCCTCAATCGTATATTGTAGCCGTCGATTTCCGGACCCGATATGTAGAACGGCGCATTTATCCGCATCGAGACGAAGCAATCGTTTCTCGGTCTGACTACTTCTGATTCTTCGTTTCGGTTAATTTGTGTTTATATTGGGCAGCGTCCGACTCGGAAGATCCCGCGCAGGCCTCAGCTGCGCGCCGTTCCGGTGCTCAAGCGGTCGCTTTCGCCCCTCTCGGAGCCCGAGCTGGCGGACGCGAGGGGCTCCCCGCCGCGGAAGCTGCGGCGCGCGGAGACGCCGCGGCCGGAGCCCGCCGTGCGGCGCTCGGAGCGCAGGCGCGAGCCGCCGCCGGCCCCGCGCCGCAGCGACCGCAACCGCGCGGCCGCCGCTGCCGGGCCGCGCATGGCCACGCGGCGGCGCCACCCGCTCTACCCCTCGCCGTCCGGCGCGCCCCGAGAGAAGAAGAGCCGCAAACGCGCCGCCGACGCCGCCAAGCGGAAAAAATAGTACCTCCATCCGTAAACGCCTATCGTTCGGCGCGAAACGAGAGCGTCTCGCTCGACCAATAGTAAAGCGACCCGCTAGGAAGAAAGTGTCTTTATCTCATTTTGTTTCTTAATATTTTCTCAGAATCCTTTTTGTAATTCTGGTCATTACCAGTATTACCGCTTTCCGTATTACCCATTTGAGCTCCGCATCTGGAGACTGACTCCTGAGACGATTAGCACGGGTCGCCTTCGCCTATAAGTTTGTTTCGACTTGTCTGGTCTATTTTTAAAAACGGTCACTCATCCTGCATTCACCGCACTGTCAAACGGCTCGCCCCACGAATCGACGACTGGTGCTTGAGAAAAAAATCTCTCCCTATTGATTTTCAAGCAATATCCATGCAGATTATGCCTTTGCTCGAGGAGAAAGAATGATATGGATCACAGCTGTTCAATTTCGAAAACATTCTCTGTTGCTGCATTCACCAGACTGTCGAGCAGCTCATTCCATGCAACGACCGCTCTGTTGCTCCATGAAAAATGTCTTATCGATTTTCAAACAATATCCATGCAGATTATGCTTTTGGTCGAGGAGAAAGAACGATAGTGATTCATTGCTGTTTAGTTTTTAAAAACATTCACCGTTCCTGCATTCATCGCTGAATCTAAAACTGTTGCTCAATAAAAAAAATCGTTACCAAATTTCAAACAATATCCACGCAAATTATGATTTGGATGAGCAGAAAGAATGATAGTGATTCACAGCTGTTCAGTTTTAAAAAAACATTCACTGTTACTGCATTCACCACACCTTCGGGCAGGTCGCCCCATGAATCGAAAACTCCATTACTCAAGAAAAAAATCTCTCCTTATCGATTTCTAAGCGATATTAACACAGATTATGCTTTTGTTTGAGAAAAAAGAATGATAGGGATTCACAGCTGTAAAGGCCTGTTAGTATTTTAGAAATTGTCGGTTTGTGGTTGTTTTTGCCGATGTGAAGAACAGTGCATTTCATCAGAAATTTGTTTTAGTCATTTTTTAGTTTTTTCTTCCCATACAGCGGAACAGCTAACACTCGCCTTAGAGTCTTCCTCTATTTGTCAAGTCCGCACTGCTCTTGAAAATATTAGGCTAAAAATATTAGGCTCAATAATCTTGGTGTGGATTTCTTCCTCTCCATGTGTACTTTAAACACCTCTATTACGCAAGGCAATACAAAATGAGATCAGGTTCTTCTCATTGTACATCCTAGAATTACTCGCGCTGTACGATATGCTCTAAACGATATCATGAACTATAAAAAATGGTGACAGAAAGGTGGGTATCCATTAGGTTCACGCATCAACTCTGCTGTGCGCAATGCTGCAAACACAAAGTGATGGGCAGTGCGTTCGTGGACGTGAGCGAAGTAAAACGTTAGTTGATACATCTCACGCATCAAGCTCGGCGTTCAGTAAACGCGAATCCATCGCTATGGAAAGGGCCGAAGAGAAATATCTAGCTCTAATCGGGAACTACCGTAATTATGCAGTGCTGTAGGATCCGAAGGATGATAAATTTAAAAATAAATTCTGGCAACGACATATACACTCAACGTTCGAATGAAAACTGCGGAGCACTTGTTGTTTTTGAGGTAATGCGCGAACTGTTTCCATTTGAGCAGTTGTAGATCCGCGGAGCAGAGTTGATTTGCAAACCTAATGGATACCCACCTTTACACATAATAAATATGACCAAATTATTGCCACTTGTCAATATATTCTAACTACCAAACAATACGATCAATCAAACTTACGGTTCTAATGACTATTATGTGCTAGAATGTAGAAAGAGAACGGAAACCGCGAATAAGAGTTGGTGTGAGTCGCAGTATGAATTGAAAGTGAGTTGAGATATTTTGAAGTGACGTGGCTTTTAATCGGTATAAGAAAGTGTGTAAAATTACCGTTCTTGTTATGTATCGCCTTATACGCCGTGTATAAGTGGATCTGAATAATTAATCACGCCTTGTCGAAAGAGAGCACATTTTATTCCTTTTCGTTCTGACACGACACATTGTACAATATTTAACCCCTTGAGCAGCAAACGGGACAATTGTCCCACAATTGAAATTACCGTAGAGCGGCAAAGGGGACATCTGTCCCAGCCGAGATCGGCGCCGATGTTTTCCAATTATTTACCCTTGATACCTCACATAAATCATACGGTCTGTGGTATGTTCATACAGTCGCCATTTTTTAGTCTAAACCAAACCAAAAACTTCAATATTCATGTTGATTTTCAACACCGAATATTTTTTTATTTTTGTGTGGGTATAAGTAAAACAAAGTCATAGGTTGAATGAATCATATTAAAATTATTACAAAAGTATTCACAATTTCTTGCATAGGTTGATTTATTTCCAGAAAAAACATAGAAATGTTGGACAAGGCAGTTTTTTTTTCTGTACAACTTTGACAGATAATTCTGAATAATGATTATTGCTTTACAAAATGACGTTACTTGTATCTAATAGCAAATTTCAACAGGAACATAAAACAGGTCTTCTTTATACGATCCGTATAGTAGTTTCGGAGTAATCGTCGTTTTCCTGAAACGCTATATTTTTGTTGTGATGTAATCTTCTTCTTCGCGTTCTCTAAGAGAAACTATAATTCAAACGTCAGCGCTCGAGGGGCTAACACTATTTTCTGGCCCAGTCTAAACTGACCAACATTTCGGGCCCAGTGTAATCCGTCTAAGACACCACAATCCTCCCCTCAAAGATTATAACTACAATAAGAATTTATATAATATTACATGGTTTCAATTAACCTTTCAATGGGTTTTACATATCTTTTCGGTCTTTCCCATATCTGGACCCGAAATGTGGGACAGTTTAGACTGGGCCAAAAAATAATGTTAAATAGTGTACAATGTGTCATGTTAGAACCGAAAGGAATAAAATGTGCTCTCTCTCGACAAGGCGTGATTAATTATTCAGATCCACTCATAAACGGGGTATAAGGCGATACATAACAGTTCTAAAGACACAAGAGAGAAAGATAAAGAAAATGACGTAGTGAGCATTTGAAGTGACATGTCTTTTAGTCGGTACGAGTGAGCGTGTAAACTTACCGACACAAAAGAGAAAGGAAACCACGGAGAGAGTTGGTGAAGTCACAGTGTGAATTGAAAGTGAGTTGAACTGATTTGCAGTGACGTGGATTTTAGTCAGTATGAGTGAGCGTATAAACTTATCCTTATAATGACACAAGAGAGGAGGAGAAAGGAAACGACGGAGTTAGGTTGATTTTAGGTGACGTTTGTTATAGTCGGTATGAGTTAGCGTGAATCGAAATTTACTGTTCTAATGACCGTAATGCGTCAAGAGAGAGAAAGAGAGAGAGATAGAAAGGAAATCACATTGGTTGCAGTATGAATTGAAGTGAGTCGGGCTGATTTGAAGTGACGTGCTTTTAGTCGGTATGAGTGGACAAGTGTTTGTGCAAGTCGAAATTAATTGGTCTGCGTCGCTGTATGAACCATGTATGAGTTGAGCTGCGTCACTTTGTGAATCGGGGTGAATTGCATTGCATTGAAACGGAGCCGAAGCATCATACTTTTATATAATTCTATTATTACTCAAAAACCTATTATTTTATTTTATTTTATTTTTTATTTTATTATTATTAAGGAAACTTACAGCTATTACAGTAGAAAAATCTGAATTTTATTTATAGATTACAATGCCAGTTAAAAGTTTCCACTTAAAAATCGTAAAAATATACAGTCGCCTAGGAAGGGGATAGGAGGAAGTGGAGGGGAATTAAAGTTATTATTTTATTATTTTATTATTAGGGAAATTTTATGGTATATATTGAAGAAAGAAAAGAAAGAAGAAAAGAAAAAATATAATATAATTATTCACTCGTCCTTGAATATTGCCTTTCAGAAGACCCGGAATAAGAGTCTTGAGCGCAGTCGCAGTTATATTAAACATCAATTTCGCTTAGCTTTGTATTGCAGAAATGAGATACTCGATAAATGTAGTTATTTTGGGCTTAGTTTGTGCTTACTTGAGGTAGATGAAATAAGTTGAATTGGCGGGAAGGCCGTGGGGGTACATGGAAATGTATAAGTTGAAGCAATTCAGAACAGTCAATAAAGCCATTTAATATCTTGTATAGGAATATTACATCTGAACTAACTCTTCTCATTTCTAATGGTATAAGCCCATGATAGTCACCAGCTTCTTTATAATCTGAAAAATTAATTTTTATTGTGTCACTATTTTTTATAGTCGTAGATGATATAATTTATTGTTTCTATATATATATGTTTGAATACGGTGATGTTTACCATTTTTGTTTAATTTCTAAATTCATCGTAAGTGTAACGTTGCCTTTGTAGAAATTAAGTCTCTCAAAATTAAATAACTATTGTACTATCGCTGATAATCGTCAATACAAAGGGCAGCGTATTTTATTTTAAGGTCGGTTTGGGGAATAACCTAATTTTCTATCGTGTGCATATGCTGATTTTCGCTCTCCTCGTTCTATTATCTATGGTCCCTAAAAACAGGAGGAATTATCTCTGGTTATTGTAGTATTTACGTAAATAGACAATTTATTATTAATTTATAATTATTATATTTGTAGTTGGAAAAAAAGTTGTTTGTTGAATATACTTTATTTAATTATTAATTATTATTATTACTCTTGAATCCTATAACCACACTTTAGTGTGTGACACCAAAAATATATATTTTTTGTAGTATTAAGCCATTAAAACATCATTTTTTGAAAATTCAATGTATAACAGTGTATAACGTAGGACACGTGAGTTTGTAAAAAAAGTCGGATTTCTGTCTTAAACGATGCCAATGTGGTTTGATCAGAAAGTTCCTGTAATTTTCGGAAAAGGGTGTAAATACACGTTCCGTGGCCGTTCCGTTCATGTTACCTGATCTTACACTGTAAGGTTCCAGGTTCGATTCCGACTTGGTCACCATTTTCCGTTAAGATAAAATTAACAGAATCGCATATTACTTCTGTTGCTCGAATACAATAACAAGACACACTTACACACATGTTCCACGCACACATACATACAAAATGTTATATTGCACGGGCATTTCTTTGTGTGTGTGAATCAATACAACAAAGTAAGCATTTTTAATAGAAGTTTACTTTTACCCGTTGAGTATGAGTCAACCAAATCTGGTCGCGAAACAATTATTCGTTGAGTACGAGTCGACCAAATCTGGTCGCGCGTTTTTTTCACTTCTTTGACGTTCTCATATTTATTCATAATTATCTAATTGTTTTACAAAATGATATTTCAATATTCTATATTCGAAATTTCAATGCAATCATTGTGCAGTTGTTCTTTTTATGATTGGTGTAGTAGTTTCGTAGTTATAGTACTTTAAGTCGATGTTGCCGAAAATCCTGCAAAAGAGACAGATGCATCCATGAAAATACCCATTTACTTCAAGGGTTAAATAAAGGTTTGAGAAGCGTTCGTGCACCCTGCGCCATCTAGTGGTAGGTAACAAGTCGTGAATAAACAATACCAGCGACATTTTACCTACGGCTAGATAGCGCATCGTGATCATAGCTTTTCATACTATTTAAAAATATAATTTAAAAAAACTAATATTTAAAAAAAAATGTTATTCAGTTTTTTTTTTTTTTTTTATCAAAAGTTGTTTATTTTGTAGTACTGATTCACCCACAAAACAAAATGGCCATACAGAAATAACACCATAAACACTTCATAGTGGTTGGTTGTGAGAGATTGTCGTGTGATAATACACCCGCCGTTAAATTTCATTGCGAAATTTCACAATAAAGATTAGAAACGACAGACAAACAAACAATTGCTAGTGTGCCATTGAATGTACTAACATTGTCATTTTTATAGTTGAGAGTTGCCATCTTCTATCGAAGGTAGGTGGCGGTCATCATAGCTACCTTCACTATTAATAATATTAAAATTTAACGCAAATAAATTTCTTCATCTCGAAGAGGTTGGCTCGAGCGAGTTTAATACTGATATCTACCACTGCTTAGTTAGATAGAAACCCAGGGATTTGTGTTTCTTATTCTGGTGTCTTATCCTCAATCAAGCGTTGGTTATTACAAATTTTTTGACCTAGTAAATTATTACATTCTAGACTTTTTCCTGCTATTACGCCTTGAATTATGGATAGTATTACACTAACGACCATGACAAAGTCGTTGCTGTTATTCGCAAGGTAATTAGCCTCTCAGTGGCTCTCGCCAACAAGGGTCTGACGGTACCCTCCAAACCGCCAATACAGTTTGTGCGGGATGGCTCTAAAGGCAAAAAACATTTCACTACAAAACCTTTCTCGATAATCGAGAAAGCTTCAGATTGGATTCTGGAGGTCGATTCGGTCTCTAAACAGTATAAATTCCCTGAAAGTCTCGGATGCACAGCCCTGCGTCCAGATATAACTCTTTACTCTCTATCTCGGAAGATGGCCCTTATCGTAGAATTAACTGTTCCATGGGAATCAAATATCCTAAAAGACCACGAGTACAAATTAAATAAATACCATGATCCCACAAATGCCGTCACCTGGAATGGCTTTACAGTTCACCTACACGCGGTGGAAGTTGACGCTCGTGGCCTGCCAGCTAAATCTCTGTTTCACCTTTTTGACAGGCCGAAAGTTGCCTGTCGTTAACACATTTAGAAGATTAAATTAAAAAAACTCTGACAACTCATGTTCACAATAAGATAGTAATATTATTGTAATATTCTTTCGAACTTGATATTTTTTGAAACCTCTTGCTTTATTGTTACGGCAAGGAAACCAAGAGGGTCATTTTTTATTGGGCCGTGCAATACGGCTATTTCTCTTTTGACAGCTAAATGTCATAGCTTTTAGCGATTTTTTGGAGATACTCGCACTCGGAAAAATGCTTAGGAAACACTCAAAACCTGAGTAAGACCAATAAAAAAAAAACACGAGAAATACATGCGAATCATGTTGCAATGCGTGCAACATGTTTCTGAAACATAACATGCCACGCAAATTTGGATTTTTGTTACACGGTGGAAGTTTGCACTCGTGGCCTGCCAGCCAAATCTCTGTTTCACCTCTTTAAAGATCTTGGTCTCTTCAGAAGCATAGCTCTCTCCATGGCTCGTTGCATGACTGAGTTTGTGTATGAAGCCAATAGTTAACGACCATATATCAGTGCCATATGTCATCACTGGCACTGATTATAGATTTCCGTCTTGAGGTTCTGCGGTATTTGTGACTGGTAATATCTCTTAAATTGCAAAGCACTGCAAGGTAATATCTCTAATAATAAAAAAAAAATGTAGGAGCTTTTTTATCAAACCAAGGTAGTAGGGGAGAGCAGGTAGGCTTCGTGCACGGGGAGCATTCGTACAGTGAAGAAATCTACGCTAGGAATGCTCCCAGTGTACGAAGACTACCTGCTCTTCCCTTTATAGTATATTTTTTGGCATTTCGAGTCCGTCGACTGCACCATTACAGCTCCAAGCGTTACCAATCACGATTAATCACAAAATTATCAAATAAGCTACGCCTTTTTATGTATATTACGAATGAAAAGCAATAATTTGCTGTACAAATTCAGTTTCGTCGGGTGGGGAACAATTTTTTCAAGCAATTCGAATAAATCGAAACACCTATTGTATAAAATGTTAAATCACCAAAATATTTTTGTATAGCTAACTTAGACCTATTTGACTGTTTTTTGAACGTTGAAAAATGATGGAAAAAAGTGCACTTAACAAGTAATTTACGTTGGTGCGGGAGCCAAACGCGCGCCGCCCAGAATCGTGCGCCTGACGGACCCGGGCTAACTGCGGCTGGCTCCCGGACCATCAATATTTTGTATGCGGAGAGGGATAAGGTTGAGTTTGAGATATTTACGACTCAACCGTCTAACAAATAATGTCGTGTGTGTATATATAATGATATAATAATAAATGAAATAAAAATGTTTAGTTCTAAAATATTTATGTAAAGTGTGAGAAAGAATAAAAGTATTTGTTTATTTTTAAAACGTATTTTATTGAAGTGAAAACGATTTCGGTTTCGTAGCCAGGTCAAAATTAACAATGTAACAAAATTATGAGTAACTAGCTGACCCGTGCCCACTTCGTTGGGCGGTAAACATTTTTACTTGTGATAAAATTATGAATGTGGTTCGGTTACTACTGAGTGCTATGATTTATTTCCTAACTGCCAAAAGAAGGGTTATATTTTTACTGCATATGTATGTACTAGCTTCAAAGCTGATGAAAAACCAGGCTTTCCGCAGATTGAAGAGGAGAGCGCCCCAAGACTTGCTAGCATAATAATGTGCTAGCACTCATTATTGTGGATGTGCCATTGGGCACAGACCATTCAAGTCCAGTCAAGCTAATCAAAGGAACATCAGAGAGGAAAATGTTCAAGAGCCACAACAATTGCTGAATGTCTAGAAGACAGATGGCATTAACAAATAGAGAAAAAAAAATGTATGTATGTAATGTGCATGCCAATTTGGCTATATTACCGGGTTTCAAATGAGTGAATGAAATTATTATGATTGAATAAATTATGTTTATTTTAATTGTTCAAAACTTCTTTTTGATGGCAAGAGTTTGTAACAATTTTAAACACGCGGTTTGCGTAAAAAGAATCAAAAGCAAAAGAATTTTACCATAAAAAAAAATCTACGTCATGCCGAATGAGAGATAAGAAATTTTGAGCGCCACATGGTTTTAGAGGAAAACCACGAAACTAAAAATTACTACCGTCAAACAAAAAAACTAAAGTGAGGTTAACATAAAGAAAAATCACATCTCGAGGGGTGGGTGGTGGTTTTTTCTTGCACTGAATGAGGCTTATGCGTCGGAATGCCTGGAAACAAAAGCAATAAAAAGACAGTTTTCACATTGATGAGTAGAGTTCGTTTATTCTTCCTTCAGTGAAGTTGTGACAGCAGGTAAAAGTGGCTGCCTTCTTCAGGTCAGCACGATGTTGAAAATTCTCAGAATCTCCGCGGTAATGACGCTGGTTACGGTTCTCAGAACATTTGTTGCAAATGGATAGAAATTAGGTTAAATAAAGTACCACTCCCCAGAAAAACACGAACTAAATTACATCATATTCTTGGCACCCCACTGACAGGTGCACTCTTCACACCGCCGATTACGGCACCTTTTCACCTCCTTGACACAAAATCCTCCGCACCTTTTTCGCCATCTTGGTATCAAGTGAGCAGGGCGGAAATGTGACGTAGCTTTAGGAAGCTCAGACCGCCAACATTTCAGCAAAACAACTGCTACCAACTCAAGTTAAAAAAAAATGTTTTAATATTAATAAATATACAACAATGATTGTTGGCATATTTACCACATTTCTTAACATTGCTTTTAATATTTGCGTGTTATTTTAACCGCGGGCAACGATCTGCTTCACCGGGCGCAAGAATGGCAACACTGCCTGTAAACTAACCTGAACTGAAGTTGACAGCTGTCAAACATCGCGAAAATGACAATCTTGGACTGGGAACTTGGAAAATGCGGTTTTTTATGCTTAGGTCCAATGGAGACGCCGAGAAAACATGGAAGATACATAAAAACATGCTTGAGACTTCTGGGCAACACGGAAGAACACGAAACAGGAGTGTAACATGCTGGAAGACGAAGATTGCGCGCGATACATGTCGCGCGGCGGCATACACCAAGGAAAAGCTGGCAAACACTACATTTGTCTAGGAACCTGACGGAATACCGAAATAATCGTGCTTAGCGTGTCTCAAGGTGTATTTCACGTTTCTGGACACTGCACGTCACGCCAAAACTTACGATTTTTGTTACAGCCTCTCCCCCTAAAAGAAATCGGAAGGACATGACGATTTCCTCGAGTCGTCCCGATTCGCACGTGAAACAAAATAAAACAAAAATCACACCTGAACAATAGAAACCAAAGTGAATAGCATACACGAAACTACCGAGAAGAAAGAAAAAAATGTATCAAACATACTACTACTTGTCCTCGTTAACTAGAGAAAAGAAAACCGTTCGGCATGGTACTGCAGAGGTCAATTATTAATTTGTCGTCGCTCTTACCAAACCGTAGAGGACTAAAAACAACAAACACCACACAAAACTCCAAAAGAAAATCTCCAACTGCAAATTAAATTCACAACTTCAGGGAACCTGCCGGTCTCCCTGTCAAAGTCCAGGACAAAATCCTGGTGGCCTCATAACAGGACCATAATAAATAGTCGAAGGGAAAACCTAACGACCTCACGACCCAAAAAAAAACATGTCTATGAAAGACCTCTTGGGAAACCCAAAGAAAATTGTACCTCGACAGTAACCGATGCCTAGTCGGTGAAATGTGTAACGTCAAATATCACCTTTCATACTGATCTCTGATATACTTCCCTTACATGCGACATTCAAACCACAGTGGTGCTATACATGATTACTAGCACAACTGACACATACACAATGATTTCAGTGATGGTAACCCCCTGGTACTACACCTTTATACATGACATTGTATTATGAAAGAAGATGGAACAAATTTTGTTTTATAAGTATGTTAACGAGGAACAAAACAAATAACTTGAATACTAAACGGAGTCCTTGGGATTTAGTTTAAAATCCTTTATGTGCCATGTGCCAATGTTCTTACCGTCTGCATTTAGCAGCTCATAAACCAAAGGAGAGTGTTTCTTCACTATCTGGCATTTTTCATACCGTGGGGCAAATTTCGAAATAAAATAATTACCCGCATTGCTCAAATAGTAGGTTTTTTTAAACACCGTATCGCCAACGGCAAATTCAGCCGGGCGGTGTTTTCGGTCATAATAGACCTTATTGTGAGCATGCGATTGAACTAATTTCTTCCGCACGGTGTGAAAAACGCCAGGAAGTTCACTCAGATTCTGAGCGTAGGTCATTCTGCTGCCGAAATTAACTTCGGCTTGGGTTTCCGGGGATTGCGTGTAAAAAGAACCGTCTAAAATCGGTTCTCGACCATGGACCAGGAAAAACGGGCTGAAACCCGTGGCTTCCGAAACAGCCGAATTGATCGCCATCTGAATGGCAGAAAGGTGAAGGTCCCAAGAGCGGTGGTCGTCTTTAACTGATAACGCCAACGCAGTTACGACTGCACGATTCTGCCTTTCAGTGGGGTTGACCTGAGGGCAATATTTCGGGTTCAAGTAAACCTTGGGAATACGGTACTTGGTCATTAGCCCCGAGAACTCCTTCCCAACAAATTGTCTCCCATTGTCCGATATGACATACTGCGGAACACCAAAACGCAGAAATACCTTATGCTCCATTATGTTGCTAATGATTTTGCTAGTAGCACGTTTCAAAGGAAAAAGTAAACAATATTTGCTAAAACAGCATGTGACTACTAGTATATGCATATTCCGATCTCTCGTCATCGGGTAAGGACCCAATAGATCGACGGAGATCATTTGGAAGGGAAAAGCACAAGACTTTGGATTACCCAAGTGACCCAATGGAGATGTATTCGGATGCTTGTATTGCTGGCACGTATCGCACTTAGAGACGAATTTAACGACATCTCCATGTAAATTTGGCCAATAATAGCGCAGACATAGACGACGATGGGTTTTAAAAACCCCAAAATGCATAGCCAGATCAGAGGCATGGTTCTCTTGTATCAACTTCTCTCTTAGGGGCAACGGAACCACTAACTTCCAGTCATAACAACTGGTGAGCTGGTACTTGCTCCGCGAGTAGCGATACAACTCACTACCCTTGACCTGGTAATTGGGATAAGCGGCAGGATTGCCGGATACCGCTTCAAACAATTCATTGTACCATGGATCGGCGACTACCGAGACAGCTGCAACAGGGAGTAAGCGCGATAGCGCGTCTGGAACCACATTTTCCACGCCTTTCTTGTGAATGATCTCAAAGTCAAAAGCTGACAAGCGGATTCCCCAGCGGGCCAATCGACCCGTTGGATTCTTTAGTGACAAGAACCACCTTAAGCTTGCGCAATCGGTAAAGATTTTGACCTTGGGACCACCCTCCAAGTAGCCACGAAAATGCTCGACAGCATTAATCACACTTAGGGCTTCCCTTTCAGTTGCAGAGTATCGCGTTTCAGCGGGTAGGAGAGTCCTGCTCGTGAAAGCGATAGGATGGTCGACACCATCCACTGTCTGCGTCAACATGCCACCCAACCCGTACAAAGAAGCGTCGCAATGTAAGGCGAACGGTTTTGAAAAATCTGGACACGCTAAAATCGGGCTCGAAACTAAAGCCGATTTCAATTTTCTAAAAGACTCTTCCGCCTCCGGTGTCCACGCAAACGCGGGGGCACCTTTGCGGGTACTAGTCAACCGAGATAGCGGTGCAGCAATACAAGAAAAATTCCGGATAAACCTTCTATACCATCCGGCAACTCCCAGGAAACTTTTCACCATTTTTGGTGAAGTAGGCGTAGGAAAATCTAAAATACATTTGACCTTATCGGGGTCGGTATGTAGGCCATGAGAATCTACAACGTACCCCAGATACTTTAACTCATGCCGGAAAAATTGGCACTTCTTGAAATTGATGGACAAATTGGCATAAACAAGACGATCTAAAACTCTACTTAACAAAGAGATATGTTCTTCGAAGGTCGACGAGACAATTACGATATCATCCAAATAACAAAATACTTTGTTGTTAAACGACGGGTCAAATAACTGATCCGCCAGCCTCTGCATGCACGCTGACGAGTTGCGCATTCCGAACGGAGTCACCGTCATTTTGAAGAATCCTCGTCCAGGGACAGTGAAACTGCACTTTTCTTGCGAGGCAGGCTCTAATGGGATTTGCCAAAAGGCAGCTGATAGGTCGATAGAAGACTAATAGTTTGCATCACGCAAACTGTCCAGAATGGTAGTTATTCTCGGGAGAGGATAAGCATCCGGTTTCGTTATTGAGTTTATTTTTCTACTATCAAGACAGAACCGCAACGTCCCATCTGCCTTGGGAACAAAAATAGTTGGATTGTTCCAACCTCCCTGGCTAGGTTTAATAACGCCCAACTCTAGCATGCGATCAACTTCCTCATTCAACAACGCAAGACGAACGGGAGATAACGGGTAATACCTCTGTTTTATGGGTGGATGATCACCTGTGTCAATAACCTGCGAAATTAAATTTGTCCGACCTAACCCTCTAACGTCAGTAGAAATCTTTTGGAAATTTTCGATCATCTTGTTGGCTAACGACTGCTGATTCTCAGACAGGGAAGTGAAAGGATGCAACACCCTCACTTCACTGACGGAGTGCCAACTAACATCACTAGACTCCATCCGAACGTATTTCAAAATTTCTGGAGCTAAATCAAATTCTCGAACAAAATCCATGCCTAAAATTAGTGAAGAACCAATATCCGGTGCTACTACAGCTCGGATAACTTGACAACGATTATTGAATTTAAACGGTAAAGACATGTAACCGATCGTCCTAACCGTACTCGAATTAGCGGTACTCAAAGTCAAAGACGGAGTCTTATGCACGGTATATCCGAGCTCAATTAAATATTTATGTGAGTCGGCACCTAAAATTGTGATACTCGATCCAGTGTCGAGTAGACCACAAACCGCTTTGTCTCTTAAACATACATCTAAAAATGGACGACGGCTATCTTTTTCGTTTTTAAATAATGTCGAGACAGAGTGCACGAATGCGCTTACTCTGTCTCGAGTTGCACGTTTTTTGAATCGACTGAGTTGGATTTGGACGGTCTCAACTCCTTTGAACATTCAGGGCAAGTTGTGACCGTGAAATTGAATCTGCCACAACGGTAGCAATACCTCGAATATCCTCCATGGGTACCACCGCGAGCACCACGCGCTGCACCGGAGCCTCCTCGAGATCCACCGACGTGTGTCGTGTTGCCTCGGGAGGAACCGCCCCTATGTGAGCCACCTCGCGAGTTCGATCCTCTATAGTATTCCTGACTACGGTGTGCGGAAGACTCCACTGCGGAAACCTGACTACCCTGTGCACGCTCTTCCACAGGCATTTCCGGCACAACCGTACCGGAAAACGCATGTCCAACAGCATGCACAGCCTTCGTGGAAGAAGACTTGCCTTTAACTAGCGCTTGAGCAGCTGCATTGGATGAATTTATCCGTTGTTGGGCATTTTCGACCTTTTTCCCAAATCGCAACAATTCATCGAGAGAACGAATGTCCAACAACATGAAATGTTGTTGATAAAATGTACTTAGTTATGTTCGACAGGATGATACCTAATTGCTCCTCACATGACAATGGTCTAGATAATCGACTGAAATAGCTCAACATGACAGAAACAAAAATATGCATTTTCTCGTCAGGCCTTTGGATGCGACATCTGAGGAAAGCTAAAACCTCGCTGTCATAATCCGAACTTCCAAAATCGGATCGAAGTTCCGACACTAGTTGTTTCCAGGTGCGGATGCGCGAAGCTCTGGCACGATACCAGATGAGCGCCTGCTTCTCAAACAGCTCGCACGCTGACTTAAGCAATCTAGCCTCGGGAATATTTCGCGAAAAACGATTCTCCTCCAATCTTTCCAGGAACTCAACCACACATGAAGTGCCATCGTAAGAAAAACCCAAATTCAATGGTTTGAGGATTCGTTCGAATGCCGGGTCATAGCTCTTCTCTAAAGGGACCAGTTCAGACTCAAACTTCCGTGGATATGGAACTGAAGACGCCTCCTGTGACGGAACTGTCTTATAGAAGATTGGGATCGGCTGCGGTCGAGGAACCCCGGCACTTGACGTCGACGGCAACGGTTCACATACTGGCTGAACAACCGGAACGAATAATTGGGCTGCGGAATCCCCTTGCTCAACTGCCGTATTTTCTGGAGCAAGATTGGCCGGTGGCTCTGTCGTCGGTCTTAACAAACATGTGCTGGGCCCTCGCGCAATCTCCGAAAACTCCTCCAGGATTTTAATTATTTCCGTAACCTCCTCTTTTAATGCGTTTATCGGAGCATGACGTTCCGTTGGGGGTATGGCTATTCTTGCGACCCGATAAAAAAGATGCGTGACCTTGGTGCAAATACGCTTGTATAATGGCCTAGTTTTATTCTCTATGAACTGTTCCATTAACTCATGAAGACAGGTCAAACGAATGGAGCATTCGTTATATTCCTGGTCCGGATCCAAATCCGTTGTCTCAATCGACTGTGGAGGGTATTCATCCAGCAACGCAATGAACTGTCGTCGCATCGATTCGACGTATGCTATGGGAGCACCACGAATGGTGAATTCATAGTCCAATTCGGCTTTGACTAAATGCGTGGCAGCATAATATGTTAAAATGTGCGAGGCCATCTTAAAATCCTACTCCAAACTAGTATGTTGGAAGTATAAATAAAAAATATTCGTACAAGCAACTCCAAAAAAATATTTCCAATTTGGAAAGCCGGACGGGAGAAAATAAATAGGCAGAGAGCGCCCGAATAATAAATAAAGGAAAATTTACTTGAGATTCGGGGTGAGTGGTACTTAACCCAATTCCTGTTCCAGCACTGTCGAAGTTCTGCGTTCACCGCCGCGAAGATTCTGAAAATGCACAATTAGTGTTTAACAACCATTTACAACAAACAACCATTTAAATCGAAGATAAGATACCATATACGGTGTGCTCTTCGCACTTAACGGAAACCGTTACATAAAGAAACAAAAAGAAACGATTTAAATCGATACAAAATACAATATACGGTGTGCTCTTCGCACTTAACGGAAACCGTTACATAAAGAAACAAAAAGAAACGATTTAAATCGATACAAGATATGATGATAAACGGCGTGCTTATCGCACCTTCACGGCAACCGTAAGAAACAAAACCGCAATTAAAATGCCGTTTTCTAAAAATTTAGAAATTTTACGAAATTAAAAAAAATACCACGTAGCCACAAAAGACTACATAAAACTTGCCACTTTCATAAAAGTGTGGTATTTAAATACTACGGCACTAAACTGTCAATTCAAAAGAAAAAAAACGTGTTTTTTTTTTTTTTTTTTTACCAGAAAAATCCCACACCTAAGCCTACATTTAGTTCATGGCCCACGCTGGGCAGCCACTGTAACAATTTTAAACACGCGGTTTGCGTAAAAAGAATCAAAAGCAAAAGAATTTTACCATAAAAAAAAATCCACGTCATGCCGAATGAGAGATAAGAAATTTTGAGCGCCACATGGTTTTAGAGGAAAACCACGAAACTAAAAATTACTACCGTCAAACAAAAAAAACTAAAGTGAGGTTAACATAAAGAAAAATCACATCTCGAGGGGTGGGTGGTGGTTTTTTCTTGCACTGAATGAGGCTTATGCGTCGGAATGCCTGGAAACAAAAGCAATAAAAAGACAGTTTTCACATTGATGAGTAGAGTTCGTTTATTCTTCCTTCAGTGAAGTTGTGACAGCAGGTAAAAGTGGCTGCCTTCTTCAGGTCAGCACGATGTTGAAAATTCTCAGAATCTCCGCGGTAATGACGCTGGTTACGGTTCTCAGAACATTTGTTGCAAATGGATAGAAATTAGGTTAAATAAAGTACCACTCCCCAGAAAAACACGAACTAAATTACATCATATTCTTGGCACCCCACTGACAGGTGCACTCTTCACACCGCCGATTACGGCACCTTTTCACCTCCTTGACACAAAATCCTCCGCACCTTTTTCGCCATCTTGGTATCAAGTGAGCAGGGCGGAAATGTGACGTAGCTTTAGGAAGCTCAGACCGCCAACATTTCAGCAAAACAACTGCTACCAACTCAAGTTAAAAAAAAATGTTTTAATATTAATAAATATACAACAATGATTGTTGGCATATTTACCACATTTCTTAACATTGCTTTTAATATTTGCGTGTTATTTTAACCGCGGGCAACGATCTGCTTCACCGGGCGCAAGAATGGCAACACTGCCTGTAAACTAACCTGAACTGAAGTTGACAGCTGTCAAACATCGCGAAAATGACAATCTTGGACTGGGAACTTGGAAAATGCGGTTTTTTATGCTTAGGTCCAATGGAGACGCCGAGAAAACATGGAAGATACATAAAAACATGCTTGAGACTTCTGGGCAACACGGAAGAACACGAAACAGGAGTGTAACATGCTGGAAGACGAAGATTGCGCGCGATACATGTCGCGCGGCGGCATACACCAAGGAAAAGCTGGGAAACACTACATTTGTCTAGGAACCTGACGGAATACCGAAATAATCGTGCTTAGCGTGTCTCAAGGTGTATTTCACGTTTCTGGACACTGCACGTCACGCCAAAACTTACGATTTTTGTTACAAGTTTTATAACATTTTGTAAAAACGAAATGACGGAATCAAGATGTATTCAAGTAAAAAAGGCTACAATGGCCCAATCAGATTCTAATGTGGTATGTCCACCCCTTTTTTATAAATACCTCTGAATCGAAAAGGTAGTGACATTTTATTAATTTATAGTTAATTGATCATGGACTTTACATTATGCAATTGTATAAATAAAAAAATACTAAAAAAATATTATACCCAAGCCATAAAAAAATATTACTATGAGTCAAACATTCAAATGCTTTTTTTTCAAAACTAAGTTTTGTGCATACAATAATTGTGCTTTAACCACTAGAACGCCAATACCACCGATCGGTGGTTTTCTGTTGCGACAATTTGCGGGCGGCTGATCTCAGTATTTATATAATGGAGAATGTTCATTAATTTGAGAATTGAGAATGCAAAAATTGTTTCGGTACATCAATTAGTTTCCAACGATAGCAACAATAGTTTCTCCGCCGGCGCAACCGTACGGTTTACTTGGTTTCATTAGAAGATTACGCTAATATCTTTTATAATGTTTAATCCAAATAGAAGAAAATCGTGTGTTGTGCCAAAATGTAAAAACCCACGACCAATGAATCGAAAAGTTGTTTTTTCTTGTTCCAATGGATGTCAAAATGCGAAGAAAATGAATGAAACTAAAAAGAGATAGGATCTATTTGATCCTTTCAAAACATTACGAATTTTTCAACAAGATTGTCACAGTAGTCTATCTTATAGTACTTCATGCACGTCTACATTCTTTGACGTTTTAAAGTCCATGTGTGCAATACAAAATTGCCGCTTTCTTTTCCCAGACATGTGCATTTGTGTATTTGAGCATAATATTTTTTGCCTAATTTTACATTATTTTTTCATCCATAGTATATACTAAACGTGTTGTCCTTGTATGGACACTTTATTTCTACAACACAGTGATTGGTAAGCCCATAAGGCGAGGTACCAATCATAGGCCACTTATTGTTTAAAAAAAGACCCGATCCCATTATCTTCAGGTTTTTGACTCGCGAGACTTGATTTATGACATCTTTTTCTAATACTTTTCCTCTTTTAATATCAGCAGTTTATTTAAGTGTTACGGCTCCAGATACTTCTTCAACTAGAGACCTATCGTTTGTTTTGCACTGAGATGCTTCGTGCATTTTTGAGGCTGTTACTCGTATGTAACGGCCCTTAAATATCGTTACATGCAATCAACAAATGCATTGATTTCCAGTGAAATGCACTGACACTCATTCAGCTATTCAGTTAAATACAGCCTCGTGCATTGATGAATCAGCACAATGAAACAATACTTTTACTCTGATGCTGAAATTTTATTTGAATGCCTTTCAGCATACACTTCCAGACCCCAGTAACCTCGCTCGTTGGAGCTTTGCCGAGGATAGTTCTTGTCCCCTCTGTAGCAATACACCTTGCACAGCTAGACACATTCTAGCTGGCTGCAAGGTGGCCTTAGATCAAGGACGGTACACTTACCGCCATGACAAAGTTCTCGCTGTTATTCGCGAGGTAATTAGTCTCTCAGTGGCTCGTGCCAACAAGGGTTTGACAGTATCCTCCAAACCCCCAATACAGTCTGTGCGGGATGGCTCTAAAGGCAAAAAACATTTAACTACAAAACCTTTCTCAATAATTGAGAAAGCTACAGATTGGATTCTGGAGGTTGATTCGGTCTCTAAGCAGTATAAATTCTTTGAAAGTCTCGGATGCACAGCCCTCCGTCCAGATATAACTCTTTACTCTCTATCTCGGAGGGTGGCCCTTATTGTAGAATTAACTGTTCCATGGGAATCAAATATCCCAAAAGACCACGAGTATAAATTAAATAAATACCACGATCTTGCAAATGCCGTAACCCGGAACGGCTTCACTGTTCACCTTCACGCGGTGGAAGTTGGCGCTCGTGGCCTGCCAGCTAAATCTCTATTTCACCTCTTTAAAGATCTTGGCCTTTCCAGAAAAATAATCAACTCTTTCTTAGAAAAATTAACTGCGATTTGCGCATCTCAAATTCTATGGCTTCGAAGGGGGAGTGAATGGGTGGTAAGATGAACGCTCACATGTGGCAAGACAGCTGTCCTAAACCTACCACAGCCGGTTCGTAAGTCTGGAATCCACTGCTCACCCACCAGAAGTGTAAAAAAATAGTATTATGATGGGCCCGACTCTGGTCGGTGAATTCCATGGCAGCTCCGTTTGTATTTATTATCTCGGCCTATATAAACCGGCGAGAAAGCAACCAAAGTGTCAGTCCTCGAGTGATCACGTCCCCAAGACAGCGACGGCATACCTCGGTACCCCGGCTTCTTGGTTACCTTTTCCTTCCTTTTCCTTATCGAGGCGAGAAGCATCAGTCTGCACTCCCACCGACTCGAGCCGTGCCCAGTACGAGATACTAGGAGCACAAGTACAATCCTGATCCATACACCCTCGTAGCTTCAGGCAAATAGCCAATACATCCTCGTCAATATATATCCTATTCGGGAAGCGTTACAAACTGGCAACATCAAACTCTTAATAAACACCTTCTGATATACATAAAATCGACTTTTAATATGGAGATAACCCGCAAGTTGACACCACCACCTCACACTGAATAATTTGGAGTCTAGTGAGGGGTGGTCCCTCACACGTCCGAAGCGCAGCTCAAACCACAAATTACAATCTGATTAGGTAGCCTCTTTTACTCGAAGACATCTTGATTCCGTCATTTCGTTTTTACAAAATGTTATAAAACTCTTGACATCAAAATCCACATCGGTTTTTTTTTAATGAATAATTAGGTAATGGTTAGACACCTCTTCCACTTCTTTTTTTTCACATACAAACTGTGCGAGCAAGCACAACCACTTTAGCCATTTTACAATTTCATTACTAGAAGTTTAGTGTTTTGCATAATAAGTCCTGCCAAAAAGCCTGAAAGTTGTCCATATCACTAAAAGCTAAAACTAGAGTTACATAATACGCTGGCTTATTCCTGGCCTTTTCAATAAGGGGATCTGGTTTAGATGGCCAAAAAAAACATGTTTTTCATGTTTTCTTTTTAAACTTTAAGTTGAAATCTATTCATGAATCTTTTACGTCTGGTTTTACTAGTTGAACACAAAATTTTGTAGCGAGAATCGATTGTATTTCTTTAAATCCTTGAAATATTATAAAAATGATAACTTTTAGTTATTTTTTTTAGTTTCTCTAATACAGAGGTACCCAAACTTTCTTGACTCGTAGACCCCTTGCTGTTTTCCGTAGACCCCTGCCTGAATTCTCCTGAACTTACTAACATTAAAAGTTTCTTGACAGCTGGAACAGTACTAATTGTAAAAAAATAAAAATATGTACAATTATTTTTTTTTATTCCTAAGCGTCCACGACCTTGAAATACGAATCATTTGGAAAAGCCGCACATAAGTGCACATGTAGCACTATCTCGCTTGCTCATTCATGTGGAGCGTTTACCCTACTCGCTCGCACGGATAGCCATTGAAGCGCAATTTTTTCACATATCTCATTCGCACCTTCCCTCGTTAGTCATGTGCGCTGGCCTTTCCAATCGACTAGTGATGCAATTTGAGTTGAGTGTTGATTCATTCCGTGATACTTGTGACGCGCGCGCTTGTTTATTGCTATTATTATAATTTTAAAATACTATGCTGTATACAAAATTTGTTTAAGGAGTGATACGACATTAACGGATCGTCTGAATGCTTATGGTGACCTGCCTAGATGGAGTCCACTATCGTGGACCCCCATTTACATCTCGTGCAACCCGTTTTTCGTTTCTCGCTGACATGGACCCCCTGCGATTCGAAATTGACCCCTGGGGGTCCATATAGACGACTTTGGGAATCACTGATCTAGAACATACAAATGTAAAAATTAATATCTTAGTTTACTTTTTTTGCTTCAGGCAAAATTACGCTCGCTATTACCGGCACAAGCAGATACCGTCATTTCTGCAGCGGTAGAAACATTTGCAATTCAATATCTCAAAAACTGTTTTTTTTACCGTTGCAAAATATATTTTTATTTTTCAAATATTCATCAAACTGATCTAAAAGATTCATGATCAGATTTCAACTTAAAGTTAAGAAAAAAAAACATAAAAAACATGTTTTTTTTGGCCTACTAAACCAGGCTCCCCCTTAAGTATAAGTACTGTGCTTTCTTGCTCTCTCTATACATAGTCGCATGGGGATATAGTCAGCATCCGAATAGGAGTGGCCGCTTACCACAAATCTCAAATCGACTGTTTGCAGATGTGGATTGTTGTTGACACCATACAACATAGTCGCAGCCACAAATTGGTTGCGGTTTTGGGAGCTAATGGGCCCCTGCTGAGTTGGCCACGAAGACCCATTCTGTTCAGGGTTGGTCACACTCACTGGTCAACACCTATCCGGCGGCCTCCACGCATAAAGTGCGAGCCGGGGCTGGACTCTGGCCTAAGGGCTAGTTTCCCCTAGGAATCAACCTTCTGGCGCTCCTGGACGGTCTGCGCACCGTGCGGCGTAAGCCAATCGACTGTGCACTCTGACTAACAGTCGGGGGAGTCTGGAAGCAGTATAGTTTCCTATAGAGCGTGGGTGATTGCGGACCTTACGGCGACTGCTCTTGAAACGACCATCGGCTACCCGATCCTGGGTGAACAGCCGGGCAAAGGATGCCGTGATTCGCTATAGATTCTGTATACACCGTTTCACCGCTTCTGTATGATTGGAAGACATATAGAGTTTAGACGAATAGAATTACACTAATAACAACAATAATTATTTTAATTTTTGTCATTTATAATTGATACTGACATTGTTGAGATGTAATTACAGTAACCAATTAAAAATAATCAAGAATATTTCAATAAAATTACATTAAGCTTAATAAATAATCAAAAAAGCTTATAAAAGCAATCCAAGTGTTTTCAAAATAGAGCTAAAATAATCCAATACATAATTTTTAAAAATCAATAATATTTTTTAAATTATTCCTACTCATTTATAGAAAACGTCTCTGCCCAAAAGTGGTCTGCATTCTGGGGACATCGAAATTGATGGCTTGGGATAGCGCGTGCAGAATTGCTCACTATCAAATACGATTCACAATCAAAGACTTTGTGAAATCAGTGTATCATCAGCTAATGGCTAAACTCAGTTTTTAAAAATCGGCCAAACTCACAGGTCAACACCCATCCGGCAGCCTCCACGCAGAAGTGCAAGCCCGGGTAGGACTCTGACCTGCGGGCCAGTTTCCCCTAGGAATCAATCTTCGGGCGCTCCTGGACGGTTGCGCACCGTGCGGCATCAGCGAATCGGTTGTGCATTCTGATTCGCTGATTCCAATTCTCTTACCATTTGCCACAACCTACTTATGCAAATAGGGGTTTTAACTGTCACTACGATTAAATTAAAAAAAATTGGTTGTGTCACCCCAAGACTTTACTGTCAAGTAGCTAGGAACTTAATTCATCTGAATATTAATTTCATAAATCCTACCACCATCCCCCCCAGCCTAGCGCCACCTCCCCCCCCCCCCCCCACCCCCGCCCTCCAAATGATGATGATGATGAAATCGAATTCAAAATTGAAATCGAAAACGAAATCGAAATCGAAATAAAAATCTAAATCTAAACCGACACCGACACCAAAATTGAATTCGAAATCGAAAACTATCGAAAACGAAATCGAAACTTGTATACTTACAAAATTTTGGGTCTCTGCTGTTGACCAATGAAGAGTTCCCTCATCTGGAGCCAACCCAGGGTACATCAGCCATGTCATGGTGAAACTTGGAAGTTGCTATAAATTAATGCGTATCCAAAATTTTGGGTCTCTGCCGTTGACCGTTGAGGAGTTCCCTCGTTGGAAGCCAACCCAGGGTAGATCAGCCATGTCATGGTGACATTTAGAACGGGCTATCATAATTGAATGCGTATACAAAATTTTGGGTCTCTGCCGTTGACCGTTGAGGAGTTCCCTCGTCGGGAGCCAACCCTGGGTGGACAGATTTCAACCAAAATCTTTTCAGATCATGTCATGACCAAATGATGCCTGCATGCCAAATTTCAGCTCAATCGGATGAAGCGTTTCGGCGCTATCGTCGGAGAATACACACAGACGCACAGAAGTGCGTCCACAATACTTTCCTTAAACAGGAAAGTAAAAACGAGAACGCCTGAGGACGATCAACGAAGAGATGAGAGCAGCCTTATCAACGATTGCTCCAAATTTTGATCAGATTTTGAAGCAGACTCACATTTCTCAATCAACATATTTTCATATTATATTTATTTATTTATTTATTTTATTTATCCCTAGTATTACATGATTAAATTTCCTATAGTATATTTTACATGATTTAGTCGTACATACAAAATGTAGAACCCTGGAAATTTACTAAAGGTGCAGCTTCGGCGGGATTTTATCACCTCACTAGGCAGAGCCTGTATTGAGGTGATATTTAGTACTGCGTTCATCTGTCGGGTGTATAGGTAATTTCTGTAGTCATGGAAAATCCTACAAGTGTATATTGTATAACTATTATAGTATATATATTACACAAAAAAAAAAATATACCTATATTAAATTAAATGAGATAATATATATGGGAGATATATGAATACAGTTATGAGGCTAATGAGATAATAATAACAATAATAAGTAATATAAATTATCTTTGCACCTATTTAATGACGTTAGTTACTAACGACTCACAGTGCTCCCTCGTTGAGTGTAACAACCATAATGTTCCCATCTTTTGTAGTGAGCGTCATTTTGAATTATTGTAGCTTGGCCTAATTGCGTGGTAAATATGTTATGTTTTTTCGCTAGGTAAATATAGTGTCTTTGTCCAAAGGTCGTTCTCATTTTTGGTTGTACATGTCTGTCTTTATGTCTTGTGTCGTGTCCATGGGCGTTACTGGTCGGCTTGCTGTTGTCCCGTTGGAGTTCTTTCCTGTAGCATATCAAGACCTGCCGTACGTATAGTTGTCTTGCATCCAACACCATAAAATCCCTCTAGAGCTGGTCACTGGAGTAGAGGTATGGCTTCCTGGCTATAACCCTAATCAAGGCCTTTTGGGCCTTGATTAGGCCATATTGATTTTAATAATAAATAAATTATAAATGAAATTCATTTTTCTATGGTGTATTTCTAAAATTTCTTCATTTGGTAGGTGTACCTTGAATACAAAAAGTTTATGGAACACCTGTAGCTAATTCGTCTTATTATTACTATTACAAGTGAAAACAAATACCTACATTCAGATATTTTAGCATATTCAAAGAAAATGTTAAAGATATCTTTATTACAGAAAATACAATATTTATCCATACTTATTTCCGTCCGATTTTGTGCTAGGAATGGTAGGATAGGTACAACACTCTTGAAACGCGGCGATATATTTCCCTAATTATATTTGCATATAAATTAATTCAAAGAACTACTTATTTGCCAGAGATACTGGGCCCGATTGCGTTTCTTTGTGGACTAAAACTAAAATTAGTACTTACAAGCGAACGAGATAGAGCAATACGTTAGAGCGGAATATGAAACGAACGATCGTCGATAAATACTACCTGCTAAATTCGAGTATATTTCGTGCGGTGTAAGATTTGACCTTGGCGGACAGTTTTAATGCGAAAAAGAGACGACCGGTCGTCTCACACTCCGCTCTAGCGTATTGCCCTGTCTCGTTCACACGGACTAATTTCCGATTTTAGTTCACGAAGAAACGCAATCAAGCCCACTATGTAAGTTTGAATTGTACGTACCGGTAAATTACACAGCGAGGACATCGCATCTATTGTTTAATGTGCCGTGCTATCGTACAAATATTTTTGTAGACAGGCCAGTGGGGAGGGTTATAGCTCTTCTTAATTCCTTACCCACAGAAATAGACATCTTTTGTATATCCCTTTGGCAGCTAAAAGGCAACTCCCTGCTATCTCATGTTTATTTTATTTTATTTAGTTTTATATTTTACATCTGTATTTTATTTAGTTTTATATTTTTATGTTTTTGTCTTGTTCAATGTTAGCATTAATTTAGTTATGTAAGTCATTCATTTTTAGACTTACCTACACTCTAGATTTAATATTCAAGGGCAAATTGGATTCGTCTGTAATGCTCTTGAATAATATTTGAAACTAATAAATAAATTACCTACATGACGACTTGTCACGACGTCAAAGATAAAATTGTATCTATGAGTTTGATAAAAAGGTTAACAAATATTTTCGTACCTAGCAACGCAGCTGTCAAATTCTTCTTCGGCGCATAGACAGTTGAGCGAGTTTTGATCGTGTTAAACTGAAAATGAAAATATCATGATGAATACTGACGGCAATTCCAGCAGCATCAGGGTAAAAATAGAAGCAAATGTCGCTATCAAATCGGAGAAAATGGATTATGATGACACAGATGAAAATATTTCGCTGACATATTTGAATGCACATTCCAATGAGAAAGGAAATATTGTTGAATTTCACGCCGAAGAAACGCGCTTTATTAAACCAGAGCCAAATAGTGGTCCAAGTAGCAGCGACGGACGATTTTTACACGATGAAAGGGAAAATGTCGCAATTGAAACGGTGGCAATCGATTCTGATGAAACCAATTTGCATGTAGATAACAAAGGAAATGTAGTGGAATTTTACGAAGGAGAGACTTGCTTCATTAAATCGGAACTAAATAGTGATCCAAGTGGCGATGAGGAGCGAAATTTACGCAGTGAACGTCTTGAGAGAGAAAAATGCTTCTCGTGTCCAGAATGTGACAAAGCGTTTTCTTTCAAACAAAATTTAGCTAAACATATTCGTAATGTTCACATAAAATTAAAGAAATATATTTGTCAGGAATGCAATCATGCCTTTTCAGACAAAACGAATTTGAAGAATCACATAGATACCGTACATCTAAAATTAAAGAAATATATGTGTCAGGAATGCAGTCACGCCTTTTCACAACAGGTCAATCTAAAGTATCATGTAGACGCTGTACATCTAAAAGTGAAGAAGTATATTTGTCAGGAATGCAGTCATGGATATCCACGACAAGCAAGTCTGAAGAAGCACGTAGAAGTCGTACATCAAAATTTCAAAAAATATGTTTGTCAGGAGTGCAGTCATGCCTTTTCGAACCAAGCAGATCTAAAGAGGCATGTAGACGCCGTACATCTAAAATTAAAGAAATATATTTGTCGGGAATGCAGTCACGCCTTCTCCAGACAAGCAACTCTAAATAAGCATGTAGACTGTGTGCATCTAAAGTTGAGGAAATATGTATGTCAGGAATGCAGTTATGCCTTTTTAGAACAAGGATATCTGAAGAAACATGTAGAGACCGTACATCTAAAATTAAAGAGATACGTTTGTCAGGAATGCAGTCATGCATTTTCAAGACAGACAGATCTAAAGAAGCACGTGAACGCAGTGCATCTAAAGTTGAAGAAATATGTTTGTCAGGAGTGCGGTCACGCCTTTTCACAACAAGGAGATTTAAAGAAGCATGTAGACGCCGTACATTTAAAAATGAAGAAATTCTCTTGTGCGAATTGCGATCGTTCATTTGCAGAGAAAGGACATATAAAAAGACACATTGAAACCGTTCATATCGATTTGTAGAATTTGTCTTGTACGAGTGTGTATGTCTGTGCGATCGTGTGTGATTAGCAAAAGAGAGAACTAAACAGACCCTGTCTGAAGATACATCAAAAAATGACATGACATTTTTCCACACATATAATTCCGTTTATAAAAGGTTAAATGCTTTATCTCTAGAGTGTGCTCATGGCTTTAGAATTAGGGAAGGGCCAGGCAATATGACATACAATCTTTGTAAGTGGAAAATGAGTTATAAACAATAGTGTTATGATAATAAAACTTGCACAGATTTCAACCTTGGTTAATTGACTGCATGAATTTAATTTAATAGTTTTTGATAAAGCGGAAAGGTTTTAAATAAATAATGTTTTACAAAAATTCTAAAGTGTTATTTTGCCTTGCAGGTGTAAGGCAAAATGACATAATGCATTTTAATACAATAAAAATGACATAACAGTACTGGAGAAGGTACAAGAGAAGGTATCTTAAGTAAATAAAACTCAAAATACATTTAATTGTTTTATTACTACCTGCAGGTATAAAGATTAGCCCGAGTATATCAATTTTTAAGAAACAACTGGTCTCGTGGATGCTTGGGCCAGGAAGGTCCCGAATACATCAAGAACTCTCAACTATCTAGCTCTGTTTGGCTGCACTTTGTGACTATTACTATTATTTAAATTTTTCTCTGTGACTATTTTATTTTTTTAGAAACTTTACTATTACCTAGTATTATAATTTTATTGTGACTTTTTATTTTATTTTTTTTACAAATATTACAAATTTCATTTATAATTTAAGTTATGACTATATAGCTTATTATTAACCGATGGTTAAGTGTATTTAATTATATTTATTTCAATATTTTATTTTATTATAATTATATATTTACTTATACATTTTATTTTACTATATATTTTTATTTATTTCAATGTATTTTTTTATTTTCGCTTTTTTCAAAACTATTTTTTCTTCTTTTGAACATGTTTTCTTTTTTAAACTTGTATGTGTTTAAAATGTTTGGCCTAGAACAGGTTTTTACTTAGTTGGGCGATATGGGACCAATCTTCACTATAAGCGTGACACAACTTGCTGTGGGTTTTTTTATTTTTAAGGCTACATTTTATTCAATGTTACATTACTATAAATAAATTATATAAGTACAAATTATAAAATTCCATCAACCAAAATTATATTTGATAAAACTATGATTATAAAATCAAAAACCAAAACCATTTTTGCATCCTAAGAACTTGGATATATATTAAAGCATTCTATATAAGGCGGGACTGAAAGTTACTGAAGACGATAAATATCGAAAAAAGAAAAATATTTTTGTGTGGAGTTTAATACATCCTGAGTACTTGGTCTATATTCTTCAAAGTTAAAGTACTCGCGATAAAGCGGGATAGGGCACTTCCCACGTGCCCTATCTCCCACGTGGGGGGGGGGGGGGGACACCGACCCCCCCGTTAGCGATTGATTATGATAGCAAATCAAGTATGATATATTTGTGGTATTTTCGTGGTTATAAAATGGATATTTTCCAATATTATTGGTTTCTTGGCTAGCCTCGGGCGGCTCGACATTATTATTTGATTAAAATGTACGGCAGTTTTTCTTTTTGTGTTGCTCGTATAAGAGATAGGTATTGCAACCAAAATTTTACAATGTTTCGGCCCTACGATGCACCTGTATCGAATATCATGTCTTAAATTTAGATATTGAAGTGTGACTAGAGCGCCGCCTGGTGGACCGACTTCAACCACAATCATTCCAACTCTTCCCTTGGCCAAATGATGCCTGCATGCCAAATTTCAACTCAAACGGATGAAGCGTTTGGGCGCTATCGTCGAGGAATACATACAGACTTCAGTCTGGAAATGGTCTTAATCGTCTTGGGAGGGGTCAAATTGTATATATCCGTTTTTACCTCGAAAAAATCTTTTAGTCCATTCATAATACTTTCCCTCTGACAGGAAAGTAATAATTTTCCTCCTGTTGCAACTGCACACCTGGCCGAAAGCGCCATCTTTGGGTGGGGCCGTTAAAATAAAAAGAAGAAGAAAACCATAAATGTAATCAAATATTTCGTACCTAGAGCAACGCAGCTGTCAAAATCTTGTTCGTTATATAAAAAGTTGAACGAGTTTTGATCGCGTTAAACTAAAAATATCACGATGAATCAAAATACTGTCAGCGATTCCAGTAGCGTCAGAGTGAAATTAGAAACAAATGTCACTATCAAAACAGAGAGAATGGATTATGATGGCACATATGAAAATATTCCACTGACAGCTTTGAATGCAGATTCAAATGAGAAAGGAAATATTGTAGAATTTTACGCCGAAAAAACGCGCGTTTTTAAACCAGAGCCAAAGAGTGGTAAAAGTGGCAGCGACAGGCGGTTTTTACACAACGAAAGGGAAATTGTCGCAATCAAAACGGTCGCGATCAATACTGATAAAACAAATTTTCTTCCGGATGACAAAGGAAATGTAGTAGAATTTCACGAAGTAGAGACTGGCATCATTAAACCGGAAATAACTAGAGGCTCAAGTGGCGATGAGGAGCGAAATTTACAAAGTGAACGTCCTGAGAGAGAAAAATGCTTCTCGTAACCAGTCGGTAAACCGTAGTAATCTGGTCGCCACTTAAAGTAAGGGCGCGAGTGTCAGCCCTCTGGGTAATATACCTGGCTATCACGCGGATAAGGCGTTGGAATGTGACGGAGCGTGGACTGTTTTGTCCTGTCTTCTGCGCTCACCTTGCATGTAAGACATGAACGATCATATTTCGTTGAATCTTCCTGAGGTAACGGGTTCGCCCGTTGTAGTTGATGTTGATGATGATTTCGATGTTTGTTATGGCATTTTCCATTTGATTTAATTGTTTGGTTTGAAGCTGGTTTTATACTACCCTATTCAGATACAGTTGAACCCGAAAGTTTTATTACCTTACGACCCTTAAGGTCCCGTTGCTCTACACGACAACTAGTCCGTCCAGGCTTTTTAAGATATATCGTTGCAGTTAATTTGTGTACGGTCAACCATTCTAGCCCTCTTTGTGCTAAAAATAATAAAAAAAACGGGTTTTATACCACTGAATTAAAAGACATCGCTGGAATTTCCATACTGGGTTGCTACTTGAGATGCCCTGCCGCCTGTAGCCTTATCGCGCGGACTATGGATTCGCCGCGCCGATCGAATGAAATTATTAAAATTTGTGACATTGAAACTCACCGTTTTGATTCTGTCAGCCCTAATATATTGGATATTTTCCCCCATGTTTTGTGATCGATTTCAAGTTAGCACCTTTTTGTAAAATAACATATTGAAATAGATTGCGTCGGAATTGTAAAAATAAGCGACGCAGCGCCTAAGACAATACCGCCGTGCGATGCAGCACTAGTTCCCTAATAAGTCTGTGCATGCAGCCATGCACGGACTGGACTTGCCATGGGAATGTCGAGCGTGTCGCAATACACGGAAGGACCATTTTTGCTTGTGAAGCATACCATTCTACTGAAATTGCGCTCGACGAAAAAAATATATTTTTGGTTTTTTGGAAGATTATAATGGAAAAAGAAATAAAAATAAAAATAAAGCATTGCTTCATTTTGAACATTTACTTCGTACTCCTTACTAACATGGCTTCAAGTTGCCTACCCTTACAGATTCCAAGAAAAATGCTAATTACAAAAAAGTGATGAATTTATTTTTATTTAAAAAAAAACAAAACATTGAAATTTGGCATCGTAAAACAAAATATTATTTTTTTCTACAAGACTCATATTTTTATTATTATTTAAATTACGTAGTCACGTAGTCACGGAGTCACGTAAATTTGATTGTAAAATGTCAGTTTTTCACTGTTTGAGAGAGGTAGGCGCCTTACGGCACTGACACACATTCTCATTAATAGCACTGAATCATTCTATTACTATGCAATCGCCACTTAGTGGCATGTGTGTGAGAACATTGATAGTAATGATCAAGTTTTTTTGAGTATGCTCAAAAATCAACAGTTGATTGATTTTCGAGCATGCTACCTGAGGCGCGGGTGAAAGGGGGTGTGCTCTTAAGCACGTGTGAACAGGTTTGTTTATAATCATGCTAGTGACGATTCAATTTTAGAGCGTAGTTCAATGAATTTCCGTGGAAGCATGAGTAAATGATGTTTATAGGTGTGGACATCGTTGTCTCGCATCTCTACCTACAATCGTTTATTTATTTTGAGGGTTTCTCTTTTATTTATCCTATTACCTACCCAAATAGTTTTTATTTTATTTTTGTCGTCAATAGTACAAGTGAGTTGCAGCATTATGAATATTACGTTGAGTTCTCTGTGGACAGGGCTGTTGGAACTAGCTTTTGGCCGGAAGCATGCTTTTGACGGTTTAACTGGCGCGTGTGTTCAATCGTTTGCTTTGAGCAAGTTTATTCAGGAGTATGCTTGAAACAAGTATGCTTGACATAAGAAAATGTGTACACTTGACGAGCTTGCTAATTTTACTCATACTCGCGAGCATGCTCATTTATAAGCATGTGTGTCTGTACCTTAGCTCCGGTTTATTCGTTCGTACGTACTTACCCTTCGGCTACGTAACGACCAAATTTGGTTGCACATCAGAACACCGTTGACTACGTAACGACCAATATTGGCGGCTTGCTCCCGGAGCGCACAATAATATTATTTTCTAATTCGAACGCATCCTAAAATCCATACCAAATATCTATTACCATAGATACATAGACGGCCGCTAGAATAATTTCGCGCGTCATTTCGCAGATATTTCTGGTAAAATTTCATTTTACCACCACACTTCATATATTTTTTTTCGAGAAATCATCAAAATTTTTATTGATTTTTATGAGCTAATATCTAAATATGTTTGTATGTATATAAGCAAAACGAAATATTACCTTTGATAGAGAATCTAATAAATATCACGATAGTATTTATAATTTCTAAATAGGGTTCCGTATTTTTCAAGTACAAGTTAGAAATGCCGAGTTTTTGTCACCTTGTCGACTTTCTCATATTTATTCATAACTATCTAATTGTTTTACAGAATAAGACTTCAATATTCTATATACAAAATTTCAATATTCTAGGTATATGAGATTTCAATATTCTATAAACGAAATTTGCGATCATTGCACAGTTATTCTTTTTATGATTGCTATAGTAGTTCCATAGTTATAGTACTTTTTGTCGAGCGCGGCGATATTGCAAGAAATTCCAATAAACTGCCGCGGTCTGCCATGAAATTATGCCGCTACTCGAAGGGTTAAGGTCGAACCGCAGTCGAGCGGCGGCAGAGCGGCGCGGCACGACAAATATTCTTTCAACCTATTGATTTATATTATCCAAACCGTATTTAACAGCGCGGCGCGGTGCGGCCCAGTTGAGTCCCAGGAAGCGAATGCCAATGGGCCGAGTGTAGTTAAGCCACTATGATGTGTTAGGGTCGGCCCAACACACAAGTCAACACCTATCTCGTAGCATCCACGCAGAAGTGCGTGCCCGGATAGGATTCTGTGCCTGCGGGCCTGCTCCCATGACAATCGCCCTTCGGATAATCCTGGACGGTTGCGCACCGTGCGGCGTCAGTCAATGGACTATGCATTCCGACTTATAACTCGCAGCAATATAATAATGGTCGTGTAGAGTTTTTATAAAAATCCATCTTTTTCGAGGTGTTAGGTATAGCGTTTTAAATAGTTAAAAGTATAGAGATTTTCTCTGTTATCATATACAACACAATGTATACAATGTATATCATATACAACACAATATGGCATATGTAATATATTTTTTTGACATTCCTTATTCTTGCAAGAAACCCTTCATATTGATTCGTAGCTAAAGCGTTTTATTATTACTATTGTATGACGACTTGACACAGTGCCATAAATACAAGTACCTAGTATATCAATGAGTTTGACCAAAATGAAAACAAATATCTCGTAACCTAAGGACCTATTCTTGAAAAAAATAACATAGGAACTAAATTCGTAGGTATTGCCATGCACCTAAGTCAAATCGACCACAGACAAGTTTAGCATTCTAACATTTTCAAGAATAACCCCCATGGCAACGCAGCTGTCAAAATCTAGTTCGGTAGATAGAAAGTTGAGCGAGTTTTGATCGTGTTAAACTGAAAATATCATGATGAATCAAAATACTGTCGGAAATTCTAGCAGCGTTAGAGTGAAAATAGAAACAAATGTCACCATCAAAACGGAGAAAATGGATTATGATGGCCCAGATGAACATATTCTGGCAGATTTGAATGCGGATTCCAAGGAGAAAGGAAACATTGTTCAATTTGACGATGAAGAAACGCGCTTTATTAAACTAGAGTCAAATAGTGGTACACGTGGCAGCGACGAGCGGTTTTTACACAATAAAAGTGAAAATATCGCAATTAAAACGGTGTCTGACGAAACAAATTTTCACGCGGATTACAAAGGAAATGTAGCAGAATGTTACGAAGTAGAGACTGCTTACATTAAACCGGAACTAAATAGTGATACAAGCGGCGATGACGAGCGAAATTTACGGAGTGAACGTCCTGAGAAAGAAAAATGCTTCTCGTGTCCGGAATGTGACAAAACGTTTTCTTATAAACAAAATTTTAGTAGACATATTAGTATCGTTCACATGAAGTTGAAGAAATATGTCTGTCAACAATGCAGTCAGGCATTTTCACAACAAACACATCTAAAAAATCATGTAGTCGCCGTACATCTCAAATTGAAAAAATATATTTGTCGGGAATGCAGTCATGCCTTCTCAGATCAATCAAGTCTGAGGAAGCATGTAGAGGCCGTACATTTGAAACTGAAGAAATATGTTTGTCAGGAATGCCGTCATGCATTTTCACGACAAACACATCTGCAGAAGCATGTAGTCGCCGTGCATCTAAAATTGAAGAAATATATTTGTCAGGATTGTCGTCACGCATTTTCACGACAAACACATCTGAAGAGGCATGTAGAAGCTGTCCATCTAAAGTTGAAGAAATTCTCTTGTGCGGATTGCGATTGTTCATTTGCACACAAAGGAAATCTAAAAACACATATTGAAAAAGTTCATATGAAATTGCAGAATTTGTCTTGTTCGACTGTGTTTGAGATTGCGCCTATAACCAAATGGGAGATCTAAAGAGGCGTTTGGATACAATTCATGAGAAACTTCTGTTGTGACTTATGTGTGCATTCATAGGGAAGCAATGTCTAAAGATGCAATATACAAGTCATCGAAAAATAGAGAAATTTATTTAATATAATAATTTACTGATATCCGTTTTTAGAATTGCTGTTATCCGTTTTTAAACTGAACCTTAAGTTCCTCGTTTGTACTTATTTTAGTCAGTTCCTCTTGTATTATGACATTCGTTTCTTCTATATTAGGTACCATATGGGTTAATTATCCACGGTGGTATTACCATAGTCAAAACATCCTCAAACCTAGGTTTTCTTCTTAGCAATATTACATTTAATTATGTGTGAAAAGTTTTAATTGGCCTTCAATACTTATTTCTCAATGTGTACCTATATATGTTTAACTAGCTGTAAGTTTTCCTAAGAAATGAAAATAAAATAATTATTTTTTATACATTTTTAAATTATTAACCTATTGCATAGCTTTTATCGCGGGCCAGCGCGGCGACCGAATGAAGAAATTTCTTAAAACTGATAATTACGTCTAACCGAATACTCCTTACGATTCGAAAAAAATATATGTTTAACAAGAACATTTTCCTAATATTCTTAGCTTTGAATATTTTAGATTTTGTTTATATTACATAGTGTAATTAATTTGTGAAATTAGGTCTAACCGAACACAAAAACGACTACTACGCAAATACTATCTGGCGTATTATTATGAAACCTGCACCATTTTAAAGATAATTTAATTATCTATATTTTTATCTAAGATTTTTTTTCGAAAAATCCGTTTTTTTTTTTGCTTTATTGAATAAAAAAATCGTGCGCGGCCCTCTATCGGAAGACGTTTAAATTATTCCGAATCATTTTCTACCGCAGCCGCAAGTGGTTCGGAATAATTTCAACATTTTCCGATAGAGCGCAGTTACTTATCTGATATCAGAAAATATAAAATAAATAAATAATTATAATTGCATAAGTTGTTAAAAATGCTATGCAATAGCTTTACCGCGGCATTCCCCGAGTGCCACACGTATTATTTTTTTTTCTATATGATAATATAGCGGACGTAGGTATCACGCACGTTCGTATGGGTAAAGCGGTTAATGTTGGACAGAGCGACAGACCGAGCTTACAGTCAGTCGATGTTGGATGTGTTTAACGAATCCGATATGATTTAGAGTATTTTGTTAGAAGAGGAAGATGATGAAACTTCTCGTTTGATACTAATATTTATGACTTTTTGTTTGTAAATACCAGAAAAAGAAGAAAGCTCCGGAAGGAAGTTATTTAGTGCTGATTAAAAATGCTTTCTGGTGTGACAAAAAAATATTTAGAACTTATTGTGGTTTTAACCGCTCGGAAGCCAGCCCTCACTCGAAAAGAACTGCGCCGCAACTTTTTGGTCGATTTTGTGAATAAATACTAACAATGTCGATTTTTCGTAAATTCCCTCTTTTTACCTATTAATTAATCTTGTTAGTCATGCATATTATAAATGTATATATTATACTAGCTGGCACGTGCCCACTTCGTTAGGCGGTAAAACTTTTTACTTGTGATGAAATTATGATGTATGTATTTGCATGCCAATTTGACAATGTTACCGTTTTTTGTGCGTGTCTTCTTGTCAGTGTCTTATTTGTGAGTGTCTTATCTATTTAACCATTTATGCAGTAAAAGGGAAAAGTCTTTTGTTTTAAACACTTGAGACGATATATTTACTTATTTTGGTAATAATTCATAATTGTTGATAATTGTTGACCAATAAACATGACCTAACGACTTAAATATTTTTTTAATTAAAAAAACTACTTTTGTGACTTAAATATAAAAGTTAGACATATGCTGTCGCTGACTTTTTTGTAGGCATTGTCAAGCTCTACAACTTTTCTCTAAAACTTAAACATATATCTGTCATCGTTAGGGCAGCGTTAGTTGGAAACGTTTTCGTTCGACCGTTTTGTCCGACTTACTTTGGAAATCCGACTACCACGAAAAGGTCTTTTTGTTTTTCGGATTAATATATAGCCTATGCCACTCACAAATAACGTGGCATTCTATTGGTAAAGAATTTTCAAAATCGGTTCAGTAGATCTATAGATTACTTCCTACAACGTCACAAACTTTACCTCTTTGTAATATTAGTATACCTAGAAGTATAGATATGGGGGCCGGCCGAAGCGGTTACGCGCGGATCTGTCAAACAACGCCAAATGCCTATAGGCACTGCCAGCATCCGAAGGGTTAGTAAAAGACGAGTTGATTTTGTACTTAGTTTTATTTTGGACGATATCATACCGGTATTTGATATTTAGCCACAATACTCGTATTTATCAATTTTTCCTCGTCGGCGTCCGAAAACCTCATTTTATTACGAAAATCACGGGTTGTTGCTATGCAGTCAGCGACACTACTGGTTCGTGAGCGGTAGTGCAGTCTGCGGCCGCGGCACAGAGCAGCGGCACCGGCGCCATGTTTCCATACCAATGGTATGCCAATGCACCAGGTGTCAATACACAGACCAACTCTACCTCGCTCAAAAGACTACTTCCTAAGATATATTCCCACTATACCTTTTCCTGCATTACTTACGTCCTCATCGTCTAACTAAACTATTTCTAACAGGCATCCCTTCTTATGTTTATCCCTGTAATGTCCATATTGTGTTTTCTATGTTAAGTACTTAAAACAGTGATGTCCTTTGTCTTTATCCGTAGGTTGGTAGGTAACTAACCATAGTTTTCATACCGTTGTCAAGACAACAAAGGAAAAAAAGTAAATACGAAAAAATTCGCCACATTAGCACAATCGCCAGCAACCAAGTTGCGTGGAATTGTCACAAATAAGAAGAAGAAAACACAGTAGTGCAGTCTGCGGTCTACGGTTGCGGTCTGCAGTCATGTTCGGAATTGTACCTTAAGTCGCTCTTTTTCTGGTTCATGAAAAAAAAAACCGCGATCAAATTCAATGTCGTATCGTATCGCCACTTCAGATTTCCCCAGCTGGTACGTCATCAGAAGAAATAGCGCCAAAGAACACACCAATAATTGTTTAGTCAATGTTTGGTGTTTGTTTTGGTCAATGTTTTGGTCAAATTGTTTGTTTAGTCAATTATTGGTGTGTTATAATAAACACACTAAACATAGGTATAATTGTTTAGTCCGTAGCATACTTGAATATAACTCGGTCATCTGGTGTACAAGTGAAAACAAATACATTCAGATGGTAGAGCGTATTCAAAGAAAATTTTAAAGATATATTTATTACAGAAAATACAATATTTATCCATACTTATTTCCGTCCGATTTTGTGCTAGGAATGGTAGGATACAACAGTCTTGAAACGCGTCGATATATTTTACAAATTATATTTGCATATAAATTAATTCAAGGAACTATTTATTTGCCAGATATACTATGTAAGTTTGAATTGACGTACCTGTAAATTACACAGCGAGGAGATCGCATCTATTGTTTAATGTTCCGTACCACCGTACAAATATTTTTGTGGACAGGCCAGTGGGAAGGGTTATAGCTCTTCTTAATTCCTTACCCACAGAAATAGATATCTTTTGTATACCTATCCCTTTGGCAGCTAAAAAGGCAACTCCCTGCTATCTCGTGTTTATCATAATCTGTCTTTTATTTAGTTTTATATTTTTATGTTTCTTTCTTGTTCAATGTTAGCATTAATTTAGTTATGTACTTAGTCATTTATTTTTAGACTTACACTCTAGCTTTAATATTCAAGGGCGAATTGGATTCATCTGTAATGCCATTGAATACTATTTGAAAGTAATAATAATAAATAAATGTAACGAAAAAAAATAAAAATGTAACCAAAGACAATTGATGATATTAATGACAGCTGTCAAATCTCTTTCAGTTGCGTTGTGTGCGGTGTCGTCTGTATGCTATGGATCGTCAAAAGGAGGCTGATTTTACAAAAGTAATCGTTAAAATCGAGGAGAACGCCTCCATTCAATCTGAGGTCATTGTGATAGAGTCCGATGAAGAAGTATATGAGGAGGAAGTTAGATTCATTAAAACGGAACCCCGTGCAGAAGATACGATTGACAGTGTCGTCAGTTCTCACTGCGTCAAGTGTGGCTCTGTTACTGATACGATGGAATCTCTGCGCGCTCGCCTCGATAACAACCACGCAGAGTTCGTGTGCAATAAATGTAAAAAGCGCATAAAGAAAAACGCTTACATTTGTAAGGAATGTAAGAGTGAGTTCGTACGAAAGAGCAGCTTAAAAAAACACGTGAACTCGGTGCATCGCAGAATAAAAGACTTTATATGTGACCAGTGTAATACAGTATTTTTTGAGAGAGATTTACTCGAACAACACGTAGAATTCTCTCACGGACGGCTGAACCAATTCGTATGCGCCGAGTGTAGCCGCGCGTTCAAGTATCAACATCAACTGAACAACCACATCGAAACGCGTCAGTCTAAATTGAGAAAATTTGCCTGTCCGCAATGCTGCTGCGCATTTACTAGCAAACATAATTTGAAAACGCACACAAACTGCGTACACTCAAAAATTAGATACAAGTGTGACCACTGCAACAGTTCTTTCGCTCATCACGGATCAATGTTGAGACACATGAAAGCTGCACATCGCTATGACTGAATTTAAATAAATTGCTTAGGTATATAAAATCGCCCGGTTTCATAATAGCACTTTAAAAGTGATTATAAACTCAAGTCGCCTGCCGATGGCTTGTGAATATTAAAAGGTCCCTTAGCGTAGGGGAACTGTCAAAATATCGATGTCGGCAAGCGCTTTAGCGATTATACACTAAACATACCTACTTATTTTCATGATTAAGTATTGAAAATAAAAAGACATTTAATTTTAAAAGTATTTTTATTATAGTATAAGTCAGTTTTCCCATCAAACGAGTCCCGCGTATTGAAGATTAAATTACCGATGTACATTCGGACGGGTCAATATATCCCGGATTACGAACTACGAATCCGTGGTGTAATAGCGAGGGGACTCTGCGACACTTCCCGAACCAGATGATTTTTTTGAAGATTTCATGGTATTTCTTAACGACTATGCTACGGCCTGGTAACAAAGTGGTTTGGTCGCCTGAGGTTAAGGTTAAGGATCCATTAGGTTCGCGCATCAACTCTGTTCCGCGCATCTGCATTAATCTGCAACTGCTCAAATGGAGACGGCGCGCGCATTATCTCAAGAACAACAAGTGCTCCGCAGCTTTCATTCGAATGTTGAAACATGTCTACAACAGAATTAATTTTTAATTTTCTCATTGCTCGGATCCCACAGCGCTGTATAATTTCGGTACTTCTTGATCAAAGCCTAGACATTTCTCTTCGGCCCACTCTATAGCGATGGATTCGCGTTTACTGGACACCGAACGTGATGCGCAAGACGTACCCGCCAACGTCTTACTTCGCTCGTGTCCACGAACGCACGGCGCACCAATTTGTGTTCGCGCATTTACCGCCACCGCTTGGAGCGCTCTCCGCGGAGCGTGCAAAGTTGCACGCTCCAGGACTGCGGACGTATCCAATACTGGAGCAGTTGCAGGTGCGCGGAGCAGAGTTGGTGCGCGAACCTAATGGATATACATTGTATGGTTCCGACTTCCGAGCTAGATTCCCGGCTGGGTCACTATTTTCCGTTGAGATAAAATTAACGGTAGGTATACCCTATTCAATGCTGTCGAACGAATACAATAACGAGCCGCCGACCAGCTATGCCCGGATGATATACGGGGGGTGCGAGCCCTTTTCTACGCCGTCCTCCGAAAGAACGAGCACTATCGGGAGGTCTACGCGCTCCCGGAGATCCATTGCATGTCATCGCGGAGGCCTGGGGAGACAGGAACGGGCCCAAGCAGTGCCGCCACTGCCAGAAGTTCCGGCACAGCGGCCGTAATTGTCACCGGTCGCAAGTTTGCGTGTGCTGCGGCGAACAGCATGCAGCCAAGGACTACCGGAGGCCGAAGACAACCTGCAGAAACAGCGGACAAAACCACTTGGAGGTGTCAACTATAACGGGCGAACCCGTCACCACATTTAATATTTACGCGGTGACGGGCGAGGATTAAAAACCCCGCCCACCACCCGGGCAGTTCTAACGACGTGGATCGTTTTATCTGCCCGGGATGTCTTGCAACGATCACCTCAGGCGTACCGGAAGGGTAGCGCATGAGAGGTGAGCGAACGGAGACCTAAATAAGGATCCTCCGGGCTTCAGACCCCGCCGGCACCTCGTAAACAGTTTATTGGTACTTTTTTTTACAGTGATTACTTAATTACTATAGGTACATTCGTTTTGTATTGATTGCAAGGCCGCGCTTTTTGTTCAGTTGTTCACATAGTGATTGTGAATGGACCCTAAGTGACGCTTAAACGTGCCCAATTCCCAGTACACTGTATTGCACAAGTCACATTTGTATTGTCTTAGTACCCGATGAACCGATTTCACGTGCTTTTGAAAGCTGACCTTTCGTTTAAACGCGCAGCCACACTCCTCACAGCGATAACCGTTTTCTCTTTTGGGCGGCAGGCACTCACTGCATACAGAAAGATTTGTATCGACGATGTTATCGCACTTCACACATAGCTTAAAGCTGATAGAACTTTCAATCGGCACTTCTACGTGGGGTTTCGGTTTTACAGAAGTAGCTTGCTCCTCGCAGATTTCTTCGTCCGAAGAGTCTATCACGACGACCTCATTTTCAATATCGACGTTTTCTTCGGTTTTAACTATTATATTGTCATAATCGGTGACTTTTTGCTTTTCCATTGTAGATACCTAATCGGTACACAAAACACTAACGAATGCTATTGGTTTGCTCACTGACAGCTGTCATTGTTTGTTTTTGTTCATATACTTTCTATTGGCTTTGGTGCGTATCACAGAGAAAAGCACATATAAAGGTAAGGACAGACTAAGCTCACGTCCACAACGTATTGTGGGGTCTTGACCCTTGAATTTTCATAAGAAAATCGGTTGTCTGTAAAGTCGGTTTACTGACGATAGTTGAACGTATAAGAATAGAAAACAACGTCATAAGAAAATACTGATGGAATGGTTGCATTTGAAGCAGTTTCATTTAAGATTCTGATATTGTTTATTACAAACACCCAAAAATATATGCTTTTATACTCACCGATTTGACTACAACATGTAAATGTATTATTGTATAGCAGTATAATTGTATAAGTAATTGTTTATTGTTTAAAGTTTATTGTTTTTTTTAATTTGAAAGTTTGAAATCTCAAACTTTTAAATAACGGGTTGAGAAGCGTTTGAGCACGCTGCGCCATCTAGCGGTAGGTAATACGTCGTAAATAAACAATATCAGCGACATTTTACCAACCGCTAGATAGCGCATCGTAATGATAGCTTTTCCATACTTTTTAAAAGAAAAAAAAAAGTTGCTTACTTTGTTGCACTTTGTTGTACCCACAAGAAAATTGTCCGTTCAGTAATAACTGTCGACTCACTTTTCACCGTTCACTATATCCTCAAATGAAACACTGCTGGTAGGTATGACTCAATTTATTGCCAATTCCCAAATACCTATGTAGTTTTAAATCGACGGTGCGACATCGCGAGTTAAATTGCGTTCAACGCCATCTCTCGGAATTGAAACTACCTACATTGACATTTAATTTCTTCCTGCCGCAATAGCTGTTCTACACATCTCGCCCACCAAAAGGACGTAGTGCTTTTACAAACATAATATTTTAACTCAAAGTTGAACCGCCCACCATGAGGCGTGATACTAAACGAATTTTAAACTAAATGAGCAGGAAATTAGACTGATTGTCTTTCGATTACATATATAAAGAAAAAATTTAAAAAACTAAGCTTTTGAGAGATAACATAACTTATTACAAGGGCGTTTACAAACACCGGTTTTGGTTTTAATGGACACTACTCTGGTAATATTGTCTGCGCCGGGATGTTTCTCAATTACTTTTCCCAGTAACCATTTCGCTGGAGGTTGATTGTGATCCCTGATTATCACGACGTCATTTATCTCAGGTTCCTCTCGTTTCGTAAACCACTTGTGTCTTTGGTTTAATGTCACCAAATATTCTTCTGACCATCTTCTCCAAAAGTGGTTTATCATCTTCTGACAGACCTTCCATCTTTGTAGCCCAGTTATAGATGCGTTCGAGTAGTTCTCCTCTGGTACTACTATCAATGGCTCTCCTATGAGAAAGTGACCGGGGGTGAGCGGAAGTGGGTCCTCAGGATTTTCACTTATGTATGAAAGGGGACGTGAATTTAGACACGCCTCGATCTGTGTCAGTACTGTAGACAATTCTTCAAATGTTAGCGTCGAATCACCCACCACTCGTATAAGATGTGACTTCACGCATCGAACTCCTGCCTCCCACAGGCCACCGAAGTTTGGAGCGTGGGGTGGAATGAAATGCCAGGTTGTTCCATCACTGGCTAGTTGTCGACTGATATCATCCGGCAACTGAGATTGGGCATCAACCACCATCTTACGTAGCTCCTTATCTGCTCCAACAAAATTTGTAGCATTATCACTGTATAAGTCCTTACAATGACCGCGCCGGGATACGAAACGACGGAAAGCCGCTATGAAACCTTTCGCGGTTAAGTCGGACACGGCTTCTAAGTGGATAGCTTTGGTTATCATACACACGAAAACGCATATGTATCCCTTGTATGACCTCGACCCTCGACCATGGGACATTCTTAAATTGATATGGCCGGTGAAGTCTACACCGGTTGATTGAAATGGTCGAGATGGTGTTACTCGTGTTTCAGGAAGTTGACCCATATACTGGTTATTATCTTGTCTCGAGTACCTTATGCACGTAGTACACTTCCTGTAGCACTTCTTAACCAGGTTTCTGGCACGGATTATCCAGTACTTTGAACGTAAAAGATTTAGCATAATTTGTGGTCCTCCATGCAATGTCTTCATGTGAGCGTTGGTAATATGGCTCTCACTAGGCATGATAATTGGATGCCGTTTATCATAGTCCACTTGAGCATGATTAATGCGACCACCGACTCTTAGAATTCCATTCTCGTCTAGAAACGGGCAAAGAGTGTGAAGGTAGTGTTTCTTAGAGACGCATCCTTGATTTTTAATTGTTTTAATCTCTTCTTCAAAATAGACACCTTGGCTGTGTTTGATACAACTCTGAAGAATGACGTCTTTCTCTTGCACTGTTACAAACTTCTTTCTTTCTTTCGTTGACATTCTTTTACATATGGCTAGTATATTTAGTGTTTTGGATAAGGACGAAAATTTGGTAAACATTTGATCTTCTTCACGACTTGACTTTACTGCAACAAAATTTTTAATCGCCCTCACTTCTTCCCGTGTTGTAAATTCTCCTTTAGTTTGTCTACCTTGACTTGTATTTTCTTTTAACCACTCTGGACCGTGCCACCACAATAAACTGTCGAGGAGTCGTGATACCCGCATTCCTCTTGATGCAACATCTGCTGGATTGTCGTTTGTGTTAACATGGCTCCATTGATCTTTATCCAATATGGTCAAAATTTCTGATACGCGATTGCTGACAAAGGTAGTCCATCTACTAGGTTCACTATCGATCCAAGCGAGCACCACCGTTGAATCAGACCAAGCGTATAGGTTTTCTTTAGGGATTTTCATGATTTGTGATGTCTCGTAAATCAATTTCGCAGCAAGCAGAGCAGCGCATAGCTCGAGTCGGGGAATGGACAGCTCTTTCTCGATTGGAGAAACTTTAGTCTTCGCTGATACCAAATTGACTGACACGTGACCATCTTTATCTACTGATTTTAGATATACAGCTGCTGCATAGGCTAATTGTGAAGCGTCAGCAAATACGTGCAACTCTAACTCAGTTTCTGAATTAGTGTTCATCCATCTGGGTATAACGATCGTATCGACCTTAATCAAGTCGTCTCGAAATTCACACCATTCCTTTTGTAGATCTTCTGTTAGCCTGTCATCCCATTTCAAACCTGATTTCCATAATTTTTGGATGTAGATTTTTGCTATCACAATAATGGGAGCGATCCATCCCATTGGATCATATAACCGCGCTATATTTGATAGGACATTTCTCTTCGTAATCGTTTCAGGTAAGTCTGGTAATTGGAGAGTGTATTCAAAACAATCTGTTTTCTGACACCAGCTTATACCCAGCACCTTGATCGTATCATTAAATTTTAAAATTAGCGCCTCTGAACACTTAATTTCCTCTTTGATATAGTCTAGAAGGGCATCAGAATTAGAGTTCCATTTTTGCAAGGTGAATCCACCAGCGCTCGACAAATTAGTCATCTGGTTGTAGATTTCCATGGCTTCATCCGTAGTTTCACAGCCCGTAAGTACATCATCAATATAATAGTCTTCTAGCGTTATTTTAGCTGCTACAGGGTACTTGGATTGTTCATCTTTCGCTAGCTGTTGAAGAGTTTTCACCGCTAAGTAAGGAGCACAGGACGTCCCGAAAGTCAGTCGTAGTAGCTTGAAGTGCTGGATAGGCATCTCAGGACTTGATCTCCATAGGATTCTCTGGACGAAAGTATCATCCTCATGGACAAGCACCTGGCGGTACATTTGCTTTAAATCTGCTACTATGCAAATAGGATGTAGGCGCCATCTCATCAGGATGTGACGCAAATCTTGTTGAAGCTTCGGCCCGACAAGTAAGTTATCGTTTAGAGATACGTTATTAACACCTCTGCAGGATGCATCAAAGACGATCCGGAGCTTCGTGGTTTCTTTATCTTCGCGAATTACAGGATGGTGAGGTAAGTACATGCATTCTTTATTTTGTATTTCTTCAATACTTGTAATTTCTTGAATGTGATGTTGTACTATATAATCATCTATCGCTTTTTTATATTCTTCATACATTGTAGGATTTTTGAATAATTTCTTTTCTAATGACATGAATCTTACTTTTGCTATTTCTTGCGACTTTCCTCTCAGACACTCCGGACTTGAACTCTCGAACGGCAAACGCACTACATAACGTCCATCAGTGTCCCTGATTGTTGTTTGCTCATAGAGCTCTTCGCACTTTACTTCCTCTTTTGTTAGAGGTTTCTTAATTTCATCTGGCTCTCGTTCTATCTCCCAAAATAATTGTAGAAGTTGATCACCTTTAACTTGTAGGTGCAGACTGATGACTCGAGGAGTCGATTCCAACTCTTGATTTACTCGCCCTGACAGGACCCATCCAAAGTGAGTATTTTGAGCGACGGGCCCCTGTTTACCTGGATGTCTGATTAATCCTTCTTTTATTATTTCACTGTGAATATCAGCGCCCAGTATCATGTCTATTTTAGCAGGTGAGCCATATTCTGGATCAGCTAAAGGTAAGCTTTGAATGTCAGGCCAGTTGATAATGTTTGTTCTAGCTGACGGTAATAATGTTGTTAAATTACTCAAAACGTAGGCATTCACATGGACAGAGAACTCTGGATTTTGCAATGATTCTAAACTTAGTTGAACCATGTGCTTGATTTTTGTTTGTCCATCTCCAACGCCTGATACGAATCCATTTACTAATGAACGTCGGAGGCCTAGTGATTGTACCGTAGCTTCCGTTACGAAAGATGCTTCTGAACCTTGGTCAATCAGGAGTCTGATCAATTGTGAGTAACCATTTGTTGATTTGGCCTTGGCGATTGCTGTAGCCAGTAAAACGTTAACTTCGCTTTCGTGCTTTGCAAAATGTGTTACTACCTTCTTTTCTACTTCTGATTGATTGGATGCTTGTCCTTGAATGGTTTCAGCCTTCTTATTCGCAAGGTTGTTGGAGTCATAAACCTTGTCAATATGAAGCAGTGTGTGATGCCGTCTGCCACATCGTCGACAGCTTGTGGCTTGATGGCACTGTCTTACAGTGTGAGTAGGCGCTAAGCAATTGTAACAAAGATTCTGCGACTGGATGTACTCGTATCTTTCTTTGGGGCTCTGCTTTCCGAACTGCTTGCATTGAAATAATAAATGTTGTCCTGAGCATAATTTGCAATTGCTGCTTGATCCCCTTTTCTCTTCTGAGATGGTCGAATGGAATGATTTCTGTTTCCAGATGGGTTTGAAAGTACTTTTATTGTTGTAAACATTCCGGCTTCCATCGATCATTTCTAAAGTACGAAATCTGGACTCAAGGAAATTTGTTAAATGTTCCCAAGATGGCAGTTCATCGGTTTCTAATTGACAGTTCTGAATTTCCCATAGTCGTCTCGATTCATTGTCTAATTTAGACAACACCAAGTGATTGATGATGACGTCCCAGTCTGTTACTTTTACCCCAATGTTGCTCAATGATTTTAAACAGGAGTTTGTCGTGTCTAATATCTGTTTCACCCCATTGGATGAATCATGTGTTAGTGAATTTTGAGAAAATAACCGCTTCATAATTTCGTTACAGTTATATCTTTTATTCTGGTAACGGCGCGTTAACTGCTTCCATGCTTCGTCATAATTCGAATCAGTCGTAGCTAATGTCCTAAGTAGATTTTCAGGTTCACCGGCTAGACTTCCTTTTAGATAGTGAAGCTTTTGGACGGGCGTTAAATTTACGTTATTATGGATCAGCGAGCGAAATAAATCATAGAAAGTTTGCCATTCTTCGTAACCACCGGAAAATGTGGGTAGGTGTATTTGCGGAAGCTTGACTTCGCACGGCGAAGCATGATGCGTTTTTCCTTCAGCCGTGGTCTGATCGCGTGACGTTCTTGATCTTAAATGATCCTTTAATTTAGTTTTGTATTCTATGTACGCTTCCTCAAATTGAGAATATATATCCTCCGTAAAATAGGCAATGGTGTCTTTTTTAGCCCTCTGTACCGTTTCCAAAATACTAGAATGTGTCGATACAAAAGTGGCATATAATTTTTCCAAACTTTCTAACCTCGCTTCAATGTAATCCACTGTTATGCGATCTTTCGGTGATTTTTTGTAATTTGTGAAAGCCCTTTCCAAATGATTTAACTTGTCCTCTTGATTTAAAATGAATATTTCCATTTTTTTGCACCCTACGTGATTCTGATCATAAAATAATTACAAGCGCGGTAGCCACGAAATTTTACAAGTGTTTTTGTTTTAATCACGAAATTTCACTAAGTCCTTTTTTCCGCAAATTTCAACAAAGTCCTTTTTGTTACGCAAATTCAATTAAGTCCCTTTTGACCTCAATTATTGTGTGGTCACCGTTTGTCACTAACACTATTTTTACTCAGTTGGCAACACTGTTTCTAGTCAGTTGGCAACACTGTTACTAGTCACTATTTATCGGTAGCACTACTCACGGATTTACTGTTCCCTGGTTTCGGCACCAAATGTCGACTCACTTTTCACCGTTCACTATATCCTCAAATGAAACACTGCTGGTAGGTATGACTCAATTTATTGCCAATTCCCAAATACCTATGTAGTTTTAAATCGACGGTGCGACATCGCGAGTTAAATTGCGTTCAACGCCATCTCTCGGAATTGAAACTACCTACATTGACATTTCATTTCTTCCTGCCGCAATAGCTGTTCTACACAATAACAGTCCGTATATCAAGAATAAATATAAAATTATGTCAAGAATTAAAATCAATCTAGTGATTTTCATTCGTACTATTTTAGACTGAGGTTAGTAAATAATTCTCTCGCAAGCGGTAGATGGCAGCATTTATATTGAATAATAAATATAATAAATGGAACGCCTCAGAGCGAGGTAACGCCGCATGAGTAATGTTTTTTCGTGCGTGCAGCCAGCTCCATCAAATTATAAGACATTGTCACGTCAAAACAAATGACTCAAGCTGCTAACATATTATCGGACGCGTTCGTACGCCGCGGCTTATGGACGCGACTGAACAGTATGCACAGTCGTTTGGGACGCGGCTTGCCAGATCTCTATCGGACGTCCAAAGCCTCAAAGTCACGTCCGCGACTGACGTCCGATAATGTGCACGGCTCAATAGAAATTCATTACACAGATAACCTTTCAGTCGCGTCTATAAGCCGCGGCTAACGGACGCGTCCGATAATATGTTTGCCCCTTTAGAAATATCATACGCAATGCTGTCATACACGTCCCACGCAAACAGTGTTGCAAATATAGTATATTATATGCTAAATTTGGCATATTTTCTTCTTGTTTAGCATATCTTTTTAGCTTTTAGCATATAGCATATTTATTTGGCATATTTTTATAAAACATGAAAACACGATCTATCTTCTAACAAAAGTCAATATCGATAAAAATATGTCCATGTTTTCCCCCAAAAAGTTTAGAACACCGAGTTTATGACTCATATGGCGCTACTAAACGGGCTATACTTTTACGGCAATATGTGGCTGCAATATTAGGAACTATCTGCCCGGCCATCACTGCAATTTATTGCAGCATATGGCTGGAAAATATATAGCCTGGCCATTCTTGGCAATATTTCTGCAAAACTATGGCCCATCATTTTGACTTGTAAGCGGATTACACAATCGGGCATCAATGGACGACTAAATCATACATGTCGCAGCGGCTTAAATTGTTTTAAATGAAAATTTAAAATGACAAAAAAGACGAGAATTTGGATTCGACCTGACCGATAAGCGTGATACTCACCACAAGGGAGCGTTGCATCGTATACGTAGCGTTTGTGAGCTCAGTCTGTCACTACCCTAGAAACCGAGTTGATGACTTTGTTCGAACAATTCCAAGAGTCGAACGATCCGTTCGAATTATTTGTTCAGACGGCAAAGCCGGTGGGCGCTAGCAGTCAACAATCCAAGATGGAACAGTGGATGGAACGATTAAAGTCACTACCTACAGCCGGTTTAACTAACAGTATGACCAGTATGAAAAATAATAAATGTAGACAAAAATGTGTGAGCTGAAATAGTTTGGTTTTTAGACGTTTTGACGTGTCATTTTGGACACACAGAAGACAGTCAGAGCTAAGTGTTATACTGAACAGTGCCTGCCTGAAGTCATTGGGTCTATGAAGAACCTGCGGCCAAATTCAAGAATAGACACCTGGTTCTTCCATCACGATAATGCTCCAGCTCACCATGCCAAAGCCTGCACCGAATATTTGACCACTAAAGGACTGAAACTTCTCGAGCAGCCTCCGTACAGTCCAGACCTTGCTTCCAGCGAATTTGCACCGTTACCGCATTTGAAAATGAAGCTACATAAAAGGGAGGCGGTTTTCCAATGATGAGGACCTTCTGCGGGCTTGGCACAAAGAGTATGCTTTACTTCCTAGTGAAACGTGGCAGAGCTGGTTTAAAGATTGGTTTCAGAGTATGGAGAGGTGTAATGAATGTAGGGGAAATTACTTTGAAAAAAATAAATACAATACAATACAATTAGTTCTGCTCCAGTAGGTAGGCTTGGGGGGCGGCAGCTTTGCATGCGGCAATTTTGCACAAATGTCACTTTTGACAGTTCCAAATTTGTTGAGGGCAGATTTGCAGGAGGCAACCTTGCAGGCGGCAACCTTGCAGGCGGCAACCTTCAGTACAGTTTTTAAGTTTTTCTGTTAGGTTAGGTTAGGTTAGGTTTTTCTTTCCCTAAAATCGAAGTGACATTAATTACCGGCATCCTTGTAGTGGATGACTTTTATACATCAAACTAAACATTAAAAAAAATGTTTTAAGTTTTTCTGTTAGGTTAGGTTTGGTCATTTTGACATTTGCAAAACTGCCTTCTGCAAGATTGCCTTCTGCAAAACTGCCGCCTGCAAGAATGCCGTCTGCTAGATTGCCGTCTGCAAATTTGCCTTCTGCAAGTTTGATGGGACCCGGTAGGTTTTATACACTTGGATGCCAGGCTTATACTCTTTGCCTCTAAAATTTTAAATAATGTAATTATTTAAAGAATATTAACTGTCATGATATAGTTGTGGCAATATAAATGAAGTTTCGTAATTTATAATTGGTTTGAAAACCATTGATAAATAGAAAATAATCTAATAATCAAAATTGCTGATCAAAAAAAAGAGCTCAGTGTCTGTAGTCATAATATCAAGGCAATAATATGATGGTCATGAAAATAGATAAGCGTATACTAAAAAAATATCTAAATTTAAATTAATTGTCAAATCTAGCAATATAGCCATCGTCGATAAAAATAAAAATAAAAATTACACTCTTTGGCAAAGTTGATTATCATGAATTTTCCATTATTTTACATTAGGATGCTCTTGGAATAAGAATTCAGCATTATCCAAATCTCTTAAGTCATATACTGGATTATTGACTAGGCCATTAAATAAGATTTTTTTGAATTGGTTCTCTCCAAGACTTCTGATATGCGTTGGGACCTTATTATAATAACACAGGCTTTGGTGAAGGAAACTGTTGCACACTTTGCTAAGCCTGTGCTGATTTAGATGTAGATCATTTTTTTATGGCTGATCAAATGAACAGCTGTATTGCAAAAGTTTCCTAGTACCCTTTGTATATCGGTCTTCCCACCTTTCGTTCCTGCCGAGTATCTTGTTGCTGGCAATAGTACCTAAGTGTAGTGTCTGTCTTCTTTCAACATGGGCATAGTTTTATTTTATTATATTTAGTACTTTAGTCATATATTTTTTTGTACATTTAGCCACATTGTTACCACAATTATAGTCACTCAGAAAAAAATAACATGCAAATGAAGCAAACGCTCAGTGCACTAGGACTGTACTGTCCTGTACCTAGGCGGGTCGGAGTAAATAAAAAAAAATAGCAATTTAAATTGCTTAATGATATAGTTTTATTTATTTTGTTACCGTTTTTCCCTTCAGTGAATCTTTCATCTCTTTGCTTGGTAAGTTTTGAGACAATTTCAATGTTTCCAATATATCCCCTTAACCCTTCAGGCCTCAGCCCCTCAGCCGATTGACAAGTTGATGTCCCAAAAATTTTTAGTAAAAATTTGTAAAAAAATTGAATTATGACACTGTCTCACCAAAACATTAATTACTGCCAAACCACTGTAGGTACCCATAATTAAAATAAAACATATTAAAATAATAAAACAAATTAAATTAAAATAAAATTAAAACGGGGCCATCACGCTTAATCATGTTGTGGCCGATATCGGCCAATTGGGGCTCTAGGGGTTAATCTTATCCTATTTGCATTCGCTTGGGACGGTGGTTTCAGTCAATAAATCATCGTCAGCACTATGATCGTTATGTATATTAACCGTATTGCTACCAATATTACAGATGCTTCATATTTGCCACTATTAATCCTTTTAATCCGATTAATCCTTCTTTTATTATTTCACTGTGAATATCAGCGCCCAGTATCATGTCTATTTTAGCAGGTGAGCCATATTCTGGATCAGCTAAAGGTAAGCTTTGAATGTCAGGCCAGTTGATAATGTTTGTTCTAGCTGACGGTAATAATGTTGTTAAATTACTCAAAACGTAGGCATTCACATGGACAGAGAACTCTGGATTTTGCAATGATTCTAAACTTAGTTGAACCATGTGCTTGATTTTTGTTTGTCCATCTCCAACGCCTGATACGAATCCATTTACTAATGAACGTCGGAGGCCTAGTGATTGTACCGTAGCTTCCGTTACGAAAGATGCTTCTGAACCTTGGTCAATCAGGAGTCTGATCAATTGTGAGTAACCATTTGTTGATTTGGCCTTGGCGATTGCTGTAGCCAGTAAAACGTTAACTTCGCTTTCGTGCTTTGCAAAATGTGTTACTACCTTCTTTTCTACTTCTGATTGATTGGATGCTTGTCCTTGAATGGTTTCAGCCTTCTTATTCGCAAGGTTGTTGGAGTCATAAACCTTGTCAATATGAAGCAGTGTGTGATGCCGTCTGCCACATCGTCGACAGCTTGTGGCTTGATGGCACTGTCTTACAGTGTGAGTAGGCGCTAAGCAATTGTAACAAAGATTCTGCGACTGGATGTACTCGTATCTTTCTTTGGGGCTCTGCTTTCCGAACTGCTTGCATTGAAATAATAAATGTTGTCCTGAGCATAATTTGCAATTGCTGCTTGATCCCCTTTTCTCTTCTGAGATGGTCGAATGGAATGATTTCTGTTTCCAGATGGGTTTGAAAGTACTTTTATTGTTGTAAACATTCCGGCTTCCATCGATCATTTCTAAAGTACGAAATCTGGACTCAAGGAAATTTGTTAAATGTTCCCAAGATGGCAGTTCATCGGTTTCTAATTGACAGTTCTGAATTTCCCATAGTCGTCTCGATTCATTGTCTAATTTAGACAACACCAAGTGATTGATGATGACGTCCCAGTCTGTTACTTTTACCCCAATGTTGCTCAATGATTTTAAACAGGAGTTTGTCGTGTCTAATATCTGTTTCACCCCATTGGATGAATCATGTGTTAGTGAATTTTGAGAAAATAACCGCTTCATAATTTCGTTACAGTTATATCTTTTATTCTGGTAACGGCGCGTTAACTGCTTCCATGCTTCGTCATAATTCGAATCAGTCGTAGCTAATGTCCTAAGTAGATTTTCAGGTTCACCGGCTAGACTTCCTTTTAGATAGTGAAGCTTTTGGACGGGCGTTAAATTTACGTTATTATGGATCAGCGAGCGAAATAAATCATAGAAAGTTTGCCATTCTTCGTAACCACCGGAAAATGTGGGTAGGTGTATTTGCGGAAGCTTGACTTCGCACGGCGAAGCATGATGCGTTTTTCCTTCAGCCGTGGTCTGATCGCGTGACGTTCTTGATCTTAAATGATCCTTTAATTTAGTTTTGTATTCTATGTACGCTTCCTCAAATTGAGAATATATATCCTCCGTAAAATAGGCAATGGTGTCTTTTTTAGCCCTCTGTACCGTTTCCAAAATACTAGAATGTGTCGATACAAAAGTGGCATATAATTTTTCCAAACTTTCTAACCTCGCTTCAATGTAATCCACTGTTATGCGATCTTTCGGTGATTTTTTGTAATTTGTGAAAGCCCTTTCCAAATGATTTAACTTGTCCTCTTGATTTAAAATGAATATTTCCATTTTTTTGCACCCTACGTGATTCTGATCATAAAATAATTACAAGCGCGGTAGCCACGAAATTTTACAAGTGTTTTTGTTTTAATCACGAAATTTCACTAAGTCCTTTTTTCCGCAAATTTCAACAAAGTCCTTTTTGTTACGCAAATTCAATTAAGTCCCTTTTGACCTCAATTATTGTGTGGTCACCGTTTGTCACTAACACTATTTTTACTCAGTTGGCAACACTGTTTCTAGTCAGTTGGCAACACTGTTACTAGTCACTATTTATCGGTAGCACTACTCACGGATTTACTGTTCCCTGGTTTCGGCACCAAATGTCGACTCACTTTTCACCGTTCACTATATCCTCAAATGAAACACTGCTGGTAGGTATGACTCAATTTATTGCCAATTCCCAAATACCTATGTAGTTTTAAATCGACGGTGCGACATCGCGAGTTAAATTGCGTTCAACGCCATCTCTCGGAATTGAAACTACCTACATTGACATTTCATTTCTTCCTGCCGCAATAGGGACCGTGCACGAAGAACACCAGCGCCCTCACGCGTACACGCCCGAACAATCTGAGTGACAGTTCTCGCGTAGCCAGTGGTTTTGTATGGAAAATTGGTTTGTTTTGTTTATCGTTACTAAAATATGAGCGGCTCTAGCAAGGAGGACACCATGCCAAAACGTCACGGGGGCACTATATGTTGTGTTGTTGGGTGTAGTAACACCTATTACAACACGAAAAATGTAAATTTTACAGTTTTCCTAAGCTTGCACATAGCCTGCAAAGGCGAGAAAAGTGGATTTCTTGGATCAATCGCACTGGGTATGTATACGAAATACCTTAATTCCGTGACATTATTAAATTGAGCTTCGGATTAAACACTGTTCATGATTTACAGGTCAAACAATACGCCGTGGCAGCCGAATAAAAATTCGAGGATTTGCAACGCGCATTTTTTCGGAATAAGAGAAGTCGGATCATCCCTTGAGCCCTTCGTATAATCCTTCGCTATTCCCCGCAGTGTACCGAAAGCGACAGGTCGACTCACAATCTTCGCATCCCCGCTTCAATCGGGCAAAGAAAAGGCAGTTGAATGACATACCATTTACCTGTCGACCACAAAACGAACGCTGTATTAAAAGGGTGAACATATAATAGAAAGTTGTATTCAAAGGGTGAAAATATATAAGATACTTGACAAATTCACCATTGCGATGCTACCATTTGCTGATGATATTGTTTTTATGTGTGCTGTTTTAGCAAATCTCCAAAAGCCCATTATTAAAATATAAAATACTTTTTTTTTTCAACCGACATAGATTTTAGTCAATATAATCCACTCAATATATTCAGAAAACTTCTGGCGATCCTGTTTTTAAAGAACTATCCTATTTGTTAGGATACTTTTCTGTTTACACAAGACCATATCGGAGATTTGTGGATCAGTAAAATAACAGTATATGTATGATATGTATGATAAATGTGTTCAAAAAACTAAATAAAATAAAGCATACTTCCAGTTCAGTTTAGTTTTTATTCAGTGTATTTACAGGCAATAATTGAAGGTTTTCCCACTGTTGCGAAAAGCTTGTTTTGCTGCAATTCCTTTCGTGGTTGATATAAAATACTACTACTGCTTGCATCACTGGGCTGCTCCGGTAGGACAGTCACATGAAGCATTTTTAATTTTACGATCTGCCGTCAACTGAAAAAAAGTCATATAAATTATTACATGGTAGAAAAGAATGCAAAACGCAAGTTATTTGTGTAGTTTGTTCGCAAAGTCTGCATTGAAGGTGTTTTAACGTGTCCATTAAAAAAAACACACTAAACTAACCACAAAAAATCCAATCTACTATGATTTAAATAACAAATATAACGTTGTACAACTCACTTCTATGGTGATCTGATATGGTCGGCAAGACACAGACGTTTGTCTTATTACTCTGCCAGTGATATTTCCCCAATCGCGAAGTTCTTGCACATTGAAAACGTGGTCACTTTCGAAGAGGAGTTGGCCTTTCTCTTTAGTCGGAGGCCTGAAACTATCGCTAACATCGATGGTCTGGAATCCGGTCGAAATAATAATGTCATCAATGGACGCAGACATCGCCATTTTACATTTAAAACACACGAAATTCAAAGAGCAAATTAACACCGAATCGTATGAATCAAAGGCACTTTGACACTAGCGGTCAATCGAAAATTTAAATTTTTTGCCACTGCGAGCGCTGAAGTCGAAATATTTTATCACGTGACTTCGTGCACGGTCCCTATAGCTGTTCTACACAATAACAGTCCGTATATCAAGAATAAATATAAAATTATGTCAAGAATTAAAATCAATCTAGTGATTTTCATTCGTACTATTTTAGACTGAGGTTAGTAAATAATTCTCTCGCAAGCGGTAGATGGCAGCATTTATATTGAATAATAAATATAATAAATGGAACGCCTCAGAGCGAGGTAACGCCGCATGAGTAATGTTTTTTCGTGCGTGCAGCCAGCTCCATCAAATTATAAGACATTGTCACGTCAAAACAAATGACTCAAGCTGCTAACATATTATCGGACGCGTTCGTACGCCGCGGCTTATGGACGCGACTGAACAGTACGCACAGTCGTTTGGGACGCGGCTTGCCAGATCTCTATCGGACGTCCAAAGCCTCAAAGTCACGTCCGCGACTGACGTCCGATAATGTGCACGGCTCAATAGAAATTCATTACACAGATAACCTTTCAGTCGCGTCTATAAGCCGCGGCTAACGGACGCGTCCGATAATATGTTTGCCCCTTTAGAAATATCATACGCAATGCTGTCATACACGTCCCACGCAAACAGTGTTGCAAATATAGTATATTATATGCTAAATTTGGCATATTTTCTTCTTGTTTAGCATATCTTTTTAGCTTTTAGCATATAGCATATTTATTTGGCATATTTTTATAAAACATGAAAACACGATCTATCTTCTAACAAAAGTCAATATCGATAAAAATATGTCCATGTTTTCCCCCAAAAAGTTTAGAACACCGAGTTTATGACTCATATGGCGCTACTAAACGGGCTATACTTTTACGGCAATATGTGGCTGCAATATTAGGAACTATCTGCCCGGCCATCACTGCAATTTATTGCAGCATATGGCTGGAAAATATATAGCCTGGCCATTCTTGGCAATATTTCTGCAAAACTATGGCCCATCATTTTGACTTGTAAGCGGATTACACAATCGGGCATCAATGGACGACTAAATCATACATGTCGCAGCGGCTTAAATTGTTTTAAATGAAAATTTAAAATGACAAAAAAGACGAGAATTTGGATTCGACCTGACCGATAAGCGTGATACTCACCACAAGGGAGCGTTGCATCGTATACGTAGCGTTTGTGAGCTCAGTCTGTCACTACCCTAGAAACCGAGTTGATGACTTTGTTCGAACAATTCCAAGAGTCGAACGATCCGTTCGAATTATTTGTTCAGACGGCAAAGCCGGTGGGCGCTAGCAGTCAACAATCCAAGATGGAACAGTGGATGGAACGATTAAAGTCACTACCTACAGCCGGTTTAACTAACAGTATGACCAGTATGAAAAATAATAAATGTAGACAAAAATGTGTGAGCTGAAATAGTTTGGTTTTCAGACGTTTTGACGTGTCATTTTGGACACACAGAAGACAGTCAGAGCTAAGTGTTATACTGAACAGTGCCTGCCTGAAGTCATTGGGTCTATGAAGAACCTGCGGCCAAATTCAAGAATAGACACCTGGTTCTTCCATCACGATAATGCTCCAGCTCACCATGCCAAAGCCTGCACCGAATATTTGACCACTAAAGGACTGAAACTTCTCGAGCAGCCTCCGTACAGTCCAGACCTTGCTTCCAGCGAATTTGCACTGTTACCGCATTTGAAAATGAAGCTACATAAAAGGGAGGCGGTTTTCCAATGATGAGGACCTTCTGCGGGCTTGGCACAAAGAGTATGCTTTACTTCCTAGTGAAACGTGGCAGAGCTGGTTTAAAGATTGGTTTCAGAGTATGGAGAGGTGTAATGAATGTAGGGGAAATTACTTTGAAAAAAATAAATACAATACAATACAATTAGTTCTGCTCCAGTAGGTAGGCTTGGGGGGCGGCAGCTTTGCATGCGGCAATTTTGCACAAATGTCACTTTTGACAGTTCCAAATTTGTTGAGGGCAGATTTGCAGGAGGCAACCTTGCAGGCGGCAACCTTGCAGGCGGCAACCTTCAGTACAGTTTTTAAGTTTTTCTGTTAGGTTAGGTTAGGTTAGGTTTTTCTTTCCCTAAAATCGAAGTGACATTAATTACCGGCATCCTTGTAGTGGATGACTTTTATACATCAAACTAAACATTAAAAAAAATGTTTTAAGTTTTTCTGTTAGGTTAGGTTTGGTCATTTTGACATTTGCAAAACTGCCTTCTGCAAGATTGCCTTCTGCAAAACTGCCGCCTGCAAGAATGCCGTCTGCTAGATTGCCGTCTGCAAATTTGCCTTCTGCAAGTTTGATGGGACCCGGTAGGTTTTATACACTTGGATGCCAGGCTTATACTCTTTGCCTCTAAAATTTTAAATAATGTAATTATTTAAAGAATATTAACTGTCATGATATAGTTGTGGCAATATAAATGAAGTTTCGTAATTTATAATTGGTTTGAAAACCATTGATAAATAGAAAATAATCTAATAATCAAAATTGCTGATCAAAAAAAAGAGCTCAGTGTCTGTAGTCATAATATCAAGGCAATAATATGATGGTCATGAAAATAGATAAGCGTATACTAAAAAAATATCTAAATTTAAATTAATTGTCAAATCTAGCAATATAGCCATCGTCGATAAAAATAAAAATAAAAATTACACTCTTTGGCAAAGTTGATTATCATGAATTTTCCATTATTTTACATTAGGATGCTCTTGGAATAAGAATTCAGCATTATCCAAATCTCTTAAATCATATACTGGATTATTGACTAGGCCATTAAATAAGATTTTTTTGAATTGGTTCTCTCCAAGACTTCTGATATGCGTTGGGACCTTATTATAATAACACAGGCTTTGGTGAAGGAAACTGTTGCACACTTTGCTAAGCCTGTGCTGATTTAGATGTAGATCATTTTTTTATGGCTGATCAAATGAACAGCTGTATTGCAAAAGTTTCCTAGTACCCTTTGTATATCGGTCTTCCCACCTTTCGTTCCTGCCGAGTATCTTGTTGCTGGCAATAGTACCTAAGTGTAGTGTCTGTCTTCTTTCAACATGGGCATAGTTTTATTTTATTATATTTAGTACTTTAGTCATATATTTTTTTGTACATTTAGCCACATTGTTACCACAATTATAGTCACTCAGAAAAAAATAACATGCAAATGAAGCAAACGCTCAGTGCACTAGGACTGTACTGTCCTGTACCTAGGCGGGTCGGAGTAAATAAAAAAAAATAGCAATTTAAATTGCTTAATGATATAGTTTTATTTATTTTGTTACCGTTTTTCCCTTCAGTGAATCTTTCATCTCTTTGCTTGGTAAGTTTTGAGACAATTTCAATGTTTCCAATATATCCCCTTAACCCTTCAGGCCTCAGCCCCTCAGCCGATTGACAAGTTGATGTCCCAAAAATTTTTAGTAAAAATTTGTAAAAAAATTGAATTATGACACTGTCTCACCAAAACATTAATTACTGCCAAACCACTGTAGGTACCCATAATTAAAATAAAACATATTAAAATAATAAAACAAATTAAATTAAAATAAAATTAAAACGGGGCCATCACGCTTAATCATGTTGTGGCCGATATCGGCCAATTGGGGCTCTAGGGGTTAATCTTATCCTATTTGCATTCGCTTGGGACGGTGGTTTCAGTCAATAAATCATCGTCAGCACTATGATCGTTATGTATATTAACCGTATTGCTACCAATATTACAGATGCTTCATATTTGCCACTATGTAACTGTCGTTTTTGATTATAAGTCGAGAACCAATGAACAGAAATAATTGATGTAAATATCGATCGATTACCCATTATCGATTTCTAGAGAAATAAAAAAAAATATATCACTATAAATCTTGAGATATTCAATTTTGGAATTCGCACCCTTTCCTCCAACTTGTCTGACACTTTATATGATACTAGTGGAGTGGTACCCAGCCTGCTCAGGTATCTGCTTCCTTCCCTTCCCACTCCCCCCCCCCCCCCCCCCAAGTAGCCTATTTTATTCAATGTTCCTTCAGCTATATCTGTTTAAAAAATTACATTGTTCCATCGCCTTAACCCGCCACTGGTGACGTATATGTCTGAGACCGGGTGGTTCGAAAAACTCGAATAACTTTCTCACTAGCAATCGATTTGTGTTGTGATTTCGAGTAGCTGCCTCATTCCGCACCCCCCACCGTCAGTCCATCCCGCGACGGTGACGCGGGGCGCACGTTTCGGAGTTTTGGCGCCAATCCGGTGCGTGGGACCGGGGTCACCAACTACCGTAAGTCAAAGGTAAAAGCTGATTTTTCAATTTTGATTTTTTTTGTTAGCTATTTATTTTCTTTTACTATATTTTTATTGTGTGATTGTATTATTTCATAATAATTGAGGTTTTTTAAATATATATTTGTATGTATATATAAATATTTGTAATAGTTTTAATAAGTTTTTATAATTATATCACCATACGGTCGAAGATCAAACAGAAGTAGCGAATATGTTCAACACTTTCTTTTCCCAAATCGGTCAAATGTCACAATCAAACACCTCACAGAACAATCTAACAGGTGGGCACAATATACCTTACAGCAGACATATTTTCTTCATGCAGCCAACTGATGTTGTTGAAATAACAAAAATAGTGAATTCCATGAAAAATAAAAAATCCTCAGGAATTGACGATATCGCAATAGACATGGTAAAATTGACACTTCCGTTTATAGTTGACAAATTAGCCTATATATTCAATATATCTCTCCGAAATGGAATTTTCCCAGATCAATTCAAAATTGCTAAAATTATTCCTATACATAAAAAAGGTCCAAAAACTGAAATAAACAACTACAGACCAATAGCGTTGCTACCTGTTTTTTCCAAAGTGCTTGAAAAAATAGTAAATTCAAGGTTGTTAAAATACATAGAAAACAAAAATATCCTAACAAAATCTCAGTTCGGTTTCAGAAGAAATAAAGGTACAATCGATGCACTGAACAACGTTCTGAGAAAAATGTACAATGACATGGACAAGAAACTTTATTCAAGTAGGTACCGTATTTTGCGATTTATCAAAAGCGTTCAATATGGTAGACCATCAAACACTGCTAACTAAACTCGACAGATATGGAATCCGAGGAAATAGCTTAAAATGGTTCAGCAGCTATCTCTCAAAAAGAAAACAAGTTGTACAATTAGACGACTGCAGAGGTGGCGTATTGAAGAGAACCATTTCCGATGAGTGTGAAACGAAGAGTGGTGTTCCTCAGGGAAGCATCCTGGGACCGACCCTTTTCATTCTATATATTAATGATCTCCCATCTATAGTAGCTCACTCAAATGTAACTTTGTATGCAGATGACACCAGCATAAGCTTTGCAGGTGCCAAAATAGAGAATGTAGTGAAAACGTTAAACCATGAATTGGCTCTGTTGAATACCTGGTTCGAGAAAAATAATCTGTCTCTAAACACATCCAAGACAGTATCCATTTTCCTATCTTGTAGAAAAAATAAGGTTATAAACAGTCAAAATTTAATTATCGGTGCAAACACAGTAGCCAATATTAAAAGCCATAAATTTCTGGGTTTAGTTTTAGATGAAAATTTAAGGTGGAATGCTCACGGAGAGGAATTAAGCGACAGACTATCCAGCGCCTGTTTCTTACTAAGGCAAATAAGGAAACTAATCAGTGTTAAACACACCAAAATAATATACTTTGCCTATTTCGAGTCAATTCTTCGTTACGGGATTCCCTTCTGGACACAGTGTACAGTAGTTTTAAGGCAACATATTTTCTCTCTCCAAAAACGAGCCATAAGAATATTGATAAACCTTAAACATAATGAATCATGTCGTGGTCACTTCAAAAATCTCAGTATTCTAACGCTACCATCACTATACATATTTGAATGCATAAAATTAATATTAAAAAACATAGGAAAAATGAAGACCCAAAAAGAAATTCACTCGCATTTCACCAGATGTAGGCACAATTTAGCATTACCCCGTCCATCTCTGGAATTATTCAAAAGGGATCCAAATTACGTTGGAATGGCGTGTTACAATAAACTGCCTGAGAATATCAAAAGTATATGTAGAAACGGAAATATCACCCAATTTAAATCGAAATTAAAAGGCTACCTTATTGCGAGAGAATTATATAATATTAACGAATTATAATTAGATTACTGACAATTTCCATCTCGATTTTTTTTATTTAACTTGACATTTGTACCATTTTATTGATTATTATATTATTACTATTATTTCTAATTGTCTCCCATAATCAATTATAATTCTTACTTACAGGACCATTTAATTTTAATATTATAATTTCATGACTATCTGTAGTTATAAATATCTAATATAACTCAATTGTGTGGTGAGTCTCTAATGAAATATTTAGTATACATTTTAAAGTTATTTTAACATTAAGCGGCTATATAAAATGTCTAAACAACTATGTAAAGTTTTTTGAAGACAATAAATGCGATTTGATTTGATTTGTTTCAGCATGTCTTTCGAAAATGAACTATGGTTCAAGAGGCAGGAAAGAATGTCCTATTGATCAGTACTATGCACAATGATGATAAAGTGGATGGTGAAACTCAAAAACCCGATATAATTTTGAGCTACAATTACACCAAGGGCGGGGTTGATGTCGTTGATCGTTTATGCGCGAATTACAATTATGCCCAAGCAACAAGGCGCTGGCCCATGGTAGTCTTTTACGCTATGCTCAATGTCAGCACTATAAACAGTCAGGTGATTGATACAGCTAATAATCAAAACTCAAAACTTCAACGCCGTCATTTCATTAAGAGTTTGGCCATGATACTAATTGAACCGCATATAAGAGAACGACAGATACAGATGAACTTGCTTCGATTGTTGAGACAAAGACTTTCAGAAATTTTGAAGATCGATGACAGACTTGGGACAGTCCTTCAAGAAATGGTCGATGTTATAAGTGTGGATGGCAAAAAAACAGAAAAACGAAATACACTTGCCACAAATGTAAGAAATATTTATGTCACCGAACATGTAGTGCCGTCTTGCAGAGACTGTTTGGCTGTGGAGGAACAATGATTTTGAGAGTATTTTTAATTAGTTTTTTTGGGAGAAGTATAAACATTTTTGTTTCTTTTTATAAATTTCCTAGTGTCATAACATTATAAAGGGCTGATTTAGTTGAAAAAATATATCATTGTTGTGATTTTTTTAGTTTTTAAGAAGATAGGTGAAAAACTATGTTAATTTTAAGTGTTCTAAGTTCTATAGTGAAAAGACAAATAAACGAGCCCTGATTTATGAAAATGCTTTGTTTTATTGTCAAGCATTTTCGTATCTGTAAAACTCAACTAATGAAAAGCAGCATGTATAGTTAATTATGTAAAAAACTAAGATGTAAGTCAAATTGACGTCACCAGTGGCGGGTTAATAAAAAGAACACAGGCTTTGTTGCAGGAAACGGTTTCTTACCTTGCTAAGCCGAGCCGATTAACCCTCCAACTGCGGGCGATTTTCTCATTTTTCTGTCCAATTCGCGGGGAGATTTCAGTAGTTATTTTAAATGTCTATATCATTGAACAGGTATATATATATATATATATATATATATATATATATATATATATATATATATATATATATATATATATATATATATATATATATATATATATATATATATATATATATATATATTTATATATATATATATATATATATATATATATATATATATATATATATATATATATATATATATATATATATATATATATATATATATATATATATATATATATATATATATATATATATATATATATATATATATATATATATATATATATATATATATATATATATTAAAAATCGGTTGTGTCATCCCACGACTCTTCCGGCAAGTAGACAACCCCCCTCACCCCTCCCTTTCCCCTCTCCCCGCATTAGTATGGTGACAACTAATGATCGAAATCGACTGATCTATTCTACCATAGATCGATGCAATAGATCGATGACCGATCGATTGGTGTGCTGGCATATTGTGAACCTAAAAACACAGATCGTCTATGTTGACGGGGAAACAGCGTCTCCTTATGAAGACATTACCCAGAAATCTAATGGAACGCTATAATAGCGTGCTTCGCGATTTCGCACAGCAGGAGCTAGACGCGTACGTGCGCGTCGCCCCCGGGGTTGAAGGGTTAACGTGTATCGCATCGCTTCATTTCTCGATTTATCCGCGCTGCGCATGTGTTACTTTGCATACGTTCATTCACTGCTAACGTACGGCGCGGTTATGGGGGCGAGCAGCCGACCGGCAGAGGGCTTTCGTTATGCAAAAGCGTGCAGTCCGCACAATAGCGCGTAGCGCTTGATACGCCAGCTAGGCCTCTGTTTAGAGATCTCTGCATCATGACGCTGCCGTCCATTTATATAATGGAAGTAGCGCTGTTCGTTCGCAGAAATCTAGCCGATTTTGATGTGAATGGTGTGCATCATCAGTATCCAACAAGATTCCGTAGCATGCTACGTTCGGTAATTCATGCATTATCCAAGTCGGAGAGGCTAGCCTATATCGCCGGCCCAGCGGTTTACAACCAACTCAGCGAGCACATTAGGCAGGCGCAATCTCTTGACGTACAGATAAGGCGTTTTACTCACTGGAGGAATATTACTCGAGTGTCTAAAATGCTTTAGTGGCAAAAATATTTAATGATCTCTTTGCATTTTGTCTTGTATTTCTTCTTTTTACATTATTATTGTGTTTTTTCCTTCGTTTTGTTTTGTTTATTTAATCTTTTCTTTATGATAAAAAAAAATGTTTGTTTGCTAATATGTATGAATGTTTGCTAATCTGTATCTGACTTGTATATCAGTATACTAATAAAATGAATATGAATATGAATGTCAGATTTATTTCTGATAATATGTTGATAGAAATCACTACTCGCTGGGACCTCTGATATATCTTTACGAGTGAAATAATTTGGTGGATGTAGCACAGGTATATGTCAAGGTTCCTGACTCTGAAAAACAGCTTACATATAGGAAAAACCTGAACGAAATCAGTTCAATGGTTCTCAAGTTATTACCAAACAGACAGACGTTGCATTTTGTGTAGGTGGAATGTCCACTAATATTAGCCCAAGGATAAAAATGAAAAAATGTATCCACAATTACTATATTTAAATAAATACATACTTTGGTTCATCCATTAAATTAATTTGCTTATATATATTACAAACGATACTCAACACAATTGTCTATATATGTAGAAGGTACAATGCGTGCCGTGAACTTAAACATAAATCACAAACACTTAATATAGCTATGGTATTTTTAATTTTCTTAAAAACCGCACAAATCAATGTGTAATAGTAGGACGCTTCGTTTATTGAAAATGACAGTGAAGCTACGTCCTATCAGCAATGGGGATGTTGACTATTTTCTCCCATTAGAGGACTACTGTTCCTGAAAGGTGTGAAGTGAGCGCTGCTCCGGATCTACGATTTTTCCGAACTGGGGCAAAAACTTGACATTGACACCCCTCCCCTTCAGCATTTGAGATTATTAATTTTTAAAAAACTCTCGAATCAAATTACTGGGTGGATTTTTTAAGACCTGACATTAAGGCTCCCTTCCGAGTTGACGTGACTAAAAATGTAGGTATTTTTGCAATGCCACGCGCCCGTGCGCTTTCGATATATAGATAAAGATGTATAGGTATACCGCGGCGACAAGGGAATACGTCCCACCGTTGGCAGTGGCTAATTACGAAAGTCGATTTGGCTTTTCAATTATAATATAATAAATTATCAAATGAATAGTTATTTATAAAGTAAAATTTAGATTACAATAATAAAATGACTTAAGATCACTGTGTTATTTTTTTATATCACTCAAAAGTATCTTTAATAATTAGAAAAAAAATAATGTTTGGCCATACCATTTCTGGAAATTACGTAATTTCAAACATTTTTTTCTTACATTTTTTGCATGGAAGTTCCCAAAACTGTCTTGGTACTATGCAAATAGACCATTCGCTGATGTAAATAGTGTTTTTTAATATTGAGAATCATCTCTAGGTTATTCAAAAACTGAAGACAAATCACGATCATTTTTATTTTTTTGGAAAAGAGTAACAGAATAAAGATAATTCACAATTAATATGGAAATAAATTACAAATTTCCGTTTGGCAAAATGATAGCTTAAGGACCGCGTTTTTAAAATCCGGCATAGTTGTATTAAAATTCTTTTTTCTGTTCTCACAACCATGCCACAAAATTATGCTTCATATAGCTTTTGGCCGCCACGGCCTCTGAAAAACCCTTAATAAATGTGCACTCTGTATTACCTATTTGTTAATAATTTTTCCTTATGTGACATTGTTGTCAGATGTATGGGACTGACTTGGGTGGCCTTCGGAAACCTTGCCTACATCCTGAGACCCAGCGATGCCCATCAACCTAAAGCGGAAAATGTATGGGACATGCGAGTTGCCAGTAGCAACATACGGCCTAGAAACAGTGCCTCTATCGCAGAGCAGTGCCAACCGCCTTAGAATATGCCAAAGGGCCATGAAGAGAGCAATTCTGGACATCAGTCTCCGCGACAGTGCGCAATGAAGAAATACGAAAGCGCATAGGTGTTACCGACATCATGAAACTCATCGCCAGGCTGAAGTGGAGCTGGGCAGGTGACATTGCAAGGCAGGATGACGCGAGATGGATGAAGAGGCTCGTCCAGTGGAGACCAAGAGCCACAAAGCGAGGCGTAGGGAGACCACAATTATGATGACTGGATGACATCAGGAAAGCAGCAGAAAACAACTGGCTGAGGGCAGCAACTGACAGAGACATTGAAGAAGGAAGAGCCCTACGTCCATGAGTGGACCAAACAAGGATGAGGAAGAAGAAGGAAGTATGTGATATAATACATGCAACCAGTTTAGACGCAACGTCACCGAAACGTCGGGTGCTACAAATTTCACGCGGTAAATTCGTTTTTATCCTATTTATAAAGCTCTATATAATAGAGCTATATGAAGCTATATGAATATAGAAACATATAATATGTTTCTATATTCTCCTTCACTACTAACACACTGACCTTAATAGAGAGCTCACTCGGGCGATGCGTCATTCACTTCACACACTTCGGGAACAGTAGCCGCTAGCGCCACCTACTAAAAGTTATGCACACACAGCGTCATTAGGTGGATTGAAGACAAAATAAGACCTTTAAATTTTACTATGATAGGATATAGTAATTTGATTTTATCAATGGGAGCAATACTGATGATACAGATGCCAACGTCAATTAAATGTTTAATTCATTTCATTTCATTTCACCAAAAGCGATTTCATAGTTTAATTTCTTAATTAAAACTTCCTTTGCACAGAAAATACTAATTCTAAACCAACTGATTAAAATTGGAATTGCAAACGCATTTCGTAGGAGCGACACAACGTAATAAAGATTTAACCCTTCAGACCCCGCGACGCGGTTAACCCTCAGGTTGACTGCGATATTGAAGTCGCGGGGCTTGAAGGGTTAAATTTCGAATGTGCATCTCGCAATATCAAACGCGTGATGCCGAAAATTTCAATATTTGATTCCCCTATACATTTGCATAGCGGCCTATAAATAAATAAAATACAATCAGAGCTGCCATGGAATTCACTGACCGAAGTCGGGCCCATCATATAGTGTTATTACACTTCTGGGGGGTGAGCAGTGGATTCCGGACTAACGACCGGCTGTGGTAGGTTTAGGACAGCTGTCTTGCCACAAGTGAGCGTTCACCTTACCACCGGAAATTGCAGTTTTAGACATTTTTTCTAGGAAAGATTTGATTAGTTTCCTGGAGAAGCCAAGATCTTAAAAGAGGTGAAACAGAGACTTAGCTGGCAAGCCACGAGCGCCAAGTTCCACCACTTAAAGGTGAACAGTGAAGCCGTTCCGGTTGACGGCATTTGCAAGATCATGGTATTTATTTAATTTGTACTCATGGTCTTTTGGGATATTTGATTCCCATGGAACACTTAATTCTACAATAAGGGCCATTTTCCGACATAGAGGGTAAAGAGTTATATCTGAACGAAGGGTTGTGCATTCGTGATTTTCAGGCAATAGATAGTAGATACTGCTTAGAGACCGAATCGACATCCACAATCCAATATAAAGCTTTCTCGATTATGGAGAAAGGTCTTGTAGTGGAAAGTTGTTTCTTTTAGAGCCATCCTGCACAAACTGTATTGGGGGTCTAGAGGCTACTGTCAGACCCATGTTGGCACGAGCCGTGAGAGGCTAATTACCTCGCGAATAACAGCAAGGACTTTGTCGTGCCATCCTTAATCTAAGGCCACCTTGCAACCAGCTAGAATATGTCTAGTTGTTGTGCAAGGGGTATTGCTACATACATAGGGGACATTGAATTATCTTCTGAATAGCTGCAACGAGCGAGGTTAGGGTCTGGAAGTGTATGCTGAAAGGCATTTAAATAAAATTTCAGCATCTCTGGCATCCAGTCATACAAAATTACCTTCCAGTACATTGGAGGAGGAATGGAAAAGTCTCCAATTGTTGTCCAGTCATTCTAGAATTGAAGGCCAACAGCATGAGTCGTACTGTTGCTGTCGTAGTCTCCTCGCAAGGGTGATTTCTTTAGGTCCACAACCCTCATGGTTGTACAACTAAACCCCAGGCCAGTGCGATTCTGGCTGGTTCCTACAGTAAGGATCATCTTCCGAGATAGGGAGTAAAGAATTATATCTGGAGACGGAGGGCTGTGCATCCGAGACCTTCAGGAATTAATGCTGCTTAGACCTAACAGACCTCCGTAGTTTTTTTTTCACATAATGGCTATCATTAGTCATGAATCCAATATTCATTAGATCAGGCGTTCCCAGACTTATCGACGCCGCGACCCACTTTTTAAAATCACAATATTTTGCGACCCAGCGAGAACTTTTTCAGAAAAGTTAGTGAGTGGTTTGATGTAAAAAATGTACATTTCATTCGTAAGTATCATAAGTAAGTCTTCATTTTGTAAGAAATTGTAATGTGTGACAACATAAAAAATAGAAATTTTCGCTAGAACACTTATCCATGGTATTTAGCAAATAGCGAAAACAAATGAATGCGATGCGTAAATGCGCACCGACAGGAGCGGTGCGGCGCGCCACTCGATGGGCGAGTGAGCGAGGCGAGGAAGCGCGTGCGCCGGGGCGAGCCCGACGAGCAAGGTTGCAACTTTTATATTCTATTCTTTTCAAGTGCTATCTTTATTTCATTTATTTATTTAATTTTATTATATTGTCTGTAGGTATCCTAAATACACTTAGACTCATCAATCTATCTCTTCGTATATCTGCCATATTATATATACCCTAGGTTCATACGTTGTGTTCGCGACCCACCTGGAATCGGAACACTTTGGGAACCGCTGCATTAGATACTTTATTTTTATACAGAATTTTAGAATTAGTATCCTCTGTGTAAACGAAGTTTCAAGAAAAAATACAGAAACCCTGCACGTTTATACCTTCTTAAATCTCGTTTAGTCGTATGATAATATATTTTTTGTCAATTCTCTTGACTATTACTTGACGTTTTTTTACATTATTGACTACTTGTATATGTATTTGTATACTGGACCCCAGAATTATCCCCTAAAAATAATTTCAAATTTAATGCAGTCAATTCAACAACTGTAACAATCGCTTCAGACACTTTTGATTTGCTGGAATATCTCGTGAAAAAAACATTTCAAAAATTGTTTCTAAACCTATTTCTCATTTTTTGTATTTAAGGCTCAGTTTCAAGGAAGCGGTGCAAAACATCATCTCGCGTTTGAGTTATAATAAATAAAATACAAACGGAGCTGCCATGGAATTCACCGACCAAAAATCGGGCCCATCATATATAATTATTACTCTTCTGGGAGGTGAACGGTGGATTCCGGACTAACGACCGGCTGTGGTAGGTTTAGGACAGCTGTCTTGCCACATGTGAGCGTTCACCTTACCACTCATTCACTCCCCCTTCGAAGCCATAGAATCTGAGATGCGGAAATCGCGGTTTTAGATAATTTTTCTAAGAAGGAGTTGATTATTTTCCTGGAGAGACAAAGATCTTTAAAAAGATGAAACAAAGATTTAGCTGGCAGGCCACGAGCGCCTACTTCCACCGCGTGAAGGTGAACAGTGAAGCCGTTCCGGGTGACGGCATTTGCGAGGTCATGGTATTTATTTACGTTTGTACTCGTGGTCTTTTGGGATATTTGATTCCCATGGAACAGTTAATTCTACGATAAGGACCATCTTCCGAGATAGAGAGTAAGATCCGAGACTTTCAGGAAATTTATACTGCTTAGAGACCGAATCGACCTCCATAATCCAATCTGAAGCTTTCTCAATTATTGAGAAAGGTTTTGCAGTGAGATGTTGTTTGCCTTTAGAGCCAACCCGCACAAACTGTATTGGGGGTTTGGAGGATATTGTGGAACCCTTGTTGGCACGGAAAAACTGAGATGCTAAAATCTGAGAGGCTAAGTACCTACCTCGCGAATAACAGCAAGGACTTTGTCGTGGCGATAAGTGTACCGTTCTTGATCTGAGGCCACCTTGCAGCCAGCTAGAATATGTCTAGCTGTGCAAGGGGGTCTGGAAGTGTACTGAAAGGCATTTAAATAAAATTTTTGCATCTCTGGCGTCCAGTCATACAACATTATGACAAACTAAAGACCGAAGGAAAAATGTAAAGAAACAAAAAAATCGGTTGTGTAATCCCAAGACTTTTTCAGCAAGGAGACAATTCATCGCAAAAATCAGTAATTTTTTTTTTTATTTTTCCGGCCAAGCAGCGATTAGGGAAAGTACTGTGAACATGCAATGTTTTTTTGAGATGAAGACTAAAATATCCATTTCGACCCATCCCCCCTCCCCTCCGAGACGATTACGGCCATTTCCATACTGAAGTCTGTGTGTATTCCTCCATGATAGCGCCCAATTGCTTCATCCGATTGAGCTGAAGTTTGGCAAGCAAGCATCATGCCAAGAGTTGAAAAGATTGTGGTGAAATCGTTCCACCAGGGGAGAGGGAGCTAGTCATACTTCCATCTCAAAATATTGGACTTAGAGAATTGGATTTGGTACACAAATCCTTTTTTTGAACCGAAATTATGTTTTGGTTAGAATATTTCATAAACAAGCGACACAAATATTTATAGTCCGCCATATTTAAGAAAATATTGCAAATGCCGTAACCCGGAACGGCTTCACTGTTCACCTTCACGCGGTGGAAGTTGGCGCTCGTGGCCTGCCAGCTAAATCTCTATTTCCCCTCTTTAAAGATCTTGGCCTTTCCAGAAAAATAATCAACTCTTTCTTAGAAAAATTATCTAAAACTGCGATTTGCGCATCTCAAATTCTATGGCTTCGAAGGGGGAGTGAATGGGTGGCAAGGTGAACGCTCACATGTGGCAAGACAGCTGTCCTAAACCTACCACAGCCGGTTCGTAAGTCCGGAATCCACTGCTCACCCCCCAGAAGTGTAAAAAAAATAGTATTATGATGGGCCCGACTCCGGTCGGTGAATTCCATGGCAGCTCCGTTTGTATTTATTATCATTTTTGGAAAAATACCATGTGAAATACTACAAATATACTATGAATCGGCGCACGGGAGGGTTGGGTTGGCGCAGGGGAGCTTATCTACTTGCCGGGAAAGTCTTGGGGTGACAAAATCTTTTTTTTGTAGGTAGATTTGAGATTTGAGAGTGACCATAATCGAATCATTTGAATGATGTTTAATGACGTTTAAGGGGCTCTCTAGACGATCAAGCATGCTTGCCAAGCATCGCGTCGCAGGCTGGGAAGGGATCGTAAGCCGCAGGAAATATGCATTTTTTTAAAAATATTTACCAAAAATGCCCTATTTTGTAGTTTATACCAGAGAAGAGAACTACAAAATAGGGCATTTTTGGTAAATATAAAAAAAATATTTACATATTTCCTGCGATTTACGATCCCTTCCCAGCCCGCGACGCGATGCTTGACAAGCATGCTTGATCGTCTAGAGAGCCCCTAAGAGACGAGGTATATGCCTCGATTCCCTTTTCTATAGAACTTGGTTAATCTTTAATATTTAAACCACATTGGATTGATTATGCAGCTCAGCTGCGAAGGGATTTGGATGAGATGCCAATCGTTCAGCATCCTGGGTTTTGCATAGCTCTATTTCTGGGGCAATAGAGGGGACTTTCAGGTAATCATGATTTTCATCACTTCTCGCAAACCATATTCTGCAAGTGCTGCAGAGAGAGTGTGTTACTTTGGCTTGCTATACCCCACAGCTTAATGCCGTCCAACCAATAGGCCAAGTCCAGAGTTATAGAGGAGTTTGTTGTCGACGCATAGAATGGAGTTTCTACCCATGAGCCAATTCAGATTACGGTGTTTGAGCTTCACCTCATCCCTCGTGTGTTTAATGTGAGGATTCCAGGTTAGATGTCTGTCCAGATGAAATTCAAGATATTTTACGTCGGTAATTTTATATCTCAGGTAGTCAAAATAGAGACTAAGAATACAAATAGTCAATAATGTAAAAGAATAGTCAAGAGAATTGAGAAAAAAACTATTTATCGAGGGACTAAAACTGATATTAACCTCTTAACTTAGCCATTATTTTGTAAAAAAGTGAAACCGACCAAAGTAGCTCTCTTGTGGCCCAATTTATAACTAACTAGAAGCAACAACTTTCTCCAGGGTGTAAATGTCTAAACAGAATATTGTCAAGATGGGTGAGTATTCTCGGGCTTTTAAGTTAAGAGGTTAAGAAACGATAAACTTGCGGCAAATGCATTTTGCGCGTTGCCAGGCCTTTAACATCGACAATAGAGAGGCGGTTCCTAAGACCCTTATATAGAAAAGATTGTGCTTAACATTACTATCGTACATATCGTTGGTCTATCTATAAACTAAAGGAAGCTAGGTGTCGTTGAAGGGCCGCCACATGCTGCCGTGCGTGCCCATATGCTTGTGCAGATGCTCCCGGCGCTTGAAGCTCTTATCGCACTGAGGGCACTTGTGTATGCGCAGGTCGGAGTGCACGTATTTGTGCCGCTCTAGGTGCTCTTTGCGCCGGAACATGGAATGGCAGGTGGGGCACTCGTGCTGCCGGACATCGCTGTGAGACAACAGATGGCGCTGCAGGTGGTGGTTTCGGCTGAATCCGATCTGGCACACTTCGCAGATGTGGCGTTTGTTAGACGAACGGTCCCTGTAAAGGAAAATGCTCATTACCTCGCTATCGGCACTTACTCCTTCATTCTTTGTTAAATTGACTAACTAATTTAAGTAATTAAATATGCTGGGTCATTCCTACACAACTGTGAAGTTGTAATGAAAATAAAAGTATAACTGCAGTATAGGAACCTCTCCTGGATTGTTGGTTTTTTAAACGTCACCGGACTATATTCGCCACGCAGATTCCGAATCTGCAATAATCTTTTGTCGCCCTCAATAAATAAGCGAGATATAGGCATTCAAAGTTTGCATACTAAACGTCAACAGATCGGCCATATTGTTTCAGAAATAGTGACTGGAAAATAGTCGATATATTGCGAGGTCTCTAATATCGATAACAATTCGCGATATTACAAAAGTGATGGCATGCTCGTGAAAAAAAATGTGCAATATTTAAAAAATGAGACTATTTTCGAGGTTTTTTCAATGACTTTGCATTTTGATAACAAAAGGTATCCCGAAACAAACGAAATTTCTTCAATATCAAATTGTCTGCGGCAAACGTTGTTAACATGACAATGTGTTAGCGATAATTTGGATTTTTTTCGAGGTTTTTACAAAATGACTTTGATGATGATGACAAAAGGTAACCTAAAATAAACGAAATTTCTTCATTATCAAATTAACACCATGTGTTAGCGATCATCTAAACCAATTGGACAATTTTCGAAGTTTATACGAAATGACTTGGTGTATTGATGACTAAAGGTAATCTGAAACAAACGACATTTCAGGATATCTTCTGTCATCAATATGCAATGTCATTGAAAAAACATCGAAAATAGTGTTTTTTTTTAAGTTTTGCGAAAATATGTAATTTTCTGATCGTTCTTTGCAAAATATTTCGATTCAAAATCTAAAAACTATGCAAATTGTCATAATTTCTGTAATATCGGTAATTGTTATCGATATTACGATATACTCGAATGTGACCCACACGGTTTGTACAAACAAAATGGCCGCAACTTTCTTGCCATTGGGATGGAAAATTTGAATGCCTATATCTCGCTTATTTATTGAGATCGAATAAAGATTATGGGAGATTCGGAATCAGCGTGGCGAATATAGCGTGGTGAATTTTTATTTTTTTTATTTTGGCCTGTTTGTTTATATAAAATTTAAACTTTAAATGTCTATATCTCGCTTATTTATAGCGACCGACACAATTTTCTTTTAGATTAAGCATTAAAATGAAACAATCTATTAGTCTATATTTTTTTGGAGCAAGGTTCCTATACTGCAGTTATTCCAAAATAAATACTATGTATCTGTGAAGAAAGATAGAATTTTGTGAATATTCAATGCGACCAATTATCCTAACTTGATCGTCTTTTCATTGATGTGCAAACAGTATTTCTTACCTATATCATTTAGGTTGTGCGTAAGTTGCTGCAGATCGTTGAAATGGGTGTCAAGCAAGGATGTGTCATCGGCATAATAACGGTTGTTAACAAGCACTCCATTAATTTTAATATATACTTTAAACTGCACAGTATCTCTGAGTGTATAGTGACATATGCACCAATATGATATATGGTGAGCTTTTAAGCAATTGTAACAAAAATTACTTTTTGTGCACGTAAATGGTAAAGGTTTTTGTAGTGTTCTTGATTATTCCTCTGGTTTTTCTTCCTCATAATGATGCTTTTTTTAAACTAAATTTGTACCTCATAAAAAACACATCTGACAGTTCTCTGTTCTCAAATTTGATGTCAGTGTCGTAATGTAAAAAAAAATATATCGTCAAATTACCAAATAAAATTATATTTATATAATACTAGCTGACCCGTGCCCACTTCGTTGGGCGGTAAAACTTTTTACTTGTGATGAAATTGTGAGTGTGGTTTGGTTAGTACTGAGTGCTATGATTTATTTCCTGACTGCCAAAAGAAGGGTTATATTTTTACTGCATATGTATGTATGTATTTTCATGCCAATTTGACTATATTACCGTTATTTGTGAGTGTCTTCTTGTGAGTGTCTTATTTGTGAGTGTCTTATCTCTTTAACCATTTATGCAGTAAAAGTGAAATTATATGCAGTAAAAGGGAAAGTCTTTCGTTTTAAACACTCGAGATGATAAATTTACTTATTTTGATATGAATTAATAATTGTCGATAATATGCCCAATAAACATGACCTAACGATTTAAATTATTTTTTTAATATAAAAAACTACTTTTTGTGACTTAAATATAAAATTTAGACATATGCTGTGACTTTTTTGTAGGCATTATCAAGCTCTATCAAGCACTTCTCTAGAACTTAATCATATATCTCTCATCATTAAAGCAGCGTTAGTTAGAAATTCGTTCGACCGTTTTTTCTCCGAGTTACTTTGCAAATCTGACTACCACAAAATAGTCTTTTCATTTTTCGAATTAATATTTAGCCTATGACACTCACAAATAACGTGGCTTTCTATTGGTAAAAGAATTTTCAAAATTGGTTCAGTAGATCCAGAGATTACTTCCTACAACGTCACAAACTTTACCTCTTTATAATATTGTATAGATGTATATATTTCAACTCAAAAACAGAACTTCTCCTTACATCTTGCTTGATGTCTTCAGTAAAAAAAAAATACTGTCCGCGTTTTCAGTTTTTTTCAGCAACGTTGATTGCTAAAGTCAGTCACTAAGGATTGAACTGTCAAATTGGAGAGAAGAGGGACCCGCTCCCTATGATTTTACAAATTGTAAATTAAAATTCAAAATATTACATCATGAAATAGTGCACTGACATAATATGATTGGCTACAAATACCAGGCACTTTGAATTAGCCTTATTTGTGTAGCACTTGGATTACTCGCGAGCAAAGCAGGCCGGAGGAACTCAACCTATTCAGCAATGTATCTTCATATCATCCATATTTCATACATCATACTTCATCATCTTTTAATGCAATATTGGATTTTGGCACTGTAGGCGACTTTATTCTGTTGGATGACCGAAGAATATATGGATTTACGGAAATAATTTCGTGTTTCATTTCTAGCAATCAACCGCATTGGCAAAACGAGTAGAAATATTTTTTTTTGATAACCTACCCCCTGTAAGATATCGCTATAGCGATAAGTCCGCCATTTCAAAGAACGCGGTTCCGGAAGCGTCTAAAAAACTTGCCCGCAACCTCACCAGATTAAAAAGGGACAAAATCCGTAAAGTCATAGGTACTATGACAGGCCACTGTCCCCTAAACAAACACCTGTTTACCATAGGTGTGACAGACAGCCCTCTATGCAGAGGATGCATGGAGGAAGAAGAAACGCCACAGCATGTGCTCATGGAATGCAGGAGCGTGGCAGAGCAACGGGCAAGAATACTACAATCTCCAGCATCTGTCCCGGAGGCCTGTAGCAACCCAAACAGGCTGCTAACCTTCTGGGACAGCCTGGGTTGGCTGGAGTAACATAAATAGAAACATGAGCCACGCACAACGGCCCAATCAAGAGGTCAAGTGCGGGAAAAAGCCCAGACAAACTAACTAAACTAACTAAGGGTTCTGCAAATGTCCTCTCGATAACTTGTTAAATTACAGTACAATCTGGGTTAACCGAACTAAAGAGGGGGGGGGGGGAGCCATTTCAGGTTACATTTTTTTTCAGTTAAGCCGTTAATTCTACGATAGTTAATTCTGACCGACTGTTTCATCAGCTGAAATTAACATCTAACTGACTGTTTCATCAGCTGACATCAGCTGACCCCTCGACTCTCTTCAGGTCCAAACACAATTTTGGGCTAGCTCTAAAACTGCCCTCTCTGCTCTATGCCAACTCCAGAATAACCAAAAATTCGATTCAAAGCAATTCCAAGGATCCGGCAATATCGAAGCACGTAACAAGTGGCTGTAGTGAGGCAAATCAAGTTGTTCAAGTTCAAGTTGTTCAAGTTCAAGTTGTTTATTTTCAGTTCAGTTATGTACTGTACTTTAATCTGTACAGTATCTCTGAGTGCACCAAAGCGTGCAGACATTCGACAGACTTATATATTTATTTAATTAATTTTAAAGTAAGTTTACATATATTAAATACATGATAAAAGTATTTGCAAAGACAATTTTATTCATTCAATTCATTAATTTTATTCCAAACATAGAGAAAACACATAAAAATGGTCATACCAAATAATGGTGCGATGTAAACAACGGCCCACATTCACATGACCATGCTCAGCGCATACCCAACTAGGCCGAATATAGCCTGTATCTGGGCATGGGGGAGCTAACGGGCCCATGATGGGTTGGCCACCCCATGTGTTCAGGGTCGGTCATACACACGGGTCAACACCCATCCGACGGCCTCCACGCACGAGGTGCGAACCTGGGTAGGACGTTCGGGCGAAGGACCTCCTCTGGGAATCAAACCTCTGGTGCTCCTGGACGGTCTGCGCACCGTGCGGCGCAAGCCAATCGATTGTGCACTCCGACTAACAGTCGGGGGAGTCTGGAAGCTGTATTGTTTCCTATAGAGCGGGGGTGGTTGTGTACCTTACGGCGACTGCTCTTGAATTGACCATTGGCCATCCGATCCCGGGCGAGAGGCGGGCAAAGGACGCCATGGTCCGCGATAGATTCGGTATTCACCGTTTCACCGCTTCGTAAGGGAGAGGACCGCGCAAGCGACCTCGAACTCGGAACCAATCGAGAGACCGGAGAAATCTGGTCACAATTGGTAGTAAGGGCGCGAGTGACGCCCGCCAGGTAGCATTCCTGGCTATCTCGCGGTAAGGCGTTGGTCTCTAACGGGTTGTGGCGTAGCTAGACGCTGGATTGTTTTGTCCAAAGTCTTCTATGCTCACTGCAGGTCGATAGAACGACTAATCGTTAAAAATTCCTGTGGTGACGGGCTCGCCCGTTGTAGTCGACAACTCAAGTTGTATCTGGGCATACGACTTGTTTACTATCCACAAAAATTACACAAAGCTAATTTACTATCTTATGAAAAGTTAACAACGCTTGCATGAACATTATTATAACAGAAATAACATGAGCACATTGATAATAGGTATATGAGAAAAATGGGGTATATAAAGCAAAAATGTAATATGATTACTAAATATGAATGTATATAATACATAATATGATATATAATATAAGGGTATAATATAATATAATATAAGGGTACGGCATATTATAATAAACGTATATAGGGTGAGTTTTTAATTAGTGTCATCCTTGAAGTGAGTGAATTAGTACGAGCAAATAAGCAATAGTAGTAGTAGTAAACAGAGTGGGGGCTTGTATGCAGCCCTTGATGTCACCTAGATCTAGAAGATCTTTTGTAACTACCCACTATGTGGTTGGGTCAGTGGTTTGATAGTAGCCCGGTACTTCTTACCAGTCCATACAGACCACTGACTTTCAAGTTAAGCAGATCGCTCATCCCAGTAAACTGTGTCTTTCTGCGGCGAGGCCTGGGCAGCGACCAACGATGTGTATGCTGTCTTCAGGTTCTTCGCCACATATTCGGCAGTCCTTGCTCTCGGTCAAGCCAAAGTTGAATAGATGTGCTCTAAGGGCCGAGTGTCCGGTGAGGAGGCCGATAGTGGCTCTAAGGTTATTCTTGCTCACATCAAGAAGGGCCATGGTTATCTTAAGAAATGGTTGCTCCATCATGGCCTTTGCCTGGCGACATCCTAGGCACTGTTTCCAGGATGCCCAATGTTCCTGCTCCAAGCAGTCTCTGATGATTTTCTTACATATAGCGAAGGGGACCCTAACAACTGGCTCCACGGGGCATTCCAGTGTGCCCAGTAGTGTCAGTCTGTCGGCCTCTTCGCTGCCGAGTATGCCTTGATGGCCAGGTGTCCATATTAAGTTGATTTTGTTGTCTTTCCCAATTCGTTGAGCTCTTGCATGCAGTCCCAGACCACAGAAGATTCTGTGGTGGCTTTAGCCAGAGCGTCCAATGCTGCTCTGCTGTCAGAGCAGATGAGGATTATTCTATTGAAGATTTATCTCTCAACGCGCTCAATTCTTTTGATACTATTTTTTCAAAACATATTTTTATTTCTGTGTTTTTCTCAAATTTTCTTATCAAAAGTTGCTTATTTGCACATACTGATTCACCCACTTTAAGATGTCACTAATTAAAAACTCAGCCTGTATAATACAGTAGGATGGCAGATAATTGCATTGTAATATGTAGGAGATATACTAGTTTCGCGACTCTTTCGTGTGTCGAAGAACGTGATAGTAAAAAACCGCGATAAACTGTTGTGTAAAATATATTTTTTCTCTTTACAAAAATGTACAATAATACGTGATAACGCGAGCGTAATTTCTTTCAGTTGAATCGTCTCTTGTCAAGGTACAGAATGACAGTTCGAAAATTTGTTTTTAAAATTTGAATGTATCCACTTTTTAATAGAACGAAATAATATTGCTGGGCTCGTTCTCAGCCAGCCATTAAATCAAAATAAAAATAAACTTTATAGTTGGGTTTGTAGCGTCGCTACATCATTCCCCCCTTTGGGAGGACGACAGGTCGTCGTGTGCCACTGCCCGGGAGGTCGAACCGTTCTTCCGTATCTGGTCTTGTATTGCTGTGGTCCTTGTTGGTTGTTGTTCGCGGACGCTGCCCACCTGGGCTCCTCCTTGTCTGTCTCCTGCTCATTCTCGTTACTGCTTGCCACGCCGTAGCAGGGTTTTAAACGATCAATCGAGATGGTAACTTTGGCTCTGTCCTGTTCAATGTCGAATGTCTTATCTCGCCGCCTCAAAACCTTATATGGCCCTCTATACGGGTTTTGCAGTGGTCTCTTCACCGTGTCGTCTCTCACAAATACGTGCGTCGCCTCCTTTAGATCCCGATGTACGAAAATGTTATTGTGGTGTTCTCGTTCTCTTCGCGGTCTGTGCGCCTCGAATGTCTCTCTCATTTGCTGCACAGTTTCTGGTATCGTTTTTGTAGTTTGTTTTTCAAAAAAATCTCCTGGGAGCCTGAGTGTTGTCCCGTACAGTAATTCAGCCGGGCTGATCCCGTAGTCTTCTTTAATAGCTGCTCGTAATCCCATTAATACGGTGGGTAATTCTCTCACCCAATTCGCTGTTTTTAGTCGCGCTCTTAATGCTGCTTTTAGGGATCTATGCCATCTTTCTATCATCCCATTTGCCTGGGGGTGATACGCTGTGGTATGTATCTTTTTTACTCCCAGTATCTGTGTCAAAGCTGTGAATAATGTGGACTCGAACTGCCTTCCCTGGTCAGTTCCCCGAATCGGTGCTCCGAATCGCGCAATCCATCCTTCGTAGAAGACCTGCGCTACCGTTTCTGCGCTTATATCTTTGACCGGGATACATTCGACCCACTTCGTTGCCCTGTCGATCATGGTTACGAGGTATCGGTACTCTTCTGCTATTCCTAAGGGTCCGACGATGTCTATATGTACGTGTTCCAAACGTCCTGCCTCCATGAATGTCCCTATGGGCGCGCGCGTATGTCTATGTATTTTTGCGCGCTGACAAGCGATGCATGTTTTTGCATATTCCGCGCTCTCCTTATTCATCCTTGGCCAAAAATAACGTTCCGCTACCATTTTTCTTGTCGCTCGGATACCGGGATGACTGATGTCGTGTACCAATTTTATTGCTTTTATCCGCAGTGCTGGCGTGATGTATGGCCTTGCTTTCTTGGTGGACACTTCGCACCATACTGGTTTGTCGCCTTTCTTTTCAAATTTTAAATTTTCTTGTTGCCTTATCATTTTTAGCTCGGGATCTTCTGCCTGTTGTGCCGCCAATTCTTCGTAGTCGAACGTGTTTGGGCAGTCGATTTCTGCTATCCTCGAGAGCGCGTCGGCCACGACGTTTGCTTTTCCCGGCAGGTACTCTATCGTGCTTGCAAATTGCGAAATATATGACGTATGACGAATTCGCATGGGCGTTTCCGTAATAGAGTCGTCCAATTTCTTGAGAGCGTGAATTAGTGGCTTGTGATCCGTGAATATCGTCACTTCACGCCCTTCTACCATCTTCCGAAAGTGTCTCACCGATAGGTAGATTGCCAACAACTCCCTATCGTAAGTTGCATAATTTTGTTGCGCATGCGACATTGCCTTCGAATAAAATCCTAACGGCGCCCATTCTCCACCTTTCTTTTGATGTAATGCCGCTCCTACGCAGGTATTTGATGCATCTGTCATTATTGCCAATGGTGCATGCGCCGACGGGTGCGCTAAAATTACCGCTTCTTCAACGCTGTCCCGGCATTTCTCGTACCAGATCGATATACTATCCCGAGACTTCCTAGGATACACCGTGAATGCTACTGGAATACGACCGAAGGCGGACAAGGTAGAGGCGATAAAAAAAAATGAACAAACCATCTGCTACTTCCACAGACGCTCCGATGAGCATCAACTCGAGGATACCGACGTTCTGGCATCAGGAACCACGGCTATGGTTCGCACACGTGGAGATCCTGCTCGCAACACAGACGATGCAGCGTTTTATGGACGAAGTACTGAGGGGCTTACCGTTCATATTCGTGTATATCGACGACATTTTAATAGCCTCAGAAAACGAGGAAGCTCACGCAAGACACTTAAAAGAAACGCTCGGGAGATTAGACGCGCATGGAATCACGTCGGGGTCACCAATTTCGCGACTCTTTCGTGTGTCGAAGAACGTGATAGTAAAAAACCGCGATAAACTGTTGTGTAAAATATATTTTTTCTCTTTACAAAAATGTACAATAATACGTGATAACGCGAGCGTAATTTCTTTCAGTTGAATCGTCTCTTGTCAAGGTACAGAATGACAGTTCGAAAATTTGTTTTTTAAAATTTGAATGTATCCACTTTTTAATAGAACGAAATAATATTGCTGGGCTCGTTCTCAGCCAGCCATTAAATCAAAATAAAAATAAACTTTATAGTTGGGTTTGTAGCGTCGCTACACTAGGTTTGATCAAATCTTTAATTAAATTCATGGAATTGTGGCGTCTTCACCACAACAGATTGTACACCCCAGAGATTATTTAGCGGACCAGCCGCTAAATAATGTGGCCATTTGCAAAGGCAGGAAATGTTGCCATTTGCAACGGCAGATAATGTTGCCAGCGCAAGTAACACGCAAACAGAGCGGACAGACAGTTCGCTCATTCAGTTCCAATTAAACCTTCTTACGGAGCACACACTGCGTTTTACAACCGGCTGCGCCGACCGTGCCCGTGCGCCGCCGACGGCCAAGGGGTGCAGCACTCGCGATTGGATCAAATTAATGTGATTAGGTCCATAGGGCCTAATCCTACATAGAATCATTAAATATGTCTAATCCTTTACTCGTCGTATCAAAAACATGACACATTCTGGTGAGAGGTCTATTTGACACAATATTGCCGTTGTAAACGACAACAAAAAATATATGAGAGCTTCCCGTTAGTCGCCATGACGCACGAAATTGAATATTTGTTTGACTAGCTACACTGTCTAGTTCAGCGGTTCCCAACCTTTTTTATTTCGTGCCCCACTACACGGAATGTATACACCCCATTTCCCACAAATTATATATGTTTAATTACGTTAAAAACATTTGAAAAAATCAAATGATTATAATTGTCTGTACAACTCAACGTATTTAAAACACAGTATGTAAGATTGCCTCAGATTTCTTTTGTCTTACCCATTATCTATACCTATTGTGAATGTTGTATAAGTCAATGTGTCGCTCCCCACCTGGAACAACGTCGCGCCCCACCAGTGGGGCGCGCCTCATTAGTTGGGAACCGCTGGTCTAGTTGATCGTGTAGAAGCTTATCTTCTTCTCCGTCGTTCCCTCATTACTGAGGATCGTGGTCACTAGACAACAGTTTGCCTACGAGGCTCCTCCACTTCGACCTGTCTTCTGCATGGCGGGTCGCAGATTGTATTGACCCTTTTGTAACTTCTTTGATGAGGTCGTTCCATCTGGCCGGTGATCTGACTCTGCTTCTTCTTCCATCCACTTGACCCCCGGAAAGCATTTTCTCTAGATTCTCTGGGTTTCTCCTGGCAACATGACCGAAGAACTGCAGGACCCTTCTCATGCATACGGTGGAGAGCCTCATTTGGATGCCGAGTTCTTCCAGGACAGATTTGTTGGTGCGGCGTGCTGTCCATGGGATTCCTAGGATTTTACGCCAACACCACATCTCCAGTGCATCGATTTTGGTGCGTATACGAGCCTTCAGGGTCCATGTCTCCGATGCATGGAGAAGCTTATGGAGACATGTTATATCGCTAATGGTCCTGCGTGTTTTTAATTCTATGAGTTAAAGTTCGAAAGTCGCTCTACGTAATCACCACATTTGTTCGACAGCATGCAAGTGAATTTTTTTTGAACTCGTTCTATTCTATCGCTTGAACATTGTAAAGTAGCAATCCTATGTTATAAAATAATACTGTCTATGTCAGGACACTGTTCAGCCCCCGGATTCTGAAGCGACGATATACAATTGTCTTCAGTCTACAATATTTGCAACTTGGGGTGCGATTTGACAGTCCTTCGATCGTCAGAAGTGAGGTTAGGATGCAGCACATGAGATGTCATCGCCATGTCCTTGCTCTAGGTGATAGCATTGTTTCGATTAAATAAATAAAGGACGCGTTCCGAATTGCTCTTAGCTCAAAGCACAAAGGCCCGGTCCGAATTGAGCATACGCCGCTCGCTGCTAAACGGCCTTCCTCGGCTAATCAGAACACGATTTCGGGGTGGGAATCACGTGGGAATTTGTGGGAGTTCCGAGATTAGTTGACGATTCTGAAATAGAATCAGTCAAGTCATCGGATTGAGGACGATATCGAATTCAATGTTGCGTCGCATTGATGTATCGTATCACCACTTCAGAATCCCGGGGCAGGTTAAAGTAGTATTTTAATACTAACTTAAAATTAGTATTTTAATACAAACCTTAGAGTAGTATTTTAAAACAAACCTTAAAGTAGTATTTTCGCATCTGAGTTCGCCGTTGATTAAATTGTAGCCCATCTCCTTTGGTATTCCGTGTATTTTGAGGTGCTCGATGAGGAACTGTTGGCTGGAGTAGTCCTCGTTGCAGATCATGCATTTGAAGGGGGTGTACTGAGTGAGATCCGTGTACTCCTTCTTAACTTCTTCATAATTGCTCCCGTCTGCGACACCAGTTATGTCCTCAGCCCTGTTCATAAAATAAAGAAAATTGTAGGGCGCTACATTGGTGTCACGCTGAAGATGCCCATAAATCATTCCACTAGATCACACCAAACCTATTTTTTACATGGTTGCCACAATAAAAAGGAGTGTCATGTGTTCAGGGTTCATCTATATCTGTTTTCCGTTTTTTATTCCAACATAACTTCTAAACGCTTGAATCGATTAAGAAGTGTCTGATATTGTTAAAATCGTTATGTCATTCCGAGTGTCATAGAGTACCTTAACCCCTAGAGCCCCAATTGGCCGATATCGGCCACAAAACGATTCAGCGTGACGGCCCCGTTTTAATTTTATTTTAATTTAATTTGTTTTATTTCATTATGTTTTATTATGTTAATATGATTTATTTTAATTATGGGTACAGTGGTTTGGCAGTAATTAATGTTTTGGTGAAACAGTGTCATAACTCAATTTTTTTACTAATTTTTACAAAAATTTTTTGGGACATCAACTTGTCAATCGGCTGAGGGGCCGAGGCCTGAAGGGTAAACTGTGAAAATATCAAGTAAGTAGTTGCCTAAATATCCAAATGTCAATAAAATAACATAAATATATCGTGTTTAGTGTCAAATGAAAGGTCTGATTGAGTACATTCTGGAAATATACATCTATCTATATGCATTAACACATAAACCAGAAATATTTCATAAAAAAAACCGTAACAAAAATAAATATAAATACAATAGTTCACTTTCTGTAACAGCAATCGTGTTTTTTATTATTTTTAATATATTTACTTGTTTTCGTCATTATACAAAACCTACATCAGACCATTGATAGAGTTTGGATTCCAGGTCTGGAATCCTTACTTTGTGAATCGAGAAAGTTGAGCGCAGATCGATCGAAATGTCAATGGTTTTTAAAATGCTGGAATACTCAGAAAGGCTATGCAGATTGTAACTGCTCACGCTCAAGGGTCGTCGGATCAGTGGTGACCTCATTGAGACTTATAAGATCCTCAATGGTCGCTATAATTGCCCGAGTTGTCTTCAATCTTCTAGCGGAACCACATGCATTATTTGCGAGGACACAACTTCAAACTGGAGAAAACACGATTCCACACCAATCCCAGGAAAAACGTCCTAGCCAACCGGACTGTGGACCAGTGAACAGTTTACATGCTGAATAAATAAAATACAAACGGAGCTGCCATGGAATTCACCGACCGAAGTCGGGCCCATCATATACTATAATTAATACTTCTGGGGGGTGAACGATGGATTCCGGACTAACGACCGGCTGTGGTAGGTTTAGGACAGCTGTCTTGCCACATGTGAGCGTTCACCTTGCCACCCATTCACTCCCCCTTTGAAGTCATAGAACTTGAGATGCGGAAATTGCGGTTTGAGATAATTTTTCTATGAAGGAGTTGATTAATTTCCTGGGGAGACCAAGATCTTGAAAAAGGTGAAACTTTTGAGATTGAGATTTAGCCGACAGGCCATGAGCGCCAACTTCCACCACGTGAAGGTGAACAGTGAAGCCGTTCCGGGTGACGGCATTTGCGAGATATTTATTTAATTTGTACTCGTGGTCTTTTGGGATATTTGATTCCCATAGAACAGTTAATTCTACAATAAGGGCCGGGCCACCTTCCGAGATAGAGAGTATAGAGTTAATCTGGACGGACGGCTGTGCATCTGAGACTTTTAGAGTATTTATACCGCTTAGAGACCGAATCGACCTCCAGAATCCGATTTAAAGCTTTCTCGATTATTGAGAAATGTTTTATAGAAAAATGTTCATTGCCTTTAGAGCCATCCCGCACAAACTGTATTAGGGGTCTGAGAATACTGTCAGACCCTTGTTGGCAGGAGCCACTGAGAGGATAATTACCTCGCGAATAACAGCAAGGACTTTGTCATGGCGGTAAGTGTACCGTCCTTGACCTAAGGCCACTTTGCAGCCACCTAGAGTATGTCTAGCTGTGCAAGGGGTATTGCTACAAAGTGGACATGAACTATTCTCGGCATAGCTCCAACGAGTGAGTTTACTGTGGTCAATATCTCGCTTATTTATTGAGATTGAATAAAGATTATTTCAGATTCGGAATCAGTGTGGTGAATAGTCAGGTGAATATCTAATATTATCACAAACATGCGATATATGTATGTCACTTTGAAACTTTAAAGTCTCGAAATATTGCTAATTTCAAGCTTCCGACGCTATTTTCTTTCAGATTTATAGATAGCATTAAAATGATCAAATTTATTTGTATTATTTTTTTTTGAGAATGGTTCATATACTGCCGTTATTCCGATATTGTTAGCAGAGGCGGCTCGTGAATATTTTTTATGGGTGTGCAATAAAAAAAACAGGATATAATTACTTACATTTATTTGTAAATAAAATCCATTCGCTGGTCTTTTTGTCCAGCGAAAACATCTATCACTTTCTTGTGAAAGTCTGAGATGGAATTAATTAAGCGTTTTTCTATGCTTATCATACACAATGCATTCAGACGATCTTGTGCCATAGTATTGCGTGAAAACGTTTTGACTTTATTTAACGTCGAAAAACAGCGCTCACTTTCTACTGACGTCATAGGAATGGTACAAATAATTTTTAGCAGTTTCATGCTTTCAGCAAATACGGATTCTAATGCAAATTCCATAAAATGTTGAAGTAAAGCAACGGCGCCGTCAGCGTTGTGAAAATCTTCTCTGCTATAAATGACTAATAGCTCATTTTTCAGTTTAGTTTTTTCCAGGAAATCATACGTGTTTACCACTTTCTTAAAATCATCATCCGGAAAACTCTTATTGTAGTCTAAAAATTTGTCAGTGTAAAACAATTTGGACGCCAATAAATGGTCTGTATGAACAAATCTGTCTTTTATCTGCATTCGTAATATGTCACACACTTCTTTTTTCATAGCTGAATGATTCACGTTATCAGGCCGACGTTTTTTCTTAGGCGAAGGCGGTGGAACAGCATCACGTAATTCATTGACGACCTTTTCAAATTTAGTGACTTCTTTCATAATTTTAATTGAGTCAAGGAATCGAGACTGCAAACACTTGAACAGCATTTCACAGTGGGGCATGAGCGTCGCGAAAAAGTTTAGCCAATATAAAAAATTGTCTTCATTTAAATATGAAAGGAGCATTTGAGCTTGATTAAATGTTTTTGGGTCACTGTTACGACTGTCCATTATTGCTTGCATACACTCTTTCAGGGGCTCTAAGTTATCGTATAAAACTTTTACTGTACGTGTATTATAATTCCATCTTGTCTGTGGAGCGGCAGGTATTCTTTTGTGGACGATTTCTTTTAAAAATTCGGATCTTTTCGGCGATCGCGTGAAAAACGATGGAAATGCATGCAAATTGCAAAAGAAGCTTCGTACTGTGTGGCTAATCGATGCACATTTTTCTAAAATTAAATTGAGTTGATGCGCGTAACAATGTACATAATAAGCACATGGGTAGATATTTCTAATAATCTTTTGGACGCCATTTGTACTTCCACTCATGACGGCAGCTCCATCGTAGCTCTGTCCAATTATTTTTTTTTAATCAATATTTAAAGAATCAAGCTCTTTCATGATTTCAGCCGCTATTACTTCTGATGTATAACCCTTAGGTTGTAAAAATTTCAAAAATCGTTCGTAAATTTTACCATCATGTATATACCTTATAATAAACACCAGCTGTTGAATAGTAGAACAATCAGTTGATTCGTCTGCCTGAATTGCAACAAAATCTGCATTTTTTATTTGTATCTGTATTTCACATCTGCAAACTTCATAAATAGCATCCAAAATATCGTTTTGAATTGATTTAGACGTACCTTTAAAAACAGAACTGCTTGATAAGTGCTGCTTCATGGCCAAATCGATCTCTGACACAAAATCAACCAAGCCTCTATATATTCCGGGATTCAGAGATTCCGTAGATTCATTGTGTCCCCGTAATGCAATTTGGAATGCACCACAGAATACCACGCAATCTATTAAGCGACGTAAAATATATCGATTTTCATCAACACGCTCATTGAACTCTCGAATAGATTTTCGATAAGCAGAATCGAGCGCCTTTCGAATATCTTGTCGCCCGATAGATGCCAATTGCACTTCATTTAACATATGAAATCGAGATTGCGAATGTTTTTTCACTTTAATTGAAAGATGCGCTAAATCTTGAACACCAGTTTCTGTCCATACAGTCTCGCCACCACCGCCCGCGCCAGCTCCAAACACAAGACATGGAAAACAAAACAATTTGTTCGTTTCTTCACACCCACATAACCACGGTGTTTTGGTATACTGCTCAGGTTTGAAAACACGTGTATAAGTTTTAGATTTTGTACTACACGTTTGTGTTAGCGTTATTTCAGGACGCGGTCGCCCCTTTGATTTTAGTTCGAGACGCACTTCTAAAGTCTTTTCACAGTTTTTTATGTACGACACACTGTATTGTTCCATTGTTACCGCCAAATAACATGCAAACAAGCTATTTTTCTAATTATTTACAGTCAAACAGTGCCAAAATTCGATATTGCCTCGCGCGCGAGTGTCAATTATTGACACTGATTGACATTTAATTTTGTTTACGTTCGGCAACAGTATGAACGTAGCCGCACTGGCTACGTCCCGGTGGGAGCGAGATAGCGAGCCGAGAGCGCATGCGCGTTGTTCACCCGTTGGAGCAGCGCTCTTAATACTGCTAAATTTCGATACAAAATCTTTTGTTTCACGTGCAGGAGATTGTCGATTTTTCTCTTTCGCACTCGTTACATTCAGTGCTGTTTGTTGTACTGAACATTGGTTCATAGGAGCGTATTCGCTGGCGCTCCACTTAGTCGGTCGGATTATTGTTCCTAGCGATGGATTATTTTTAAAAAAGAGTACAGGGTAATTATTGATTTAATTGCTTAAATTTTTGTGGGAGTGCACCGCACCAGCGCTCCTTAGGACGAGCCGTCACTGATTGTTAGTATTTATTTATAAAATAGACCAAAAAGTTGTGGCAGTTTTTTGCGCGCAAAGGGTGGCTTTCAACTGGTTAAACGCCTATATCTTACTTATTCATAGAAGCAGACCACAGATTTTGGAATTTGTGTATTGTAGGAACCTTTCTCATTTATCAAATAAAAAACTACTAGATTCGATCATTGTAATGCTGAATCTGATAGATATAAGCCTCGGACACGCAATGTTTTGAGATTATGAACTAGGAAACTATGAAACTATGAACTATCTTGTGACAACAAGAGAGGTTAGCGAGGTTCAGGGCAAGCGTGAAGAATACGTACCGTAGATTGGTGTCTTCGCATTTAATGTCGCCGTTTATGAGTTTGAAGCCGATTTCTTTGGCGACTTCGTGTATCTTAGAATGCTCGGCGAGAAAGTGTTGGCTGGAGTACAGTTCCTCGCAGATCAAGCATTTGAACACGCCGAACTGAAACTCCGGCTTCATTTCGAAGTGGACGCTCTCTGTGTGCCTGGATAGGTGCTCTTTCCGTTTGAAGCAAGCGCCGCACTTGTCGCATCTGAAGTCCCTGTCGTCCGTGTGCGTGCGCATGTGTCTGTTTAAATGGTAACGATTCTTAAAAGCCATGTAACACATGATGCATTTGAACTGCCGCTGTTCCTGCTCCTGCTTAGGCTCGGGCTTAGGGGTTATTTCCCCGATATTCAACAGCTGCGCGGGAATTTCTTGCTGCTCCTGCTTGAGTGAATGCTGCGAAGCGTCGTCCACACACAACACTTCACAAATCGGATATAGAACATCCGTGTTTTGACGCAATTCTGGATCTACGCGCACCATCACATCCATGGCGGACGAATTTAATATTATACATTTAATAAACAGTGAGAAATAGCCGGGAAATCAAACGATTTCTAATATATTTCAGACAAAGCGCGACGAGAAAACGAAGTGACAGCTGCAGCTGCCTGACAGCTGCGGCGTTGCCAGACGCACCCAAATCCGATAGACGCCTAAAGTCATCATATAATCAGCCCCGGGATTCTGAAGTGGCGATACGACACATCAACGCGACGCGACATTAAATTCGATATCGTTCTCAATCCGACGACTTGACTGATTCTATTTCAGAACCGTCAGCTAATCTCGGAACTCGATACATCCCACGTGATTACCACCCCGATATCTGGTCTGATTGGCCGAGGAAGGCCGTTTAGCAGTGAGCGGCGCATGCTCAATTCGGACCGGGCTCTGAGCGCGCTTAGTGCTTTACCTAAGTGCAATTCGGAACGCGTCCTTTATTTATTAAATCAAATATTCTTATTTCTCGGCACTGTATCCAAATTTCAATAGTCTTGGGTGGGATTAGTCGGTAGCTATAGCTGAATAAGGATTTTACTCACATTTACCAGCTAACTCCTAGATCAACGGCATGCAGACGATATCTCATAACGTGCTGTCGTCTCTCCTAACCTCACTTCTGACGATTGAAGGACTGTCAAATCGCAAATATCGTCGAGTGATGACAATCGTGTATCGTATCGTGACTTCAGAATCCGGGGGCTGGGTTGAAATCAGGCTCTCAGAAAATTATTGTCTGTGGACGGCAAATGGTTAGTACTTTACAATAATATATAGTACCTACACTTATTTATGCATTCATTTTGATATAGATTTAAATTTAAAGAAAACATTTGCGGTTAACGTCATTACTTACATAATCATAATTAAAAGTAGAATACCTATGGTAAAACAACGTCAATATCAGCCAATTCTTCTAAATTGGGTACTTGTTGGGTGCGTTATCTTTTGCAATCATGCGACATTACATGTCCTTGGACGGTATAAATTCTGTACAACTTTTTGTGCAATGCAATTTCGTAAATTTTATTTAAAAAAACAAGGTTAAATTGATCCGCATAGGCTTATAATGAAATTAGAGTACTTTTGGGTACTATCTTGATCTTGCGATAGTATATAGTACATAGTATGAATTATTGTACAAATACTGTAATTATGGTACGAATTCCAACCCTGCATATAATGGAGCTTCTAAACGGGCCATATTTTTCACTGCAATATGTGTTGCAATACAATTGCCGGCAACATTGCTAGCAATACCAGTTATAATATGCAATACGCGGCAATATTTTTAGTATCCCCCGGTCATATAGCCACCATATTTCGTATGGCTGAAGCATTTTTATATGTTACCGGTATACTATGTTGCCTGGACAATCGCTTCGCAATCGAAAATACTGCATGCCAATATTGCTCGGCCAGCTCTATTTGTTGTTTCGTTTTGCGGCATAAGTACGTCCCTTTCTAACGCGAGGCAAGACGTAACTTTAGTTCTTCAATTTGTATTTGTATCATCCGATGATCAAAATTTTTGATCTATAAAATATTATTATCTATTCTGATATGTGCATGTAAAATTGAATGAAATAATTAATATTATTTATTAGTGTATTAAAATGCTTATAAATATTGTTAATTAGTGAATTCATATGAAGAAGATCTTTCAATTTGTATTCATATTGTGAGAAGCATTTAGGAATAGATATTTAAAGTAAGTCGAATCCGCATTCTCGTCTTTTTTAAGTTTTTTTAAAACAATATTTAATAAGCCGCTGCAATTGTTGGCTGACTGTGTAGCCCACGTACGAGACAAAATTATGGGTCATACTTTTGCAGAAGTATTGCCTAGATTATTTTCCAGCCATATACTGCATTAAATTGTTGCAGTCATAGCCGGGCTATAGATGACAATATTGTGGCAACATGCCGTAAGTAATAGTGCTCCTAACCTGTCCGGCTAGGAGCGCCATTACTTAAATACACAAATATTTAAAAAAATGCTTTGGCAATATCATTAAGTAGATAGCACATTAGATTGTTCAATGCATTACTACGTATTGGCAGTTAGAATTTTACTACGAAGCGCAACGTGAAAATGACACTCATGGTTCCTAATATCGTTTAATCTTCTCTTATGTTCAATATGGCGGCATTCGCTGTTTGGAACTATGGCAGCGCAATATAGATAGATGGTGCCCTAAACACGACTATACGGTATCCTATCTCGACATAAAATACATAATAATAAAATTTTAAACAAATTTTTAAATCAGTTCTCTCATTATTTTTATAATATTTACATACAATACATTACAATACAATCAACTACTCCAGTAGATAGGCATTCCTACACTTGGATGCGTCACAAAATTAAATGCTAAAAATTTCATTATTATAAACATAACTATCGTGATAGTTGTCATGGCTGTAATATTATATTCAATATTACCTACATACAAATAATCAAAATATGCTAATGTAATGAGTCAGGGAGAATAATATATTAAAATGGAAATGCAAATTCTATGTCGAATAATCAAAAAATATATATTTTATTGCTAATCCAGCAATATGCGTTCGTATTTATTTTTAAAAATGAATTTAATTATATGAAAAGATGTTACCTATGTTTTTATTTGGTATACAGGTTTCAATGCGTATAATTACGTATGATCATATAGACTATAGATGACATGCTATTTCTCCGTATCATTTCTGTGATGTAATTCATTTACTAAACATCCTCGGCGTAGATTAATTTCAGTGATGTCTCAAAATTCAAAAATAATGCTATACCTGTGTTCTGTACTATACATATAAGCCGTACTGTGAAAAAATGCTCTAGCATCGAGGATGGGATTATTAATATATACGATTATATACGGTATTCGAGTCTAATGTATAACCGACATTATAACCATCGTGGTTGTTGTCGTTGGATATTACTAGGCACGTATCCAGACTTTCAGGGCGATTCATTGAAACAACGCTCGCGGCCCCCACCAAACTTGAATTTGCCCGTACAATGAAACGAAAATACGCCGGATTTCCGGGGTTAAATTCGAACTACCCCCCCCCCCCTCCCCCTCTGGATACGTGCTTGACACTAGGCACATAAGTCGCGGATTCTCTTTGATTCTCATTCTTTCGACTTTTTTATTTAGTCAAAAAAAATTGGGGGGACGCGTCCCCAAGTGCCCTCCTTCTTCTCATGGATACGTCCTTGGGTATTAGAATTTGGACATTGTGTATATATTTTGGATATTATATTTGAGAGAAAATACAGGTGGAGTCGGCTCTATTTATTGTTGACTGCAGTACATATTTTGGATTAATCTATGTCTATGCTCGTGGGCTCCGCTGCCGCGCCGACGCCAGTAGTGTACAGTCGGCATGCGGAACTGCCGAATGCCCACGTGATATTTTTAGCTTTCGCTCTTTTTCTGCTCTTAGCGATTCAAATAAATCTATCATGAATGTTGTCGGGAAAATATCACATAAAAATATAACGAACTAACGAATCTAGGCTAAAAAACGATTTTTTGGCAATTACCAAAAATAAGTGTCAAAAATTAAAATTCGTTGATCGGGCCGTGTGGCAACGCTGTTCCAAAACAATCAGTATTGCCTTGCTTAACATTTATTCGTTTCTCCTAATGTTGCCATAATTACCGGCGTCGGGTGTTTCGGGTCCGGGGGGCGCCAGTTTTGCATGCGGCAATTTTGCACAAATGTCACTTTTGACAGTTCCAAATTTGTTGAGGGCAGATTTGCAGGAGGCAACCTTGCAGGCGGCAACCTTGCAGGCGGCAACCTTCAGTACAGTTTTTAAGTTTTTCTGTTAGGTTAGGTTAGGTTAGGTTTTTCTTTCCCTAAAATCGAAGTGACATTAATTACCGGCATCCTTGTAGTGGATGACTTTTATACATCAAACTAAACATTAAAAAAAATGTTTTAAGTTTTTCTGTTAGGTTAGGTTAGGTCATTTTGACATTTGCAAAACTGCCTTCTGCAAGATTGCCTTCTGCAAAACTGCCGCCCGCAAGGTTGATGCAAAACTGCCGCCAAGTTTGATGGGACCCGAGGGTCCCATCAAACTTGCAGAAGGCAAATTTGCAGACGGCAATCTTGCAGACGGCATTCTTGCAGGCGGCAGTTTTGCAGAAGGCAATCTTGCAGAAGGCAGTTTTGCAAATGTCAAACTGACGTTTCGAGAACCTAACCTAACCTAACAGAAAAACTTAAGAGCCCTATCACATATTTTTTCCAGAAAGGCAAGAAAAGTGGATTTTTGGCGTTCTAATTCCAAGAAATGAAGAGATTTCTACAAACTTTAATTACTGAATTACCTGGACCATTTCTTGATGTTGACCATAGCGGCCTTTAATTTTAGATATAACGAATATTATTTACTTATTCAGCCCATTTTCCGAAAGTCGTTATTCGTAAAACGCTCGGAAGGCAAACTTTGAGCTCCTTAATACAGTAATATCACTACAACGAAAACCGTATACTATTTTTTTTTATGTCCGTCATGTATTCTTGATGTACACTACGGCTTTATTTTTTCGTTTTTTGACCACATATCCAAGGTATACATTACTTACAATTACACAAAATTAAAAAAAAATCTTCCTGTATCATTCTAATTTTCTCAGAAATAAAATAAGATTCTTATATAATACTTATACTATATTAAAGTTCACTCTTTTAGCAATACGACATAATATAAATTATTGTCATTAGAAAGGAGAAAACACTGCAAAAAACAATTAGAAATTGTGTATATATTTGCTTGCGCAAGAGAAGAGCGCTCAGTGCCGCGGTTTTCTCCCAGGGTTGAATAGTTATTTATTTATTTATTTATTTATTTATCCTATCTTTTATAGTTACATCCAAAAAAAAATGCGTTCATTTTTTCAACTCATTTTAAAAGAATACCTACGCTATTTTGTAATAAGGCTCTTAAAACCTTTTTTTGTAATGTTTAGTTTGATGTACTAAATCATCCACTACAAGGATGCCGGTAATTAATGTCACTTCGATTTTAGGGAAAGAAAAACCTAACCTAACCTAACAGAAAAACTTAAAACATTTAGTTTGATGTACTGAAGGTTGCCGCCTGCAAGGTTGCCGCCTGCAAGTTGGCTCCTGCAAATCTGCCCTCAACAAATTTGGAGCTGTCAAAAGTGACATTTGTGCAAGTTTGCCGCATGCAAAACTGGCGCCACCCGGTGTTTCTTGTTTGTCCGGCGATTGGGATTAGGTCTATTCGGCCAGATAGAAATATCATATAAGAGGATATTATATCCCCACCACAGTATAAGTAACTAGATCTCGTGACCAAGCCTGAAAATGCGTCAGCCGAATAGAAAGAGACAGCAGCGTATAGTACTCCCTTCATCCTTGTCTAGTCGCGCACGCGTAGTCGCCACGTACATATATCACTATGCAACGCTTATATATCACCATGGCAACGCTTTGACACCAGAAGTCTGCTATGCTATGGATAAACGCGCACGCGCAACTAGACAAGGATGGAGGGGATACTATATGCAGCTGTCTCTTTCTATTCGGTGAACGCATTCACTCACAGCCCGCCTTCGCACTCCCGTTCTCTATTCTATACCTCTGATCCCCACAGATTTGCAACACATTTTCAGGCGCCAGATTTGTATGCGATAGTTGCAAACATTTACAGTGCCAGCACACTGGACCTACGTATGCAATGCATTATGACATCTGCCCCTTGAATGAGTACGAAAGAAGACACACTTATAAGGTTTTTTATTTGTTGTGTAGGATAAGTGTGTCTGTTGCTAGGCCCCATATTCTTGAAAAATTTAGCATGCTAATTTTGTCTATGGCCCATGTAAATCAAATGGACCATAGACAAATATGGCATGCTAAATTTGTCAAGAATTGCCCCTTAAGATATGAATTCAATGGCCAGACGTGGGACAAGTGTGCCGGCAGCCTTATGCTAGGTTTACTACTCGTCAGTAGTACCACAGTATACCAGACAGTAGCTTCTCTTAATTGCAATCGAAGCAAAATTGACAAAATTGAAATCGAAGCAAGTGACATCCCGAATCCTGGCTACGTCAAATCTTAATCCGATTACTAGATATTGTTCCACAAGCGTCGTCCGCACGTTAAGGTGTCGTTAAAAGAATTTCGCAGAAGCAAACGGGTATGGTGCCACACGGCAGGTCGAACGAAAGAGTAGATATTCAAACGTTAGAGAAATTTCACAGCTTCCATCCTCGTAACGCCTAAGCAACGACGTTCGGCGAGACGTATCCCTCCGCTCACTTCCCTCGCATCCTATCCCCGCATCGCTCTGTCGCTCGAGAGAGCACTTACTGATATCTCGGTGTACTGTGATAATACTTGACGTTAGATCATGAGAAGTAACCATTTACTCGTTGGTATTAGGAGAAAGGTAATAGTGGCAAGACGATCGTTAGAAATGGAACACCTCCGCCGCATTATCATTCATATGATTTAAATTCCAGGATGAATTTTATAGTTGTTTCGAAATTTTGGTGGTGGGGGCAGAGGGGGTGGAGGGGGGAGTTAGGGGGCTTGGCGTGCAATTGTCTATTTGCCGGGACAGTCTAGAGATGACGCAACCGATTTTTTTACTCAATAAAAATAAGTTTTAAAGATTTCAATCATTTCACTGCCATCTAGAGCGACGATTCTTAACCTCGGGTCGCGACCCAAATTCGAGTCGCGAGAGGTATTGGGTTGGGTCGCGGAAATCCCCCAAACGACTTTAAAGAAGTGGTCAAACTTGACGTTTTTAATTGCGAATATTTTTATTTTGTATTGATAGGTCGATCGATGTCATTAAACTAGTATAGTGACAATTATTACTGGTCACAGAACAAGGACTAAAGGCTGTGTTACTGCCATCTATTGTCCGTTCACAATCGTGATATGTTAGTTCTGTTCTGAGCAATGAAGCTAAAAAACCCTGCTACCATTCCCAACTACTTATTTATGTGAAGCAGGATTTTCATGCCTTGCTGTTATGAAGAATAAGTACAGGGATAGGTTGGATCCTCAGCATGACATGTAGTGTGCACTTTCTATAAACATAACTCCACGTATACATAATCTTTGCTCAAAAATACAACACCAGGGTAGTCACTAATTATTTTGCTGTAAATTTTTCAACTGTTTTAACCCTTGGAGTAAATGGGTATTTTCATGGATGCATCTGTCTTTTTTGCAGGATTTTCGGCGACATCGACTTAAAGTACTATAACTACGAAACTACTACACCAATCATAAAAAGAACAACTGCACAATGATTGCATTGAAATATCGAATAAAGAATATTGAAATATCATTTTGTAAAACAATTAGATAATTATGAATAAATATGAGAACGTCAAAGTGAAAAAAACGCGCGACCAGATTTGGTCGACTCGTACTCAACGAATAATTGTTTCGCGACCAGATTTGGTTGACTCATACTCAACGGGTTAATGCTGAATTGTCTGATTTTAATACAAAACATTTAAATAAAGTTGTTATTTCTAATTTTACAACTACATCCTATAAAATTATATAATATATCATTTTAGTATGTCACTGCAAAATAAAATAAAAAATTAGATTAGGGTCGCGTACTTCAAATATATTCGTACTTCGGGTCGCCAGCCAAAAAGGTTAAGAACCGCTGATCTAGAGTATAGTTGCTAAAGTAAGGTGAATTGGCGCGAAACTTTTTGATTACTTTCTGTCACACGTCATATCACGTACACGTCGCTCTTCGATTATTGTTGTCCATTTACTCCAAGACATTCCTGATCTTAGATCAAACGAGCAAGGCACCGCAATGTAATAGAATTAATTAATCCAAAGAAATATTATTTGTACATAAATAAGAAGTATGTTTCCGTTTATTTTTGAAACATTACTGTTAGGTGGCCTTAGATCAAGGACGGTACACTTACCGCCATGACAAAGTTCTCGCTGTTATTCGCGAGGTAATTAGTCTCTCAGTGGCTCGTGCCAACAAGGGTTTGACAGTATCCTCCAAACCCCCAATACGGTTTGTGCGGGATGGCTCTAAAGGCAAAAAACATTTAACTACAAAACCTTTCTCAATAATCGAGAAAGCTACAGATTGGATTCCGGAGGTTGATTCGGTCTCCAAGCAGTATAAATTCCCTAAAAGTCTCGGATGCACAGCCCTCCGTCCAGATATAACTCTTTAATCTCTATCTCGGAAGGTGGCTCTTATTGTAGAATTAACTGTTCCATGGGAATCAAATATCCCAAAAGACCACGAGTACAAATTAAATAAATACCATGATCTCGCAAATGCCGTAACCCGGAACGGCTTCACTGTTCACCTTCACACGGTGGAAGTTGGCGCTCGTGGCCTGCCAGCTAAATCTCTATTTCACCTCTTTAAAGATCTTGGCCTTTCCAGAAAAATAATCAACTCTTTCTTAGAAAAATATCTAAAACTGCGATTTGCGCATCTAAAATTCTATGGCTTCGAAGGGGGAGTGAATGGGTGGTAAGGTGCACGCTCACATGTGGCAAGACAGCTGTCCTAAACCTACCACAGCCGGTTCGTAAGTCCGGAATCCACTGCTCACCCCCCAGAAGTGTAAAAAATAGTATTATGATGGGCCCGACTCCGATTGGTGAATTCCATGGCAGCTCCGTTTGTATTTATTATTATTTATTATATATTATAAACTGACTGTCGATCTCGACGGGTTTCAGGTAGTAGTAGCTTTATTTTCAAGTAGAGCGAAAAAAAGACGTATTTTTCACAACAACTATCAGACAATGAATTACAATTTCGAGTATTATTTTGTTATCGAATAACTTGGAAATCTACTTGTAACACAATAATATCCTAACCTAGCTACAACTCGACCGCTTTGTCCAACTCCATGTCGAGTACTGAACATCAGTCACCTCCCTAACGCTCGCGCGCATTGACATATAAGTAATTAGACCTCGTGACCAGCCTGAGAATGCGTCAGCCGAATAGAAAGAGACAGTTGCATACAGTACCCCCTCCATCCTTGTCTAGTCGCGCATACAAGGAGCCAAGTACATATATCACTATGGCAACGCTTTTATATCACCATGGTAATGCTTCGACGCCATAAGTCTGCTACGCTATGGATAAACTAGACAAGGATGGAGGGGGTACTATATGGAGCTGTCTCTTTCTATTCGGTGAACGCATTCACTCACAGCCCGCCTTCGCACTCCCGTTCTCTGTTCTATACCTCTGTGCTCGCGCGTCGTACGATCCTTCTGGACGCAACTTACAGGTCAGTGTTGGGCAAAATTTAGTCGACTAACGATTGACGATTGAATATGTTAATCGCGATTGACGACTAACGATTGATTCGTTTCATCGTCAATCGGCGACTAACGATTGATTAGTTTTAATAGTTAGTCACAAATAACGATTAAACGTTTGCGATTGATATTCCCGATAGCGGAACTTCAGTTTTGCGTTGTTTCGACGGTCGGTTCGACGCAGACGCGACCAACAGATTCTTAAATAACACGAGGCTTAGCGAAGAACTATAGTAGGTGGCCAACACAATAGATCAACAATGGTCGCAGTGTTACAAGGTTCATAAAGACCTTAGAAAAGCCCCACTCAACAAATAAAAAAAATAAAACGCGACCGACCGACCGACGAGAATAAATTGTCGGGTGGTATTCAGTATTCCGATTCCGACGACATATTCGTTATAGTATTGCATAGACGCTAACTACCGAAATACGAAATATTGCATATTAGACCATTTGTATGGTGGCCTCCACATACAGTCTGGTGTAAATCCTCCACACTCAATGGGTTAAAGATGAAATCATGGATTTCAAAAAGAAAATTTGATGAAATGCACGGTTTATTATTCAAATTTAAAAATATGGCTTTATAGTAGGTAATGACTTAACAGTAAACATACAAAAAAAAACAATACTTATCTAAATTTCTATGACTAAATTTTATGTACAAACAATTTCAGAAAAAGTTTTCAATGCTGTAACCATGCGTAGAAATCGCATGGTTAAATGCATAAATTATAAAATAATCATCTTGGACTTTGGCTCTTTGCGAATATCAACTCGTAGAATAAGATTGCTATTTTTAAAGGCCAATGTTGAAATAAAGATATAGCATTATAAAAATGTTTAAAAACAGACTACCAACCGCACAACAGCGGTTGCAACAACACAGGAACGTTAGGTGCTGCAAAATTCACGCAGTAAATTCGTTTTTAAACCTTTATATAATGTCAAACAAGCGCGATAGTCTTCATTTTCATAAAGATAAGGCATAATAAAGGGGACTTCAACAACATTCGGAATGGAATTATTAGGAGCATTGAAAAGTTCGCGGCCTAGAGGTGAAGTTCCCATTTTTCCTCACAGGCAACATTGCCAAATCGTTGTCTGAATTCAAACTGCCAATCAATCATCTGTCGTTGTTTATTTTCTTTTACTAGACTTTTCACCTTGCATGTCAGTGGATTTTACACAATGGACATATCCGGTGTCATAGTGGTTATGTTGCGTTATCTTACATTGTAAGGTTCCGGGCTCGATCCCGGCTGGGTTGCCATTTTTTGTTAAGATAAAATGAACAGAATTGCACTTCCATTCCGTCGATCGAATGCAATAACAAGACACACACACATTTGTCTCCGACAGTGCCTCCGTGCTACAAGCGCTAGCAAAAAATACTATAACCTCTCTCCTTGTACTGGAATGCCACAATGCGCTTCAATCCATTGCAAGGTCAAATAGAGTGACCCTGCAATGGATTAAGGGGCACAGCGACTCACTGGGCAACGACGCGGCAGAAGAACTGGCCAAAAGAGGATCAAAGGAAATAGTATATGGACCGGAAAACTTGATGCCCATACCCCAAGGCCTAAAGAAAAACATGGCTACGCAGGAACACCGACGAAACCCATCTTAAAGAATAGAAAAAAAACGCAGGATGCAGGCAAACAAAGAACGCGGTTCCGGAAGCGCCTAAAAAACTTGCCCGCAACCTCACCAGATTAAAAAGGGACAAAATCTGTAGTCATAGGTACTATGACAGGCCACTGTCCCCTAAACAAACACCTGTTTACCATAGGTGTGACAGACATCCCTCTATGCAGAGGATGCATGGAGGAAAAAGAAACGCCACAGCATGCGCTCATGGAATGCAGGAGTGTGGCAGAGCAACGGGCAAGAATACTACAATCTCCAGCATCTGTCCCGGAGGCCTGTAGCAACCCAAACAGGCTGCTAACCTTCTGGGACAGCCTGGGTTGGCTGGAGTAACATAAATAGAAACATGAGCCACGCACAACGGCCCAATCAAGAGGCCAAGTGCGGGAAATAGCCCAGGAATAATAACTAAGCCCCACACACTCGTTACTTGCTTAAATACATATAAACTCTCCATAGTAGGGTTGGGTGTAAGAGATTGTCCTAAGATAATAAACCAGCCCATTGTGAAATTTCAAAATAAAGAGTAGAAACAAACAAACAACAAAATTGAACCAAGAGCAGTCATAGAGAACTTAACAAAAAGGGGTAAATGCCGAAGCAATCCAGTTATACGAGGGTAGATTGAAAAGTTTCCGGAATAGGCAAGAGATGGCACGCGTATCGCAAAATGGTTGTGATGGTCGACAACACCAACCTATTTTATGAAAGCTGTCAAATTTTCAGACAGATACGTCGCACAGTTCGTGTTTACCAGGCAGTTTTGTAAAGCAAGTCAGGCACTTTTGCAAAAATGAAAAAAAAAACGAATTTTGTGCAGTGATTAAACATTTATGGATGGATGGGAAAACGTCGACGAAGATACGAGATATTTTGCAGAAAGCTCATGGAACCTCCACACTTCATTTTTGACTATCAGTTTCTGGGTGAGCGAATTCAAACGTGGCCTTACGAGCACCAAGTCCAAAAACGAGTCCAAAAATGGCCACAAATGAGGAAATGATCGACATCTCCAAGAATAAGCCCCTTGGGACCTATCAGCAAAGCTGTCTGTCCAGAATACATGATAATGATAATAACAAGAACAAAATAAAAGTACTTCCTTTCATGACTAGGCCGCAAACTTTTCAATGCCCCCCTCTTACTGATTCAACAGTTGGTTCCTGCGAATGCTAAATTACATATTTTTTAATGGAGCAAAGTTTTAACAATAATAAGTATGTTTCATTTGTTTCCTGTATATTATTTTTCAAACTTTCCAAGGAAGGTATCCATTAAGGTGGGTATCAATTAGGTTTAGCATCGACTCTGCTCCGCTCATCTGCAACTGCTACAGTAGTGGATACGTTCGCGCTCCTGGAGCGCACAACGTTGCACGCCCCAGGCTTGCATCGCTCCAGCGGTGGCGGTAAATGCTGCGAACACAAAGTTGAGCGCAGCGTGTTCGTGGACGCAAGCAAAGTAAGACGTTGGTGGATACGTCTCGCGCATCCATCTCGCGTTCAGTAACTGCGGAACCATCGCTATGCAGTGGGTCGAAGAGAAATGCCCAGCTCTAATCGAGGAGTACCGAAATTATACAGTGCTGTGGGATCCGAAGGATGAGAAATTTAAAAATAAATTCTGGCGGCGACATGTTCGCTCAACGTTCGAATGAAAACTGCGGAGCACTCGTTGTTCTTGAGTTTATGCGCGCACCGTCTACATTTGAGCAGTTGCAGATGCGCGGAGCAGAGTTGTTGCGCGAACCTAATGGATACCCACCTTTACATAATGATTACAAAGAAAGGAACTATAAAATTTGAGAACGAAAATGAAACATCCTCCTAGGCCAGGGGTTCCCAAAGTGTGTGCTGCGGCACCTGTGGCCATCGATATATAAGGCCTAGATATGGACTCAAGTACAAATGAGTTAGGTCATAACCGTTGCGCGTAAAAACTAGTGACAGAGAGTTGAATAGCACGCCAATATTCTTCGTGGGATCAATCACACCGGAAAGTACTGGCGGCGATCCATTTAAGTCGTCATTTTTGCATGCAAAAGGCCTATCTAGGCATTTATATTAGGACCTTGCATAAACCAACAAAGGTACAGGATGTGGTGTCTTCTCGGAAGACCTAAATATACACGTCTCCAAACCACTCGGAGCACACAACACAGTATTCCAAGCAGAATGTATGGGAATAATAGAAGCTTGCAACGCAGTGAAACAACGACAGCTAAAACACGAAAACATATGTATTCTATCGGACAGCAGGTCAGTGCTACAGGCACTGGGAAGCGATAGATTTACATCCGGGCTCATATACGAATGCCATCAAAGCCTCCTCGAGGTATGCGGAAAAGGCAATAAGGTGACACTGCAATGGATCAAGGGACACAGTAACTCAAGAGGAAACGATGCTGCGGATAAACTAGCCCGTAAGGGCTCAGACACACCGGCATACGGACCCGAACCTATCGTGCCCCTACCATACTCGCACATAAACAACCAACTTGACAACCACTACAAACAACTACATCAAACACACTGGAAAGAGATGGACACCTGCAGACAAACCAAAGAAATAGTAATGGAATACAACCACAAACTTACCAAAACACTTCTAAGGACAAAAAGGCCCCAACTACGCAAACTAGTGGGACTGATAACAGGACACAACACACTAAACAAACACCTCTTCAAAATGGGCGGAACGCATAGCCCTATGTGCAGAGCATGCATGGAGGCGGAAGAAACCACAAAACACATTCTGCTAGATTGTGAACAGGTAGAAGTATACAGGACAAAACACCTTGGGACCCCAGGCACCCTGCGCGAGGCGGCAGGAAACCTGAAAGCCCTGCTGGCTTTCGTCGAGGAGCTGGGGTGGGTGGAACAGCGCTACCCCCGTTACACGCAAAATAGGCACACTGGATGTCCACTTGCGGAGGAACGCCCAGTATAACTAGGACCTTGCATTGAAAACTTCGATTTTCTAAGAAATACCGTAACTTATATTTCTAGTCATTTACCAAATTGCAAAATACTTCATGTCAAAGCGTCATCATTAGGCTTCAAATCAGTCTGTGTCATTTCGTTGAAGTGTCAACAACGGTAATTTTGTTAGCTTCGAAGATGTCGAAATTTGAGCCGAATAAATGTCATTTGCGGGAAGCAATGCTTTTCTGCTTTCATCTTAAGAAAACTGCCGCAGAATGCAATAGATTACCGCTGGAGGCTTACGGGGAATTTACTCCGACAGAAAGGACTGTTGAGACTTGGTTTCTCCGATTCAAAAACGGTGATTTCGACATGCAAGACAAAGAGCAAAAATTTGAAGAAGCCGAATTGGAATCCATACTCCATGAAGATTCGAATCTGACACTGGCAAAGATAAGTGAAGTGCTTAATGTTCATCCCTCAACCATTTCGAGACGTTTAAACTCTATGGGAGTCATTCAAGAAGAGACATCGAAAGAAGTTTCATGACTTGTGAAATGTTCCTTCGCCGTCGAAAAAGAAAAGGTTTTCTCCACCGAATAATCACTGGCGACGAAAAGTGTATACCAAACGCAAAAAATATCGCTCATACTCCGGTGAATGACTTCCATCGATCTAAACAGCCACGCCAAAGAGAAACATCCAGGGATCCAAGGTAATGGCTTTGCATTTGGTGGAACCAAAAGGGTGTCATCTATTACGAGCTGCTGAAACCGGGAGAAACCGTCACGGTCGATCGCTATTGAGCTCAGGTCAAGAATTTGAGCGATGCTGTGAAGATAAAACGGCCGGAATACGCTAAAAGGCACGACAAGGTAATTTTCCAGCATGACCATGCTCGACCACATGTCGCAATGCAGGTCAAGAACTGCCTAGAAACGCTTCGCTGGGACATCCTACCTCACCCGCCGTACTCCCCAGATGTTGCGCCATCCGACTACTATTTGTTGCGGTCAATGGCCCATGGCCTTTCCAAAGATCCAAGGTAATGAATGCTTTGCATTTGGTGGGACCAAAAGGGTGTCATCTATGTCGAGCGTTTCCAATCTTTCGAGGATATTGAAAATTGCCTGGATTCGTGGATAGCCTCCAAGGACGAAGACTGCTTCCGCCGGGGAATCTGTCTCTTGCCAGAAAGATGGGAGAACGTCATAGCTAGCGAAAAAAACAATTATCCAAATTTTTCATTATCTGAATGGGGTGCGGTCCGAATTAATTCGGTTAATTAGAGTTCTATCCTACTAATATTATAAACGCGAAAGTTTGTATGTATGTATGGATGTTTGTTACTCTTTCACGCAAAAACTACTGAATGGATTTTGATGAAACTTTACAATAATATAGCTTACACATCAGAATAACACATAGGCTATAATTTATAAAGATATATGGTTTTCTATCATCATTATCACAATTTTCTATCACCCCGCGGGTGAAACCGCGGGGCGCAGCTAGTTGTAAAATAAACCAACATTTTACAATGCGGTTTTGGCCCAACAAGGCATCTGTGTATTAAATTGTAAGTCTTTAAATGTAATCTTTTGAGATTGAGGTAAGACTAGTGTTTCCCAACCGATTTTAACCACAATGTTGCCATGGCTAAATGATTTTGGTAACGGTTGGAGCATTCGGGCGTTATCGTGGAGGAATATGCGCAGATGCATAGAAATGTGTTTCTTATGCGGGGAAAGTGAAACGTAAAATTGAATTCGCCACTTAGAGGTGGACAAACGTATTTAATCAGTGCGCGTTGCCAGCGATGACATATGGCACTGAGACGTCGTCGCTAATTATTGGCTTCATATACAAACCTAAAGTTGCGCAACGAGCTACGGAGATAACAATCCTTGGAGTTAAACACAGTTTAGCGACGCCGCCTGTCAGTCGGAGTCCAACGCACGTCGGCGAGGCGTCGGGAAAGGTACGCAGCGGGCGGCCTCGCCCCCCGACTGCCGGTTCGGAAGGATATCTCCGTCCGGAATGCGACGTCGCAGGAAGCGGGCGGACGAAGGCGGCTAAAGAGCGTTCGTCGCGGCATTCTACGGGGGAGGTCTACTTCCGACGACGGACAATAAACGGTCGGCGACGACGATGAGGTCTCGCATATAGATAGACGATACGGTACGATGCGAGATATCATACGACTGAGGCGCCGCGAATTTGGGAACCCCGTCTATTTATCGTAAATATAAAAAAAAATAGAAGTCACACCGTATAGCGGTTATCAAGTTTGACTGCACTCTTTGCACAAGTAAGCCACTATAGTCTCGTTGCCGAGCTGCGGTTTGAGAAGTATTCTGTCCTGCGAGAGCACCTTGTCCGCCTGGAAGACTCTGTCGCACAGGCCGCAGTTGTACTTCTTGAGGCCGTGCGCCTCGATGAGGTGGCGGTTGAGAATGAGCGTGTCGAGGAAACGCTGCGGGCACATCATGCAGCCGTAGCTGGGCTCCGCGGGCTCTTCGGGCCGCTCGGGGGGCGGTCGGTCCGCGTGCGCGATGGCGCGGTGGCAGTGCAGCGCGCGTTGGTCGCAGAAGGAGGTCTCGCAGACGGGGCAGTCCACGCTGGGCCGCGCGCGGTGCCGGCCCAGCTCCTCCGCGCTGCCGAAGCCCGCCTCGCAGAAGTCGCAGCGGAGCCGCAGAGGCGCCGGGCAGGGGGCCAGCGACGGCGCCGCCCGCCCCTCGCCTTTCCCGTTGAAGATAATGCTCACCTGAAGGAAAACAATCCACGTTGACCGTCGGCGTCGCAGAAAGGATCAAAAAGATCGACAACAATCCGACAAATATAATAAAAGGATTTTTATATACGATAGAATAAATAGAGTCGTCGACTACAACGAGCGAATCCGTCGCCTCGGAAAGTTTTAACGATTAGTCGTTCTATCTCCGCGGAGTGAGCGCAGAAGACTGCCCGCATGCCCGCAAGAGGCCAACGCCTTAACCGCGAGATAACTAGCCGGGTTACCTATCGGGCTTACTCCCTATCGGGATTACTCCGGTCTCTCGATCGATTACGAGTTCGAGATCCTCGCCCTTACGAAGCGCTGAGACAGTGTGAACTGAATCTATCGCGGACCACGACATCCTTTGCCCGGCTGTTCGCCCAGGATCGGGTAGCCGATGGTCGTTTCGAGAGCAGTCGCCGTAAGGTCCGCGACCGCCCCCGCTCTATAGGAAATAGTACTGCTTCCAGACTCCCCCGACTGTTAGTCGGAGCGCACAGTCGATTGGCTTACGCTGCACGGTGTGCAGACCGTCCAGGAGCGCCGGAAGGTTGATTCCTAGGGGAAACTAGCCCTAAGGCCAGAATCCTGCCCGGGCTCGCACTTCATGCGTGGAGGCCGCCGGATGGATGTTGACCCGTGAGTGTCACCAACCCTGAACAGAATGGGTCTTCGTGGCCAACTCGGCAAGGGCCCATTAGCTCCCAATAGATACAGTGAGTATTGTGTGTATTGCCGTATTGTGTGTAACTAATACCACAGTAATATGTACACCACGGCATATAACAGTATAAAATTTAAATCTAATCCTCTTAAGAACATTCTGCCAAATAGAGTGGTGGACATGTGGAATAAACTACCATTTGAAGTGATTAATGCAATCTCTGTCAATCAATTTAAAAACAGACTTGATTTATACCTAAAAACTTGTTAATATTGTTTAGCTTTACAAGATCTGATCTGGACGTATCAGCAAAGCTGCCTGTCCAGAATAAATAATAATAATAATATTCTGCAGTATCAGCAGCAGTTTGTTGCCTACCCACAGAATAACGCATGACGATCGACAGTAATTTAGTCTATTCTGGACGATGGCAAATGCAACTTCGCCGAAACGTCAGGTGCTACAAATTTCATGCAATCGTTCATTTTTATTCTATTTACAGCGATAGCAACATTAAGTAGCGGGCGCGGTACCGGACAAAGAAGATATATAATGCTCACCGGGATCATATCGTCGATGTCGTCGACGACGGGGGCTTTGCGCTTTATTGCCGGATATCGCTTCACCGGTGGAGCGGGGATTTCCCGCAAAGGAGACGGTTCTGCCGGCGTGGGTAATTCGATCGGCACGACTTCTATAAACCGAATGGAAGGCATTCCGGGCACTCGCATTCGATGCACCTGCGGTAAAGGCGGCGTCTCGGGCGACGGCAGTCTAGGCGCCCACGGAAAAGACGGCACGAGCGGCTTCGACGGTCGCACGGAGGGCACGATGGACACGGGGGGCCGGCCCTCCATCCGCGAAATGGGCGGCAGCGTTATCACCGTCAGCGGCGACGCTGCGGGCGTCGTGGACACTGGCGGCGGCGCAAACACCGGCGGCGGCGTCGCGACGTAGATCTGCGTTTCGGCGTCGTCCGCCTTCTTCCGCTTGGCCAGGTGCGAGCGGCGGTGCGCGTCGAGGAAGTCGGGCGTGGCGAAGCAGGCGCGGCACACGTCGCACGAGTGGCTGGCGGCCGCCGGCTCGCGGCCCGAGTCGGCCGAAACGGCGCCGGCGACGGGCGCGTCGTCCTGCGGCGGCGGCGTCAGGTACGTCACGAACACGGTCCGATCGTTCAGGAGGGCGAAGTCGGACAACGCCTCCCGTCGTTTCTGCGGTTCGTGCGAAAACGGCGCTATCTGCGCGGTGTCTTTGCTCTTCGCCGGTCGAGATAAAATACGCAGCAACGCCGACGGCGGATGGAAAGCGGAGCGATGCTCCGTCAACGTACGCTCGAGCGCAAACGCTTCTCCGCACTCGTCGCAGCGGTGCATCGTCGGTATTCGCTGCGGTTCCGATCGTAAAAGATGCGCGGAGCGATGCGCCGTCAGCGAACTTTCCTGCGGAAAGGCCAGATTGCAGATATCGCAGCGAAACATTTGGCGGTGCGTCGCGCGGTGCGTCGACAGAGCGCCCTCGTCGTCGAATATATCGCTGCATCTATCGCAAGGGTACGTCGGTTCGGCGGAATTTGCGCGACACGTCCCGCGATGCGTCTCGAACGCGCTCTCGTCGGCGAACAGATCGCCGCAGAAGTGGCAGACGCGGCCCCTGCGACACTCGTCGCGATGCGCCGTCAGGAGAGGCTCCTCCTCGAAGGCGTCGCCGCACGCGTCGCAGCGGTGCGACTTCAACTCCGGCAGCTTGGAGCGGCACGTCGCGCGATGCGTCGCCAGAACGCTCTCGTCCGGGAAGAAGTCCCCGCAGACGTCGCAGACGCACTTCTCGGCTCCCGCGTTCGGATGAAACTTGGAGCGATGCGCCTTCAGCGTGCTCTCCGTCTTGAAGTATTTCCCGCAGACGTCGCAGCGCTTCTCTTCCGGCACTTTTACCACCGTCGTCTTCGACGTGTGTCGATGCGCGGAACGATGCGAAGTCAACAGACTCTCGTTGACGCAGTATAAACCGCAGATGTCGCAGTTGAAGCGACTGTCTCGCAACAGCACGGCTTTCTTGGGATGCGACGCTTCGTGCACGATCAAATGAACGGGGTTATCGTACCGCTTCGGACAAAACGAACACTTGAGAATCTCAACCGTCCGAGCGTCGTCGTCGTCGTCGTCGATTTCGATGCATTCGACGACGTTTTCGATAATCATAACGTCCTTGTTCTCGTCCGCTTTACCTTTTTCATCTTCGATTCTTTTAACGACGACTTTTAATCCTTTACATCGCCCGAGATCCCTGCGCATTTTATTTTTTCTGTATCTATATCTACTTAGCCTCACGAGCGGGTACTGGCAACGTTTGCATAAAACGTTTTTATCAGTCGTCGCAGCTAAACCGGTGACTTTTCTTTTGCACATCATACAGAGAGATTCTCGGACCACGAACAGATCGAGATTGCCGGTTGCGGGCGCTTCTTTTTCCTCTAGATCTATAATCTCGGAGGCCGCTAGATCGATAACCGGGGAAGAATCTGGATTGTTTGCCACGGGTGAAGGATTATCAACCGCTGGCGTCAAATTGCTCACCGGCCCCTTTTGCTTGCAGAGCTCATTTATCGTTAACGGCTTGATTTTGACCTGCAAGTAAAAGTACTTAGATGTAGTTACGAGAATGATTACACACGGTAGACATGCATTCGTTTCTATGTGAGATTAGGGATCCTATCGCGTTATACCAACACAAAAAACAAGAGCGCCATCGCGTTTATCCAAAACGCGAAAAAGATAAAAATACCATAGGTTAGGTTAAGTGATGACCGATAAATAAAAAAACAACCACAGGGTCGGGGAAAGAATTTGGTTGGGCACTAAATTTGGCAAAACGGAGAATAAACCTTCGCAAATTTAAAATAAAACTACAATTGAAGAGTTATAAAAAACTAAGGTCCTTTATTGAGCCGGTAGTTCCTTCCTCTTTAGACTACGGTGCATGTTGTACTTTTCAGTTTCAATTTAAAATATCCAGGCGAGAATAAATCCGGGCACGGTTGGCCGATTCGTGAGGGTTTGTAACAGTTGGAAATAAAAGGTAACACAGCAAAAACCACGCTGCGATGAAAAGAAAAAAAAACCACCATTACTTCCACGAACTTGTTTAGCTAATTGAATTCCCAAAAGTTAGGACCTTGTTCACATAACTACAAAACGCCGCACCTCTAGTGCACACTCAACTCCGCTTGACCCAGTTTTCTGTCGCCCAGCGCGAGTCAATAGGAATACTCGCGCCATGTTGGAACAAAATGCTCTCTTCCAATGGCCGTGGCTTGAATTTGACAGACCGGAAATACCTGTCGTTAACCCAACTTTAGGAGATTAAAAAAAAACTCATGACAACTCATGTTCACAATAAAATAGTAATATTTTTGTAATATTTATTACATTTATTAAAAAGGTTCTTTCGAACTTAATATTTTTTGAAACCTCTTGTTTTACTCTTAACCCGTTGAGTATGAGTCAACCACATCTGGTCGCGAAACAATTATCCGTTGAGTACGAGTCGACCAAATCTGGTTCCGCGTTTTTTTCACTTCTTTGACTTTCTCATATTTATTCATAATTATCTAATTGTTTTACAAAATGATATTTCAATATTCTATATTCGAAATTTCAATGCAATCATTGTGCAGTTGTTCTTTTTATGATTGGTGTAGTAGTTTCGTAGTTATAGTACTTTAAGTCGATGTCGCCGAAAATCCTGCAAAAGAGACAGATGCATCCATGAAAATACCCATTTACTCCAAGGGTTAAGGCAAGGACACCAAGAGGGTCATTTTTTATTGGGCCGTGCAATACCGCCATTCCTAATTTGACAGCTCAAAACGTCATAACTTTTATGCGATTTTTTGGAAAGATGCTCGTAGATCTAGAACAATGATTATGAAACAACTCAAAAAACCTGAGTAAGACCAATATAAAAAACACGAGAAATACACGCGAAACATGTTGCAATGCGTGCAACATGTTTCTGAAACATAACATGCCACGCAAATTTGGATTTTTGTTACACTATGTGACTTCTAACAATAAATAAAACACAAAAGGAGCTGCCGTGGAATTCACCGAACGGAGTCGGGCCCATCATAATATTATTATTACACTTACTCCGGTTGTAAGGAATCTGGACTAACAACCGGCTGTGATAGGTTTAGGACAGCTGTCTTACCACACGTGAGCGAGAGCCTTACCATCCATTCACTCCCTTTTCGAAGCCATAGCATATGAGATGCGGAAATCGCTGTTTTGGATAACTTTTCTAGGAAGGAGTTGATTATTTTCCTGGAGAGACCAAGATCTTTAAAGAGGTGAAACAGAGATTTGGTTGGCAGGCCACGAGCGCCAACTTCTTCAAGCTTAGGGAAGGCTGATAATACTGCAATAGGCCTGTTTATCGGCATGCACCTTGTTGCCACTTTTTGGTACTGGAGCTACTCTAGATATGTTCCACTTATAAGGGTATGATGCAAATTCCAACGTTCTGTTCAATATATGCTTAAGTGGTTGAATAGAAAAATCGGTTGTGTCACCCCAAGACTTTCTCGGCAAGTAGAAAAGGACTGATTTAATCTCAATATTTATTTATTATTATTATTATTTATTCTGGACAGGCAGCTTTGCTGATACGTCCAAATCAGATCTTGTAAAGCTAAACAATATTAACAATATAATGTAAACAGTATTAACAAGTTTTTAGGTATAAATCAAGTCTGTTTTTAAATTGATTGACAGAGATTGCACTAATCACTTCAAATGGTATTTTATTCCACATGTCCACCACTCTATTTGGCAGAACGTTCTTAAGAGGATTAGATAACCTCTGTCCTTGTACTGGAATGCCACAATGCGCTTCAATCCATTGCAGGGTCAAATAGAGTGACCCTGCAATGGATTAAAGGGCACAGCGACTCACTGGGAAACGACGCGGCAGACGAACTGGCCAAAAGGGGATCAAAGGAAATATTATATGGACCGGAACCCTTGATGCCCATTCCCCAAGCCCAAATAAAAACATGGCTACGCAGGAACACCGAAGAAACCCACCTTACAGAATGGAAAAAGAGCGCAGGATGCAGGCAAACAAAGAACGCGGTTCCGGAAGCGTCCAAAAAACTTGCCCGCAACCTCACCAGATTAAAAAGGGACAAAATCCGTAAAGTCATAGGTACTATGACAGGCCACTGTCCCCTAAACAAACACCTGTTTACCATAGGTGTGACAGACAGCCCTCTATGCAGAGGATGCATGGAGGAAAAAGAAACGCCACAGCATGCGCTCATGGAATGCAGGAGCGTGGCAGAGCAACGGGCAAGAATACTACAATCTCCAGCATCTGTCCCGGAGGCCTGTAGCAACCCAAACAGGCTGCTAACCTTCTGGGACAGCCTAGGTTGGCTGGAGTAACATAAATAGAAACATGAGCCACGCACAACGGCCCAATCAAGAGGTCAAGTGCGGGAAAAAAGCCCAGACAAACTAACTAACTAACTAAGAGGATTGTAACAAAAATCGTAAGTTTTTGCGTGACATACAGTGTCCAGAAACGTGAAATACACCTTGAGACACGCTAAGCACGATTATTTCCTAGACAAATGTAGTGTTTCCCAGCTTTTCCTTGGTGTATGACGCCGCGCGACATGTATCGCGCGCAATCTTCGTCTTCCAGCATGTTACACTCCTGTTTCGTGTTCTTCCGTGTTGCCCAGAAGTCCCAAGCATGTTTTTATGTATCTTCCATGTTTTCTCGGCGTCTCCATTGGACCTAAGCATAAAAAACCGCATTTTCCAAGTTCCCAGTCCAACATTGTCATTTTCGCGATGTTTGACAGCTGTCAACTTCTGTTCAGGTTGGTCTACAGGCAGTGTTGCTGTTCTTGCGCCCGGTGAAGCGGATCGTTGCCCGCGGTTAAAATAATACGCAAATATTAAAAGCAATGTTAAGAAATGTGGTAAATATGCTAACAATCCTTGTTGAATATTTATTAATGTTAAAACATTTTTTTTTTAACTTGAGTTGGTAACAGTTGTTTTGCTGAAATGTTGGCGGTCTGAACTTCCTAAAGTGACGTCACACTTCCGCCCTGTTCACTTGATTCCAAAATGGCGAAGGAGGTGAGATTGATTTTGTGTCAAGGAGGTAAAAAAGTGCCGTAATCGGCGGTGTGAAGAGTGCACCTGTGGAGTGCCAAGAAAATGATGTAGTTTAGTTCGTGTTTTTCTGGGGTGAGTCAACCATTTTACTCGAAGCTAGGTTATACGCCATGATGCCTGAGATAACCAGAGATTTTCCTGTTTGCCCACAGGAGTGGTACTTAATTTAACCTAATTTCTGTCCGTTTACAACAAATGTTCTGAGAACCGTCACCAGCGTCACTACCGCGGAGATTCGGAGAATATTCGACATCATGCTGACCTAAACAAGGCAGCCACTTTCACCTGTCACAACTTCACCGTAGGAAGAATAAACGAACTCTACTCATCAATGTGAAAGCTGTCTTTTTATTGCTTTTTATTTCCAGGCATTCCGACGCATAAGCCTCATTCAGTGCAAGAAAAAACCACCACCCACCCCTCGAGATGTGATTTTTCTTTATGTTAACCTCACTTTAGTTTTTTTGTTTTTTTGTTTGACGGTAGTAATTTTTTAGTTTCGTGGTTTTCCTCTAAAACCATGTGGCGCTCAAAATTTCTTATCTCTCATTCGGCATGACGTAGACTTTTTTATGGTAAAATTCTTTTGGCTTTTGATTCTTTTTACGCAAACCGCGTGCTTAAAATTGTTACAGTGGCGCCCAACGTGGGGCATGAACTAAATGTAGGCTTATGTGTGGGATTTTTCTGGTAAAAAAAAAAAAAAGAACACATTTTTTCTTTTTGAATTGACAGTTTAGTGCCGTAGTATTTAAATACCACACTTTTATGAAAGTAGCAAGTTTTATGTAGTCTTTTGTGGCTACGTGGTATTTTTTTTAATTTCGTAAAATTTCTTAAATTTTTAGAAAACGGCATTTTAATTGCGGTTTTGTTTCTTACGGTTGCCGTGAAGGTGCGATAAGCACGCCGTTTATCATCATATCTTGTATCGATTTAAATCGTTTCTTTTTGTTTCTTTATGTAACGGTTTCTGTTAAGTGCGAAGAGCACACCGTATATTGTATTTTGTATCGATTTAAATCGTTTCTTTTTGTTTCTTTATGTAACGGTTTCCGTTAAGTGCGAAGAGCACACCGTATATGATATCTTATCTTCGATGTAAATGGTTGTTTGTTGTAAATGGTTGTTAAACACTAATTGTGCATTTTCAGAATCTTCGCGGCGGTGAACGCAGAACTTCGACAGTGCTGGAACAGGAATTGGGTTAAGTACCACTCACCCCGAATCTCAAGTAAATTTTCCTTTATTTATTATTTCGGGCGCTCTCTGCCTATTTATTTTATCTCGTACGGCTTTCCAAATTGGAAATATTTTTTTGGAGTTGCTTGTACAAATATTTTTATTTATACTTCCAACATACTAGTTTGGAGTAGGATTTTAAGATGGCCTCGCACATTTTAACATATTATGCTGCCACGCATTTAGTCAAAGCCGAATTGGACTATGAATTCACCATTCGTGGTGCTCCCATAGCATACGTCGAATCGATGCGACGACAGTTCATTGCGTTGCTGGATGAATACCCTCCACAGTCGATTGAGACAACGGATTTGGATCCGGACCAGGAATATAACGAATGCTCCATTCGTTTGACCTGTCTTCATGAGTTAATGGAACAGTTCATAGAGAATAAAACTAGGCCATTATACAAGCGTATTTGCACCAAGGTCACGCATCTTTTTTATCGGGTCGCAAGAATAGCCATACCCCCAACGGAACGTCATGCTCCGCTAAACGCATTAAAAGAGGAGGTTTCGGAAATAATTAAAATCCTGGAGGAGTTTTCGGAGATTGCGCGAGGGCCCAGCCCATGTTTGTTAAGACCGACGACAGAGCCACCGGCCAATCTTGCTCCAGAAAATACGGCAGTTGAGCAAGGGGATTCCGCAGCCCAATTATTCGTTCCGGTTGTTCAGCCAGTATGTGAACCGTTGCCGTCGACGTCAAGTGCCGGGGTTCCTCGACCGCAGCCGATCCCAATCTTCTATAAGACAGTTCCGTCACAGGAGGCGTCTTCAGTTCCATATCCACGGAAGTTTGAGTCTGAACTGGTCCCTTTAGAGAAGAGCTATGACCCGGCATTCGAACGAATCCTCAAACCATTGAATTTGGGTTTCTCTTACGATGGCACTTCCTGTGTGGTAGAGTTCCTGGAAAGATTGGAGGAGAATCGTTTTTCGCTAAATATTCCCGAGGCCAGATTGCTTAAGTCAGCGTGCGAGCTGTTTGAGAAGCAGGCGCTCATCTGGTATCGTGCCAGAGCTTCGCGCATCCGCACCTGGAAACAACTAGTGTCGGAACTTCGATCCGATTTTGGAAGTTCGGATTATGACACCGAGGTTTTAGCTTTCCTCAGAAGTCGCATCCAAAGGCCTGACGAGAAAATGCATATTTTTGTTTCTGTCATGTTGAGCTATTTCAGTCGATTATCTAGACCATTGTCATGTGAGGAGCAATTAGGTATCATCCTTTCGAACATAACTACATTTTATCAACAACATTTCATGTTGTTGGACATTCGTTCTCTCGATGAATTGTTGCGATTTGGAAAAAAGGTCGAAAATGCCCAACAACGGATAAATTCATCCAATGCAGCTGCTCAAGCGCTAGTCAAAGGCAAGTCTTCTTCCACGAAGGCTGTGCATGCTGTTGGACATGCGTTTTCCGGTACGGTTGTGCCGGAAATGCCTGTTGAAGAGCGTGCACAGTGTAGTCAGGTTTCCGCAGTGGAGTCTTCCGCACACCGTAGTCAGGAATACTATAGAGGATCGAACTCGCGAGGTGGCTCACATAGGGGCGGTTCCTCCCGAGGCAACACGACACACGTCGGTGGATCTCGAGGAGGCTCCGGTGCAGCGCGTGGTGCTCGCGGTGGTACCCATGGAGGATATTCGAGGTATTGCTACCGTTGTGGCAGATTCAATTTCACGGTCACAACTTGCCCTGAATGTTCAAAGGAGTTGAGACCGTCCAAATCCAACTCAGTCGATTCAAAAAACGTGCAACTCGAGACAGAGTAAGCGCATTCGTGCACTCTGTCTCGACATTATTTAAAAACGAAAAAGATAGCCGTCGTCCATTTTTAGATGTATGTTTAGGAGACATAGCGGTTTGTGGTCTACTCGACACTGGATCGAGTATCACAATTTTAGGTGCCGACTCACATAAATATTTAATTGAGCTCGGATATACCGTGCATAAGACTCCGTCTTTGACTTTGAGTACCGCTAATTCGAGTACGGTTAGGACGATCGGTTACATGTCTTTACCGTTTAAATTCAATAATCGTTGTCAAGTTATCCGAGCTGTAGTAGCACCGGATATTGGTTCTTCACTAATTTTAGGCATGGATTTTGTTCGAGAATTTGATTTAGCTCCAGAAATTTTGAAATACGTTCGGATGGAGTCTAGTGATGTTAGTTGGCACTCCGTCAGTGAAGTGAGGGTGTTGCATCCTTTCACTTCCCTGTCTGAGAATCAGCAGTCGTTAGCCAACAAGATGATCGAAAATTTCCAAAAGATTTCTACTGACGTTAGAGGGTTAGGTCGGACAAATTTAATGTCGCAGGTTATTGACACAGGTGATCATCCACCCATAAAACAGAGGTATTACCCGTTATCTCCCGCTCGTCTTGCGTTGTTGAATGAGGAAGTTGATCGCATGCTAGAGTTGGGCGTTATTAAACCTAGCCAGGGAGGTTGGAACAATCCAACTATTTTTGTTCCCAAGGCAGATGGGACGTTGCGGTTCTGTCTTGATAGTAGAAAAATAAACTCAATAACGAAACCGGATGCTTATCCTCTCCCGAGAATAACTACCATTCTGGACAGTTTGCGTGATGCAAACTATTTGTCTTCTATCGACCTATCAGCTGCCTTTTGGCAAATCCCATTAGAGCCTGCCTCGCAAGAAAAGTGCAGTTTCACTGTCCCTGGACGAGGATTCTTCAAAATGACGGTGACTCCGTTCGGAATGCGCAACTCGTCAGCGTGCATGCAGAGGCTGGCGGATCAGTTATTTGACCCGTCGTTTAACAACAAAGTATTTTGTTATTTGGATGATATCGTAATTGTCTCGTCGACCTTCGAAGAACATATCTCTTTGTTAACCCCTTGAGTATGATACGACCAAATCTGGTTCTGAAACAATTATCCGTTGAGTATGATACGACCAGATCTGGTTCCGCGTTGTTTTCACTTCTTTGACGTTCTCATATTTATTCATAATTATCTAATTGTTTTACAAAATGATATTTCAATATTCTATATTCGAAATTTCAATGCAATCATTGTGCAGTTGTTCTTTTTATGATTGGTGTAGTAGTTTCGTAGTTATAGTACTTTAAGCTCGATGTCGCCGAAAATCCTGCAAAAGAGACAGATGCATCCATGAAAATACCCATTTACTCCAAGGGTTAAGTAGAGTTTTAGATCGTCTTGTTTATGCCAATTTGTCCATCAATTTCAAAAAGTGCCAATTTTTCCGGCATGAGTTAAAGTACCTGGGGTACGTTGTAGATTCTCATGGCCTACATACCGACCCCGATAAGGTTAAGTGTATTTTAGATTTTCCTACGCCTACTTCACCAAAAATGGTGAAAAGTTTCCTGGGAGTTGCCGGATGGTATAGGAGGTTTATCCGGAATTTTTCTTGTATTGCTGCACCGCTATCTCGGTTGACTAGTACCCGCAAAGGTGCCCCCGCGTTTGCGTGGACACCGGAGGCGGAAGAGTCTTTTAGAAAATTGAAATCGGCTTTAGTTTCGAGCCCGATTTTAGCGTGCCCAGATTTTTCAAAGCCGTTCGCCTTACATTGCGACGCTTCTTTGTACGGGTTGGGTGGCATGTTGACGCAGACAGTGGATGGTGTCGACCATCCTATCGCTTTCACGAGCAGGACTCTCCTACCCGCTGAAACGCGATACTCTGCAACTGAAAGGGAAGCCCTAAGTGTGATTAATGCTGTCGAGCATTTTCGTGGCTACTTGGAGGGTGGTCCCAAGGTCAAAATCTTTACCGATTGCGCAAGCTTAAGGTGGTTCTTGTCACTAAAGAATCCAACGGGTCGATTGGCCCGCTGGGGAATCCGCTTGTCAGCTTTTGACTTTGAGATCGTTCACAAGAAAGGCGTGGAAAATGTGGTTCCAGACGCGCTATCGCGCTTACTCCCTGTTGCAGCTGTCTCGGTAGTCGCCGATCCATGGTACAATGAATTGTTTGAAGCGGTATCCGGCAATCCTGCCGCTTATCCCAATTACCAGGTCAAGGGTAGTGAGTTGTATCGCTACTCGCGGAGCAAGTACCAGCTCACCAGTTGTTATGACTGGAAGTTAGTGGTTCCGTTGCCCCTAAGAGAGAAGTTGATACAGGAGAACCATGCCTCTGATCTGGCTATGCATTTTGGGGTTTTTAAAACCCATCGTCGTCTATGTCTGCGCTATTATTGGCCAAATTTACATGGAGATGTTGTTAAATTCGTCTCTAAGTGCGATACGTGCCAGCAATACAAGCATCCGAATACATCTCCATTGGGTCACTTGGGTAATCCAAAGTCTTGTGCCTTTCCCTTCCAAATGATCTCCGTCGATCTATTGGGTCCTTACCCGATGACGAGAGATCGGAATATGCATATACTAGTAGTCACATGCTGTTTTAGCAAATATTGTTTACTTTTTCCTTTGAAACGTGCTACTAGCAAAATCATTAGCAACATAATGGAGCATAAGGTATTTCTGCGTTTTGGTGTTCCGCAGTATGTCATATCGGACAATGGGAGACAATTTGTTGGGAAGGAGTTCTCGGGGCTAATGACCAAGTACCGTATTCCCAAGGTTTACTTGAACCCGAAATATTGCCCTCAGGTCAACCCCACTGAAAGGCAGAATCGTGCAGTCGTAACTGCGTTGGCGTTATCAGTTAAAGACGACCACCGCTCTTGGGACCTTCACCTTTCTGCCATTCAGATGGCGATCAATTCGGCTGTTTCGGAAGCCACGGGTTTCAGCCCGTTTTTCCTGGTCCATGGTCGAGAACCGATTTTAGACGGTTCTTTTTACACGCAATCCCCGGAAACCCAAGCCGAAGTTATTTTCGGCAGCAGAATGTCCTACGCTCAGAATCTGAGTGAACTTCCTGGCGTTTTTCACACCGTGCGGAAGAAATTAGTTCAATCGCATGCTCACAATAAGGTCTATTATGACCGAAAACACCGCCCGGCTGAATTTGCCGTTGGCGATACGGTGTTTAAAAAAACCTACTATTTGAGCAATGCGGGTAATTATTTTATTTCGAAATTTGCCCCGCGGTATGAAAAATGCCAGATAGTGAAGAAACACTCTCCTTTGGTGTATGAGCTGCTAAATGCAGACGGTAAGAACATTGGCACTTGGCACATAAAGGATTTTAAACTAAATCCCAAGGACTCCGTTTAATATTCAAGTTTTTTTGTTTTGTTCCTCGTTAACATACTTATAAAACAAAATTTGTTCCATCTTCTTTCATTATACAATGTCATGTATAAAGGTGTGGTACCAGGTGGTTACCATTACTGAAATCATTTTGTATGTGTCAGTTGTGCTAGTAATCATGTATAGCACCACTGTGGTTTGAATGTCGCATGTAAGGGAAGTATATCAGAGATCAGTATGAAAGGTGATATTTGACGTTACACATTTTACCTACTAGGCATTGGTTACTGTCGAGGTACAATTTTCTTTGGGTTTCCCAAGTGGTCTTTCATAGACATGTTTTTTTTGGGTCGTGAGGTCGTTGGGTTTTCCCTTCGACTATTTATTATGGTCCTGTTATGAGGCCACCAGGATTTTGTCCTGGACTTTGACAGGGAGACCGGCAGGTTCCCTGAAGTTGTGAATTTAATTTGCAGTTGGAGATTTTCTTTTGGAGTTTTGTATGGTGTTTGTTTTTAGTCCTCTACGGTTTGGTAAGAGCGACGACAAATTAATAATTGACCTCTGCAGTACCATGCCGAACGGTTTTCTTTTCTCTAGTTAACGAGGACAAGTAGTAGTATGTTTGATATATTTTTTTTCTTTCTCGTCGGTAGTTTCGTGTACGCTATTCACTTTGATTTCTATTGTTCGGGTGAGATTTTTGTTTTATTTTGTTTCACGTGCGAATCGGGACGACTCGAGGAAATCGTCATGTCCTTCCGATTTCTTTTAGTGGGAGAGGCTGTAACAAAAATCGTAAGTTTTTGCGTGACATACAGTGTCCAGAAACGTGAAATACACCTTGAGACACGCTAAGCACGATTATTTCCTAGACAAATGTAGTGTTTCCCAGCTTTTCCTTGGTGTATGACGCCGCGCGACATGTATCGCGCGCAATCTTCGTCTTCCAGCATGTTACACTCCTGTTTCGTGTTCTTCCGTGTTGCCCAGAAGTCCCAAGCATGTTTTTATGTATCTTCCATGTTTTCTCGGCGTCTCCATTGGACCTAAGCATAAAAAACCGCATTTTCCAAGTTCCCAGTCCAACATTGTCATTTTCGCGATGTTTGACAGCTGTCAACTTCTGTTCAGGTTGGTCTACAGGCAGTGTTGCTGTTCTTGCGCCCGGTGAAGCGGATCGTTGCCCGCGGTTAAAATAATACGCAAATATTAAAAGCAATGTTAAGAAATGTGGTAAATATGCTAACAATCCTTGTTGAATATTTATTAATGTTAAAACATTTTTTTTTTAACTTGAGTTGGTAACAGTTGTTTTGCTGAAATGTTGGCGGTCTGAACTTCCTAAAGTGACGTCACACTTCCGCCCTGTTCACTTGATTCCAAAATGGCGAAGGAGGTGAGATTGATTTTGTGTCAAGGAGGTAAAAAAGTGCCGTAATCGGCGGTGTGAAGAGTGCACCTGTGGAGTGCCAAGAAAATGATGTAGTTTAGTTCGTGTTTTTCTGGGGTGAGTCAACCATTTTACTCGAAGCTAGGTTATACGCCATGATGCCTGAGATAACCAGAGATTTTCCTGTTTGCCCACAGGAGTGGTACTTAATTTAACCTAATTTCTGTCCGTTTACAACAAATGTTCTGAGAACCGTCACCAGCGTCACTACCGCGGAGATTCGGAGAATATTCGACATCATGCTGACCTAAACAAGGCAGCCACTTTCACCTGTCACAACTTCACCGTAGGAAGAATAAACGAACTCTACTCATCAATGTGAAAGCTGTCTTTTTATTGCTTTTTATTTCCAGGCATTCCGACGCATAAGCCTCATTCAGTGCAAGAAAAAACCACCACCCACCCCTCGAGATGTGATTTTTCTTTATGTTAACCTCACTTTAGTTTTTTTGTTTTTTTGTTTGACGGTAGTAATTTTTTAGTTTCGTGGTTTTCCTCTAAAACCATGTGGCGCTCAAAATTTCTTATCTCTCATTCGGCATGACGTAGACTTTTTTATGGTAAAATTCTTTTGGCTTTTGATTCTTTTTACGCAAACCGCGTGCTTAAAATTGTTACAGGATTAGATTTAAATTTTGTACGGTTGAGTTTTTTGTTGTGACCTCGAAGATTTATGTTGACGTTGAATTTGTAAATATTCTTCAGCGCAGGTACATCGTAATATTTATTTCATAAATAAAATGGATGAGTGCTCTCTCTTGGCTGGAGGACGAACCCGATTCGGTCGCAATGCAACCGCCTTGGGCGGAGCAGAGCGGTTTGTTTCTCGGCTAAGGGCGGAGTTGGGCTAAGCGCCAAAAATTGGCGTTAATATTTTATTAAAATATATGGTGGAGTTTAAACATTATTAGATAATATGAGATATTCCTAACAAAATTTAACAATGTGATTTCGGCCCAACAAGGCATCTGTGTACCAAATATCAAGTCTTTAAGTCCAATATTTTGATATTGAAATACGACTAGTGTACCCCTGATGGACCGATTTTAAACACAACCTTTACAACTCTTGCCATGACTAAATGATGCCTTCATACCAAATTTCAGCTCAATCGGATCAAGCGCTCGGGCGCTATCGTGGAGGAATACTCACACGCAGATAGACAGACAGACAACTAGAGTTGTCAACTACAACGGGCGAACCCGTCACCTCAGGAAGTTTTAACGAAATGTATTGTTCTGTCTCCCGTGAGGTGAGCGTAGAAGACTTAGGACAAAAAAATTCACCGTCAAGCTCCGCCACCTGCCCGTCAGAGACCAAAGCCTTACGGCGAGGCACCGGGAAAGGTATACAGCGGTCAGCCTCACCCCCTGACTACCAATTTTAGCAGGATATCTCCATCTGGAATTAACCTTCAGGATACCTCCATCCTCCCGACTGGTTACGGGTCCGAAGTAGCTTATGCGACCTCTACCTGTTGTATTACAGCGGTAATTCAGTTTGAATTTATTGCGGACCTAGGCGTTCTTTGCCCGTAGTGCCACACGGGATCGAATAGGCTCAAGGTCATTTCAAGAGTGGCATGACAACAGGTCAACATCCACCCCCGCTGCTTAGGAAACAGTGTATTTCCATAGTCTCCAGACCCCTTCAGCAATTAGTCAGAATGCACAACCGATTGGCTTCGCCGACCGGTGCGCAAACCGTCCAGTGGCGCCGGGATGCAATCCCGCCGTGACGTACCTGAGGCCTGAGACAAGGGAGTCTTACCCGGGGTAGCCTTCCACTCGAGGAGGTTTCTGAATAGGAGCTGAATCGTGAGTTGAGCCGATCCGAGAACAAAATGGATCTTGTGGCCCCAAACTGCACGAAACTGTTCACGACCCACCAGACAGACAGACAGACTTCTATCTGGAAATGATCTTAATCGTCTCAGGGGGCTCAAGATAAGATATTTCCGTCCTAATCTCGGAAATAAAAATAGCGCCTTCACAATATATTCCCTCCTCATCGGTTGGTGGAGCCAGGAAAGTAAACATCACAACATACTTAGATAACATAGAAACGAACTCCATCAGATCCAATCAGCCAACCACATACAATTCACACTCTCTTATGGCAATCCTATGTTATAAAAAACTCTTAATTGAGAAACTATTCAGGTTAAGAGCCTTATTACAAAATAGCGTAGGTATTCTTTTAAAATGAGTTGAAAAAATGAACGCATTTTTTTTTGGATGTAACTATAAAAGATAGGATAAATAAATAAATAAATAAATAAATAACTATTCAACCCTGGGAGAAAACCGCGGCACTGAGCGCTCTTCTCTTGCGCAAGCAAATATATACACAATTTCTAATTGTTTTTTGCAGTGTTTTCTCCTTTCTAATGATAATAATTTATATTATGTCGTATTGCTAAAAGAGTGAACTTTAATATAGTATAAGTATTATATAAGAATATTATTTTATTTCTGAGAAAATTAGAATGATACAGGAAGATTTTTTTTTAATTTTGTGTAATTGTAAGTAATGTATACCTTGGATATGTGGTCAAAAAACGAAAAAATAAAGCCGTAGTGTACATCAAGAATACATGACGGACATAAAAAAAAATAGTATACGGTTTTCGTTGTAGTGATATTACTGTATTAAGGAGCTCAAAGTTTGCCTTCCGAGCGTTTTACGAATAACGACTTTCGGAAAATGGGCTGAATAAGTAAATAATATTCGTTATATCTAAAATTAAAGGCCGCTATGGTCAACATCAAGAAATGGTCCAGGTAATTCAGTAATTAAAGTTTGTAGAAATCTCTTCATTTCTTGGAATTAGAACGCCAAAAATCCACTTTTCTTGCCTTTCTGGAAAAAATATGTGATAGGGCTCTTAAAGTAAAGGAAATATTTTTTTATATGTACCTGAGGGAGACGGAATAAAACGTCATGGTTTGACGAACGGGCAGCATTGTCAGACAGTTGTCGCGCGTCTGGGCATAAGGACTGCAAAAAAATAAACAAAATGGAAATTTTGTGGAAATCTTTTCTTTGGCCCGTTACAGTCACACAGATATGCTCCGCGCTCCGCTAGCGGTATCACCGACGGATTCAACTACACAGTAACGCCAAAGTATTTTTTTTATTTTTCTTTTTTATTTGTTGAGTGGGGCTTTTCTAAGGTCTTTATGAGCCTTGTAACACTGCACAATTGCTAATCTATTGTGTTCGCCACCTACTATAGTTCTGCGCTAAGCCTCGTGTCATTTAAGAACCGCAGCAGGCTTTTGGCGCCAGATTGTTTTACCTCCTCAGGTTGGAGGTAATGTCCACCCAAGTGGGTGTATCTTTTACGCATCAGCGGGCCGCACTCGCAAATGAAGTGCTGGGGAGTTTCCTCTGCTCCTTGGCAGAACCTGCACATTTTTGTGTCTCTGAGCTTGAGGTTGAACATGTGTTTGTTCAGGCCACAATGCCCCGTGAGCGCCCTCACCAGTATGCGTAGATTGTTCCTATTTAGCGATAAGGCCTCACGGGCCGTCTTACGGTCGTAAGCCTTAATTAACGCTTTGGAATGATTCAACCCTGGCGTGTTGTTCCAGTGGTTGACGGATTGTTCTAAACACATTTGTTTGAGCATTAGGTTTGCAAGGCTTTTTGGTACGCCACATATTGAGATGTCAACTACAACGGGCGAGCCCGTCACAACAGGACGTTTTAACGATTAGTCGTTCTATCGACCTGCAGTGAGCGTAGAAGACTTTGGACATAACAATCCGACGTCTAGCTACGCCACAACCCGTAAGAGTCCAACGCCTTACCGCGAGTTAGCCAGGAATAAACCCGGCGGCTCGAGATACTTGCGCCCTTACTTCCAATTGTGACCAGATTTCTCCAGTCTCTCGATTGGTTCCGAGTTCGAGGTCGCTTGCGCGGTCCTCTCCCTTACGAAGCGGTGAAACGGTGTACACCGAATCTATCGCGGACCAAGGCGTCCTTTGCCCGGCTCTGAACCGGGATCGGATGGCCAATGGTCATTTGAAGAGCAGTCGCCGTAAGGTACGCAACCACCCCCGCTCTATAGGAAACAATACAGTTTCCAGACTCCCCCGACTGTTAGTCGGAGTGCACAATCGATTGGCTTGCGCCGCACGGTGCGCAGACCGTCCAGGAGCGCCAGAGGTTTGATTCCCAGGGGAAACTGTTTCCAGAGTCCTACCCAGGTTCGCACCCCGTGCGTGGAGGCCGTCAAATGGGTGTTGACCTGTGAGTGTGACCGACCCTGAACACATGGGTCATCGTGGCCAACTCATCATGGGCCCGTTAGCTCCCTAAAGCCTAAAGCCGTTAGCTCCCTTAAGCCCGTTAGCCCTGAACCTTGCTGTGGTACGCCACAGCAAGGTTCAGGGCCGTATAACGTTCCCTTTGCTCCCGTCTTAGCAAGTTCGTCGGCTTTTTCATTTCCGTCGATTCCTGCATGGCCGGGAACCCATCTTAGAATTTCCCTGTTCTTTGACCTGCAACACTGCTTATGCTGCAGTTCTCATGTTGTCGATTTGTACAATAAATAGGTTGGCCAAAGAATTTATTATTCCAAAAGTACTACAAAATTATAAAAAAATGTCCCATATTCAAGGGAAAAGGTGACAACTTCAACATTTGCAATTATGGTCCGATTTATTTAGCTCCGACTTTAAAGATCCGAGTTTTAAAGAAACAAGACCGCCACCTGCCGCTCTTTTTCTTGCCCTGAGGTCAGACGGCAAGCTCCTTCTTCTTCGCTGTTTTATATTAGACTGACGAACAAGTGGAGGGTGAGAGTTGAACGATGACAAAGGAAAATATAGGGATGGTATAACCTTAAATTTCTAATCTATCGTGTTTAGAGGAAACACGGCAGAATCCACCAAAACACAAAAGAATGAATTTATAAGGACGCCACCTGTCTTTTAAAGGTAAAGACGGAATACTTAAAAAAAAAAAATATACCAAAAAGAAATTTTGAAAAAGGAAAAAATGAAAAGTTAACCTAAAAAAAAAGATCTCAGAGAGTGGGCTATATATTGATCGGCACTGGATTTGGCCCACAGAAAACCTTTTTCCCCAGACGCACACAAGACTAAAGCACACAAAAAAAAAACGCAAGGTTATGTGAAATATTCGCGTTTAATCGCCCCGCAGGCACCCCTTTGTTCAGCTCCCGCCTTATTGGTGTGTCACATGTGCTCCAGCCAAATAAAAGTTGCAAATTCCGGATATGAAGGCAAATTCCTTGACGTGGAGGCAAGTCCCGTCACATTTTGCGACGACCTCGTCACTTAACCCTTGGAGTAAATGGGTATTTTCATGGATGCATCTGTCTCTTTTGCAGGATTTTCGGCGACATCGACTTAAAGTACTATAACTACGAAACTACTACACCAATCATAAAAAGAACAACTGCACAATGATTGCATTGAAATTTCGAATATAGAATATTGAAATATCATTTTGTAAAACAATTAGATAATTATGAATTAAATATGAGAACGTCAAAGAAGTGAAAAAAACGCGGAACCAGATCTGGTCGTATCATACTCAACGGATAATTGTTTCACAACCAGATTTGGTCGTATCATACTCAACGGGTTAAAGGTTAAATTAAAGTTGTAGATTCTATATAAGCAAATCGGCCATTTTTTCTCGAATATTTATAATCTAAAAATTTTGTATTATATTTTTAAAGGCATTTTAAGTCATAAAATACACGTATTATAGGTAAATCCTATTTCAAAGTGTGTGAACAATACTTTGTGCAAGTGTTCTTTTTTACTGCAGAAAATAAAATTAATTTAGAAAAAACTTTAAACCATAATATAATTATGAATTAAAATTGAGTTAAAATATTATTATTTTGAAGGTGTGTTAAAATTTTGTTTAACATATTATTTAATATTGTCGATGAAATGATGTCCGCAAGAGAATTTGGTGTATTAAACTACAATACAATCATTTTAAAGTCAATAAAATACAATATATTAACCCGTTGAGTATGATACGACCAGATCTGGTTCCGCGTTTTTTTTCACTTCTTTGACGTTCTCATATTTATTCATAATTATCTAATTGTTTTACAAAATGATATTTCAATATTCTATATTCGAAATTTCAATGCAATCATTGTGCAGTTGTTCTTTTTATGATTGGTGTAGTAGTTTCGTAGTTATAGTTATACTTTAAGTCGATGTCGCCGAAAATCCTGCAAAAGAGACAGATGCATCCATGAAAATACCCATTTACTCCAAGGGTTAAGATGCCATTAGGAATTCTATGTTTGCGGCGGCAAATGATCATGCAGCTTCCTTTAGTTACCATTCTATATCATTTCAAGGCATTACCTGACTAGAAGTAGTAATAAAGTATCAATTGGAGACACTTTTACAGCCGCTGACTATATAAGGGTTGCTTATACCACCAAAGGTAGCCATTATGACCGCTATTTAGCCAGTACTATTATAAAATGCGCTTAAACCGGTCCTAAAGCAGTCATATAAACGTTTATATGACTGCTATATGACCAGTTCTTGCGACTAAAAGCTGTAGCGATAACTTTGCCCTGACGTTGGATATATGCTGTCATTGACTTTTTTATAGATCTCTTAAAGGCCGATACTTTTATCACATATTGTTTTCACATATATCAAACCATTTAATCAGTGCACTCCGTTAAACAACTCACCAGCTCATTTTTCTCCGACTTGATTTACAAATATTGTCATTTCGTATTGAAAACTAATATTTATCACAATAAAATATAGCCTATAGCACTCGTCGATAATGGAGCTTTCCATTAGTGCAAGAATTTTATAACGTGAGATTGGGGATCATATCACGTTATACCAAAACAAAAATTAGGAGCGCCACCGCATTTGTACAAAACGCGGAAAAAACCATAGGAGGTTAGGTGATGACCGAAAAATAAAAAAACAACCACAAGTTCGGAGAAAGAATTTGGTTTGGCACTAAATTTGCCAAAACGGAGAATAAACCTTCGCAAATTTAAAATAAAACTACAAATTGATGAGTTATAAAAACAAAGGTCCTTTATTGAGCAGGTAGTTCCTTCCGTAAAACTCCTCTTCCGACTACGGTGACATGCTGTACGTTTACAGGTTTAATTTAATATCCAGGCGAGAAAAAATCCAGGTACGGTCGGCCGATTCGTGAGGTTTGTTTTACATTCGGAAATAAAAGGCAACACAGCCAAACCCACGCAAAAAATAAGACCTTGTTCACATAACTTCAAAACGCCGCACTTCTAGTGCACTATTAACCGCGGATCACTTGGCTTTTAGCAAGTTCTCTGTCGCCCAGCACGAGTCAGTAAAACCGCTTGCGCCATCTTGGAACAAAATGTTCCCTTCAATGGCCGTGGCCAGATTTGACAGGCCGGAAGTGCCTGTCATTAAACCAACTTTAGGAGATTAAAAAAAAAAACTCATGACAGCTCATGTTCGCAATAAAATAGTAATATTTTTTGTAATATTTATTACATTTATTAAAATTTTCTTTCGAACTTGATATTTTTTTAAACCTTTTATTTTATTGTTACGGCAAGGACACTAAGAGGGTCATTTTTTATTGGGCCGTGTAATACGGCTATTTCAAATTTGACAGCTCAAAAGTCATAGCTTTTATGCGATTTTTTGGAGAAATGCTGGTAGACGCGGAACAATGCTTATGAAACAACTCAAAAACTGAGTAAGAACAATAAAAAACACAAGAAATACACGTGAAGCATGTTGCAATGCGTGCAACAGGTTCCTGAAGCATAACATGCCACGCAAATTTGGATTTTTGTTACAATTTTTAATATCGGATGAGTAGTTTCAAAGATTACCCTCTACATACAAACTTACAAACATTACTCCTTTATAATATTAGTATAGATATAGAGACAGGGAGAATTATAGCCAACTATTACTGTGACAAATGCATTCGGATACAAAAATGGATAACATCCGCACTGCTTGTAATACAATATTCTCATAAAAACACTTCTGTACCTTTTCCAGCGTGTTGGTATAGATATCTTCATGCGGATTTATTAAAATTTATGTTTCGTTATGAAAGAAATAAATAAATACTGCTTACATCTGTCTCAAGTTCATTTGGTGGGGATATATGATTATCATGAGAAGCAGCATCGGATTGTGAATCACTGATTATTCCGTCCTCTTTGGTCGTTCCTCCTCGCTCGTCTGGTAAAACTTTCACATTTGCTGAGTTTGCATTTTCTTCCACTGCCGGTGTTTCCTTTTATGAAAAATAGAAAAAATAAACAGTAAGCCATCTACAGCGGTATTTGTAATCTAACAGTGGAATGTTACCCGACGATGCTCGGGTATCCGTTTCCTTCTCCCTCTCACTACGCCTCTCTCCCTCCCCCCCCCTCTCCCAAGTAGCCTATGTTAAGCGCCATTCCTTCCACTTTGAAACTTATAACATTTTCATGACGATCAGTTGAACGGTATGGACAATGACCTGCTGCAGCGCCACCTAGTGGCAAGTTACAACAACGTGGAGATTGGTTGAACGGTATAGAAGTTGGCTGCAGCGCCATCTGGTGGTGAGTTACAACAAAGTGAATAACGCGAAAATATTACACGGCCTCAAATGTCTATGTATACCAACTTTCTCCTAATATCAGGGTTCAAGGTTCGTTTTTTGACAAGGAGCTGTAGGACCAAAGATTTTTAAAAGGCATTGTCTTTCTATTATGGCCGATAAAGGCGTTAGTTTTAATAAATATGTAGTACAGTGGATTTTTTGGTTTTTGGTAAGTTTCGCTTCACTAATTATTGAGGAAATGGCATCTTGATTCACGTGCTATAGTTGGATTTCCGTGTGTCATTCTAGATTTTCTTCGGCACTTTGCATGCTCCATAATCCCCATCTCTAGAAGAGATTTTAATTCAAATAAAAAGGAAGCCGTCGGGCTCTACTCCGGGTCCCGATGGTATTCCCTACTTAGTATATAAAGTGCCCCTGCTTTCTGCAATATTTAGGATCCATCTTCACGACATATATGGAATAGCGGTGTAGTCCCACAGAATTTCGGCCGAGTGACAGTCATCTTAATTCCGAAGGTCCCAGTTTGCACCGGACCAAAGGACGCTCGGCCCATTGCTCTGACAGATACCGTGGCCAAAATCTTTTTTGGCATAGTCCACACGAGGATGAGCGAATTCATGCACCGGAATGAGTACCTTGGAGTGTCAGTTCAAAAAGGCTTCATGCGTGGCGTCTCAAGCTGCCTCGAGCACAATTCTCTTCTGGCTGCTGCCATCAAGGATGCGAGACAGCACGAGCGCCAAATCAACGTATGCTGGCTCGATCTAGAGAACGCGTTTGGGTCAGTCCGACACAGTCTTCTCCCCTTTGCACTCCGCTGGTACAACTTCCCACCATTGTAACCTCCTATTACAACTGTCTGATGTTCCACTGATCACTCCGTCGGGAACACAAAATCGAATAATAATTTAAGATATATTGAAATACATATATACGTTTAACACAAAAACTCTATGGAGGAACATTCATTAATTATTATTAAAGGGACATACTGCTGAGTTTAATAAATTTACAGATGATTTTGTAGACATTGGGGGAGTTGAGAGATAATAAAAAGTCTATACTAATAGGGAGCTGAATTTTAAGATGAAATGAAGTTAGGATAGTTATTAACAATGGGGCAATTAAAGAAGAGATGGTCCAGAGTGCAAAACGCATGACCGCAGTCGCATTGAGGAGAAGGGATGACATGTATTCGGTTGAGGTGAGCGGGAGTGCAGCAATGACCGATGCGCATCCTGCAGAGGGTGGAGATTTCCTTAAGGGTGAAAGGTAGGTGGTGGAACCAGGGTTTGGTCCTTACTTCTGTTTGGATTTGAGAGTATCTCTTACCTTTGACCAATGAGGACTCTTGCCACCTCCGGGCCCATTTGTTAGTGAGCTTTTAATCTATAGCAGGGAAGAGGGCCGAGAGTGGTAGTACAATACGCCTCTTAAAAGAAGGTACTGAGACATGTCCTTAGATTATTTGGTCTTACTATTACTGTGTGGCAATATAAAGATTTTTTCCCAAAAACTAGCCAGACTATATTTCTTGTAATAATGCTTACATTTTTTTCTGTATCTTTGGATTCTAGTAACTCATCAACAGTAATGGCTTCATTTGTTTTCCCGCTCTGATCATCCCTTAACACCTCTTCTTTTTCTGGCTGGTTTGAGTCTTCCGCTGTTTCTGTCGGGGCTGTTTTCTAAAGAAAAAGCAAAACAAAATAATTAAGTTGAAATGTACTAGAGATAGTACGAATGTGGGAGCTAATGGGCTATGTTGCAATTTGGCCACTAAGACCCATGTGTTCAGGGTCAGTCATACTCACGGGTCAACACCCATCTGGCGGCCTCCATGTAGAAGTGCAAGCCAGGGTAGGACTCTGATCTACGAGCCAGTTTCCTCTAGGAGTCAACCTTCGGGTGCTCGTGCATTCTAACAGACTGCCGGGGAAGTCTGGAAACAGTACTGTCTCCTATAACGGGAGTTAATGGGCCCTTGCTGAGTTGGCCATGAAGACCCATTCTGTTCAGGGTTGGTCACACTCACGGGTCAACACCTATCCGACGGCCTCCACGCATGAAGTGCGAGCCTGGGTAGGACTCTGGCCTTATGGTTAGTTTCCCCTGGGAATCAACCTTCTGGCGCTCCTGGACGGTATGCGCACCGTGCGGCATAAGCCAATCGATTGCGCACTCTGACTAACAGTCGGGGGAGTCTGGAAGCAGTACTGTTTCCTATAGAGCGGGGGTGGTTACGTTGGCAACAACCTTACGGCGACTGCTCTTGAAACGATCATCGGCTACCCGATCCTGGGTGAACAGCCGGGCAAAGGACGCTGTGGTCCGCGATAGATTCGGTAAACACCGTTTCACCGCTTCGTAAGGGAGAGGACCGCGCAAGTGACCTCGAACTCGTAACCAATCGAGAGACTGGAGTAATCTGGTCACAATTGGAAGTAAGGGCGTGAGTGTAGGCCCGCCGGTTAACACTCCTGGCTATCTCGCGGTTAAGGCGTTGGCCTCTTACGGGCTTGTGATGTAGCTAGATGGTGGACTGTTTTGTCCTCAAGTCTTCTGCGCTCACTCCAGGGAGATAGAACGACTTATCGTTAAAACTTCCTGAGGTGATGGGTTCGCCCGTTGTAGTCGGCAACTCTATTACTAATGTAGCAGAACTCTATTACTAATGTAGAAAATAAAAATATTCCAAATCTAAATAATAAATGCAGACCACTCTAGAAGAGCTAAACTCCTACTAGAACATGCGATCCCGATGCATTAAATCATAACTTTGATCGAATCAATTGTCGCTATATACAGAAGTTATAGGATACGATTGGCAATCATGATATGACTGAAGACATATTATGTCTGTCCCATGATATATCAGACGAACCAGGAACAGGCAGTGTTTGTAGGGTATATGCCATGCGGCAGAGTATTGTTTGGCGTGCTTACATTTTTTTCTGATTCTTGAAGTTGTGGCAATTCATCCACAGTATCTGCTTCCTTCGTTTTCTCAGTCTCATTATCCATTAACATCTCTTCATTTTCTGGCTGCTTTGGGTTTTCCTCATTCTCTAAATCTGATGGTACTGCACCCTAGAAAAAAAATAACTGTTGTGTCACCCCAAGACTTTTCAGGCAAGCAGACAAGCTCCTTGCGCGCCAAACCCCGTAAACTCTCTCTTCCCCCCCTCAGCCTGATAGTGATTCTGTCAAGCGATTATATAACTGACTGGGCCGGATATATGCAATATACACCTTGTTTAAAATCTTTGAATTTAACAAAAAAAAAAACAGTTGTATCACCTCAACACTTTCCCGGCAAGTAGCCAAGGACTGATTTCATCTGAATGTTAATTTCATAAATAAAATCGATGAGCGCCCCTCTCGGACAGCGAACAAACCCGTTTGGGTTCTGTTAATCATAATCGCCCCTTTTTTTATTAAAGCTGGTATCCTTACCATGTCGTCCATGTACATATGGAGTACTTGATGTGAATATGGAGTACTTGATGTGAGGCAATTATTCATAAAACAATTACTAATTGAGTTTCACAGAATCAAGGATCAGCAGATACATATATACTCTTTACAGAATATGGAGTACTTGATGTGAGGCAATTATTCATAAAACAATTACTAATTGAGTTTCACAGAATCAAGGATCAGCAGACAAGAAGCCAACAAACTAAAAACACAAGGCAAGCTACTGGGTCGAATTATAATATTCCGATTGTAAAGTCCTCATTTGCCCAAAGGCATTTTTACTTCCTTGCGCCGAGATTTTATAATAATTTAAATGAGAGTTATAAGAATGCAAACAACTTAAATTCATTCAAAATACTTATAAAGAAGTACCTGCTTGAAAGGGGTCCAATGTATGCGGAGTCTCAATTGCTCTCGCTAATAATTTAAGTTGTTTTATTAAATTATATATTACTAACTAATATCAAATCTCGTGTATTATTTGCTATGTATATATATGTGTAGGTATGTATATATATATATATATATATTTATGTATGTGTGTATGTATGCGTATGTATATATGTATATATTCTTATGTATCATGCAATACAACTTAAGTTCAGAATATCAAAAGAGTCAGCTCGTCGATACAATTAAACAAAAATCAGCATCCCTAGATACGGGTCTCTGACCTAGTTAGGAATGCGGATAAACATTTTCACCATAGGATGTGCTCAATCTCTCCCAACTCAACCATATTATGTAAATGGTGTTTATATGACATATTATATGAAGTTATTGTAAATTAATAAAATAAATAAAATATATATCAGTGCTTTTTATACGCCAAAGAGAATCTTTTAAATTGCGAGCTTCACTCCACTCAACATAGCCATAATACGCACCATAAAAACAATGTGTTATTGCCTAAAGTACGCTTGACTAAATATCAAAAAACGTTTTTATATATTAGTTTTAAATTGTTCAATGCTTTGCCGTCATCGACGAGAAGACTTGAGATGGCAGCATTATAACCTCAAAAAAACTAATTTCCGTGTTTGGAAGAAACAAGGTAGAAACTCCCAAAACCCAAAAGAATGAAAGCAAAAAAAAGGACGCCACCTCCTTTTAAAGAAAAAGAAGGAAACTAATTATATTAAAAAAAGATACCCGAAAGAAATTTTGAAAGATACCCGAAAGAAAGTTAACCTAAAAAAATATCGATCTCAGAGAGTGGGTTATATTGATCGGCACTGAATTTGGCCAACAGAAAACCCCTTTCCTCAGACACAAAAGTCTACAGCACAAAAAGAAACACAAGGTTATGCAAAGTATCCGTGTTTATTCGCCCACAGGCACCCTTTTCTTCAAATTCCGCTTATCGGCACGTCACATGTGTTCAGTCAAATAAAGAGGTTAATTCCGGATATGAAGGCAAATTTCCTGACGTGGAGGCAAGTCTCGTCACATTTAGTGACGATTTCGTTACTTAATTAGCAGCAATTAAAATACGCATGTGTCAGAAGGTCATAGATGCCGCAAGCTGCGATCAATAAAAAAAAATCCGTTAAAATCGCGAGGATCCTACTTGAAAAGCTACCCAAAAAGAGATTAAATGCTTACCAGATAAATCCACACACTTCACATAACAAATTTTTTTACCGCCAGGCGGTCACTCTCCGATTTACTCCTTACGGCGGTCGCCAATTCTCTCAGCCCAATCTCTCTGTCTGTCTCTTAGCCATGTTGAAGCGAAATAGAATGATTGCAGGACGGCGGAAGTCAGCCATAACAGGTAGGGCTCGACCAGCACAACCGCGATTAATCGCCAGAATCGCCTAGAGCGATAAAAATTACGACTGCACAGCTCTATCTGTCAAAAATTTGATGTTTACGAAATTTCGTAAAAGGTTCATTTAATTGTCATAATATGGGAGAAAGTCATGAAAACAGCGAAAACCAACAGGAAACATGACTAAACACGGGGAAAACATGGAAAAACGGGTGCAGCGAACATAATCTGCACAAAGGTGCGAAAAACAAGACAACAAAATAAGCAGTTTTTGTTACAGCCCCCTCCAAAAAAAGAAATCGGAAGAGCCAACGACGATTTCAGACGAATCGTCCCGATTCAATTTATCCTACTATAGGATAACAAAAACGTCAAAGCATCAACTAACAACTCCTAACTTAACAAACCTTCTTCACGTTAACTATAATCAATTAATCCGTTCAGTAACAATAGCAGAGGCAAACTTTTACCAACTAAAACTTACACCCATTACTCTTATCACTAGAGTAAGAAAAGAAAATCAAGAAATTAAACCCAACACCAACATAACCAAAAAAAACTTATGGAACTCCGACAACTTCCAACAACTAAGGAAGGATCAACTCATTGCGGATACCCGACTCCTACCGAAAACAACAATAACTCTAGCGTTAGACCTCGACTAAACGTTTACTTACTAAGAGACTATAGTAGTTGTCATTTACTACCTTTCATACCAATCCCCATTCATTCATCCCGGACATGAGACATTCTTACAACAATAATGCTAGATAGAAATGCTAGCATGACTGACAAAACAAAATGATTTCAGCTATTGATACCACTTGGTACAATGCCTTTGTAAAGACAATTTAAAGGGCTCATTTTAGTTTCACCCAAGATAGACAATTTTTGTAATAGAATGTTAACGCGAAGAACTCCGATACTACTATTCTGAACTATTCGGATTTAGCTTAAAATCTTTAATATGCCAGGAACCTATATTCTTCCCTGTAGCATTTTCTAACTCGTACACTAACGCAGAGAGTTTTTTAATTATTTTACATTTTTCATATTTTGGGGCAAATTTGGAAATGTAATAATTCCCAGCATTACTTAGATAATAAGTCTTTTTATAGATCGTATCGCCTACTTGAAATTCCGCAGGACGGTGTTTTCGATCATAGTAAACTTTATTATGTGCATGTAATTTTAACAATTTCTGCCGCACTACATGAAAAATGTTAGATAATTCACTCAAATTTTGAGCGTAAGACAACCTACTACCAAAAATAACCTCTGCTTGAGATTCCGGCGCCTGAGCATAAAAAGAACCATTCATTATTGGTTCACGACCATGGACTAGGAAAAATGGACTGAACCCTGTTGATTCCGAGACTGCCGCGTTAATGGCCATCTGAATCTCAGAAAGGTAGAGATCCCAGCTGCGATGATCGTCTTTTACACACAACGATAACGCAGTGACCACACTACGATTCTGACGCTCAGTTGGATTAACTTGAGGGCAATATTTCGGGTTTAAATATACTTTTGGAATTTTATATTTCGCAATCAGTTCAGTGAACTCCCTTCCGATAAACTGTTTTCCATTGTCTGAAATTAAATACTGCGGAACACCATAGCGAAGGAATACATTATGTTCAACGACGTAACTTACAAGTTTACTGGTAGCACGTTTTAACGGAAAAAGTAAACAGTATTTGCTAAAACAATCTGTCACCACGAGAATATGCATATTTCTGTTCCTCGTCATCGGATAAGGACCCAACAGATCGACCGAGACCATTTGGAACGGGAAGGCACAGGACTTAGGATTTCCTAACTGACCCAAAGGGGAAATATTTGAATGTTTGTATTGCTGACAAGTTTCACATTTAGAAACAAAGTTAACTACGTCTCCGTGTAAATTAGGCCAAAAGTAACGAAGACAAAGACGACGGTGTGTCTTAAAAATTCCAAAATGCATAGCCAAATCAGACTCATGATTTTCTCGAATAAGCTTTTCTCTAAGCTGCAACGGAACAACTAACTTCCAATCGTAACAACTGGTGAGTTGATACTTGCTTTTAGAGTACCTAAACAATTCATGGTCCTTAATCTGGAAATTTGGATATCCAGCGGGATTTTCAGACACTGCCTTAAACAAATCGTTGTACCATGAGTCGGAAACAACAGACAGAGAGGAAACGGGAAGCAACCGAGATAACGTGTCGGGAACCACATTATCGACACCTTTCTTGTGGACGATCTCGAAATCAAAAGCAGATAGACGAATACCCCATCGAGCCAGACGGCCGGTAGGATTTTTTAAGCGCAAAAACCAACGTAAGCTGGCATGATCTGTAAAGATAGTGAATTTGGGACCGCCCTCCAAGTAACCGCGAAAATGCTCGACAGCATGAATAACACTTAGGGCTTCGCGTTCGGTAGCCGAATATCGCGTCTCAGCGGGTAAAAGTGTTCTACTCGTGAAAGCGATAGGATGATCGACGCCATCCACTTCCTGGGTTAAAACTCCGCCTAAACCGTACAACGATGCATCGCAATGAAGAGCGAACGGTTTTGAATAATCCGGACAGGCCAAAATCGGACTAGAAACTAAGGCCGATTTCAGTTTTTGAAATGCCTCTTCCGCCTCGGGCGTCCACTCATAAGGGGGAGCACCTTTGCGGGTACTTGTCAACCGAGATAAGGGAGCAGCAATACTAGAAAAATTTTTAATGAACCGACGATACCAACCGGCCATACCAAGAAAACTCTTTACCATTTTTGGAGAATTTGGAGTAGGAAAATCGAGAATACATTTTACCTTCTCGGGATCGGTATGTAGACCGTGAGAATCAACTACATACCCTAAATACTTCAATTCCTGACGGAAAAACTGACACTTCTTGAAATTTATAGAAAGGTTGGCATACAACAAGCGATCTAATACTTTGTTTAACAAAGTTATATGTTCTTCAAAAGTAGCAGATACAATAATTATGTCATCTAGGTAACAGAAAACTTTGTTTTCGAAAGAGGGATCGAACAATTTGTCAGCCAGTCTTTGCATGCACGCCGGCGAGTTTCTTAGGCCGAAGGCGCAAGATCTGAAGCAGAAGAATCCTCGACCAGGAACAGTGAAGCTACACTTCTCTCGTGAAGAAGGATCCAAAGGGATTTGCCAAAAGGCAGAGGATAAGTCGATAGAAGATAAATAATTCGCATCTCTCAAACTGTCCAAGATAGTAGTAATTCTCGGCAGGGGATACGCATCCGGTTTCGTGATAGAGTTCAGCTTCCTGCTATCGAGACAGAAACGAAGAGTACCATCTGACTTTGGAACAAAAATTGTTGGATTATTCCAACCCCCGGAACTAGGTTCGACAACACCTAACTCTAACATCTTATCAACTTCTTCATTCAACAGCGCCAATCTAGCTGGAGACAAAGGATAGTAACGCTGTTTCACTGGAGGATGATCTCCAGTATCAATAACCTGGGACAACAAATTAGTACGACCGAGACCTTTGACTTCGGAAGAAATTTTTTCAAAATTATTGATCATTCTGTCTGCTAGCGATCGTTGGTCTCCAGTCAATGAAGCAAAAGGCCGCAAGGCCCTCACTTCACTGACTCGATGCCAAACAATCGCATCGCAGGACTCAAACTTGACGAATTTTAATATTTCCGGAGCCAACTCAAATTCTCGGACAAAATCAATTCCCAAAATAAGGGAAGTACCTATATCAGGAGCTACAACAGCTCGAATAACCTGGCATCGATTATTGAATTTAAAAGGAAGAAACATAGACCCAATCGTCTTAACCGAACTTGCATTAGCAGTGGATAAAGTCACCAACGGAGACTTATTAAGAGTAAAACCGATATCAACTAAATATTTATGTGAATCAGCACCCAAAATCGTTACACTCGATCCAGTGTCGAGTAATCCACAAACAGTTATATCACCAAGTGAAACTTCTAAGAAAGGGCGACGGTTATCCTTCTCATTTGCAAACAATATCGAGGCAGAATGTAGAAAATCCTCTATTCTGCCCCGCCTTTCGAGTTTTTTGGCTCTGAAACCGGGGAATTACCAGGCCGGTTATTCTTAGAACATTCCGGACAAGTGGCTACCGTGTAGTTAAACCTACCACAACGATAGCAATATTTAGAATAGCCATGATGAGTGCCACCGCGTGAACCACGCGAACTATTATTGGCTCCTTGGTTGTAATTACCAGAAGACGAATTAGCATAAGAAAAATCATTACGGGAAAAATTTCCACGATTAAAACCGCCACGATGAAAACCACCGCGATGAGAACCACCACGATTAAAACCACCACGATTGGATGGACCAGCAGAAGAAACGTTACACTCTTTTAACTTCTGTTCAACTTTCACTTCCTCCGTCGCACATTTGGTAGGAGACTCGTCGACCGCATAAACTGCTTTCGAGCCAGAAGGCTTGACCTTCGCTTGGGCAGGAGTGGCTGCATTAGATGCGTTGATACGCTGTTGTGCATTTTCAACTTTTTTTCCTAAACGCAGAAGTTCGTCGATTGAATTTATATCAACTAGCATGAAATGTCGTTGGTAAGAAATTGAGATATTTGAAAGGATAATTCCTAATTGTTCCTCACCAGACAATGGCCTTGACAACCTGTTGAAATAGCCCAACATGACGGAAACAAAAATATGCATCCTCTCATCCGACTTTTGTTTACGTCCCCGTACAAATGACAAAACTTCAGCATCGTAATTTAAACTGCCAAAATCGGAGCGGAGTGCAGCAACTAACTGCTTCCAACTGGAAATGCTCGAAGCTCTAGCACGGTACCAACTAAGCGCTTGTTTCTGGAATAGTTCACAAGCCGATTTCAGCATCCTGGCATCCGAGATATTACGCGAAAACCTAATCTCATCCAATCGTTCTAAGAACTCGACCACACAGGAATCGCCGTCAAATGTGAAACCAAGATTTAAAGGTTTAAGAATGCGTTCATCAGAAATGACAAAGTTATTGTCCAAAGGAACTGGTTTCGTATCAACATGCTGTATATACGGAGCTGACGTCACTTCAGAATTCCTGCCCAAAGGAACCACCTCAGGACTAAGCTTCTCACCCTCGTGCAATGAAGTAGAAGGTATCGGAAGAACTACAGGATTTGGTAACGGGCTAGGCGAACGAACAATATCTAAATATTTTTCTAACAAAACGACAATTTCCAAAACTTCCTCCTTTAAATTATCTAATAATTTCTTGGAGTCTGAATTAGCAGGATTTATGCGTGAAATTCTATGAAAGATATGTGCAGTTTTAGTGCTAATTCGTTTATATAAAAGTTTCTGTTTGCTATTCATAAATTCCTCTATAAGTTCTTGGAGACATGAAAGTCTAATCGAACATTCTTGAAATTCTGAATCCGGATCTAAATCCGTTGAGGTAATTGATTCTGCGGGAAATTCCCTTAAGAGTGAATTAAATTGTTTTCTCATCGCTTCAACATTGGTTGGAGTGACCTCACGAATCGTGAACTCATAATCGAGTTCTGCCTTTACTAAATGTGACGCAGCATAATACACTATCGCTGGAGACGCCATCATGTCTATATATATAATTTAAATCCCACCAAAAAAATTAAAACCAAAATAAATAAAAAATATTAAAAAAATAAAATGGAATAAACTGACTTTTTTTTACTGCTTGCGGCACTTCTGATCACAATTTGCTGCTTACCTCCACCAAGATATGTTGCCTTCACATCTGAAAATTAACAAAAAATAATTAGTATGATATTAACAAACTTAAACGGCAAGCGTAAAACTTTTTCGCGGAAACCGCCTTAAAATAACAAAATCTGCTGCTAAACAATTGCCTTTAAATCTAAGATTCAGACAAAAAAAATATAGTAACCATAAAAAAAAACGGCAAGTACAAAATACTTCTTTGCGGTAACCGCTTTAAATTACAAAAAGAATGCTGCTATATAATGACAAAAGATGATGTTCAATACAAAAAACAAAAAGACGGTGCTTATAAACCTCTTTCACGGTAATCGCTATGAATGAAAATTATATAAAAACAAAAAAAAATGCTTCTAATTTTTTTTATACAATTTTAAAACAAAGTGCTTAAAAAATCGTGCTTCAATGGCTGAGGAAAAGAATATTCTGGAAGCCAAAATCCAATTTACAGGCCTAACGTTGGAGCGCTAATTTTATAACCTCAAAAAAACTAATTTCCGTGTTTGGAAGAAACAAGGTAGAAACTCCCAAAACCCAAAAGAATGAAAGCAAAAAAAAGGACGCCACCTCCTTTTAAAGAAAAAGAAGGAAACTAATTATATTAAAAAAAGATACCCGAAAGAAATTTTGAAAGATACCCGAAAGAAAGTTAACCTAAAAAAATATCGATCTCAGAGAGTGGGTTATATTGATCGGCACTGAATTTGGCCAACAGAAAACCCCTTTCCTCAGACACAAAAGTCTACAGCACAAAAAGAAACACAAGGTTATGCAAAGTATCCGTGTTTATTCGCCCACAGGCACCCTTTTCTTCAAATTCCGCTTATCGGCACGTCACATGTGTTCAGTCAAATAAAGAGGTTAATTCCGGATATGAAGGCAAATTTCCTGACGTGGAGGCAAGTCTCGTCACATTTAGTGACGATTTCGTTACTTAATTAGCAGCAATTAAAATACGCATGTGTCAGAAGGTCATAGATGCCGCAAGCTGCGATCAATAAAAAAAAATCCGTTAAAATCGCGAGGATCCTACTTGAAAAGCTACCCAAAAAGAGATTAAATGCTTACCAGATAAATCCACACACTTCACATAACAAATTTTTTTACCGCCAGGCGGTCACTCTCCGATTTACTCCTTACGGCGGTCGCCAATTCTCTCAGCCCAATCTCTCTGTCTGTCTCTTAGCCATGTTGAAGCGAAATAGAATGATTGCAGGACGGCGGAAGTCAGCCATAACAGGTAGGGCTCGACCAGCACAACCGCGATTAATCGCCAGAATCGCCTAGAGCGATAAAAATTACGACTGCACAGCTCTATCTGTCAAAAATTTGATGTTTACGAAATTTCGTAAAAGGTTCATTTAATTGTCATAATATGGGAGAAAGTCATGAAAACAGCGAAAACCAACAGGAAACATGACTAAACACGGGGAAAACATGGAAAAACGGGTGCAGCGAACATAATCTGCACAAAGGTGCGAAAAACAAGACAACAAAATAAGCAGTTTTTGTTACAGCATATAAAATCTGATTGAAAAATCAGTTAGTCAAACATGCCCTTTACAAACTGGACGACTTTTATGATATTGCGTCCACAATTGCTTGATTATAAATAACCATATTATGACTATACTTTCGCACTAAGTTTTAGATTTTATTGACATTGTTTTTAATTACGCATGTTTCAAAAATTTTCTTTTTCATTCTATTGATTATTATTTATTGTTTGATTATTGATTATTTTGTAAATTTGACTATTTTTAAGTAATCACCTCTGATTACAATTATTTTTTTTACCTTTTAACTAATCAAAGCGGTTTTATTATCCGGTAAATTATGATTGTAAAATTTGACATGTTCCTCAGTATTGTGAAATGCTTTTATGGAATGAATAAATGATGATGATGATGATGATGATGATGAATCATAATCATTTTATTTGTTAAAAAAGACTAGGTATCTACAACAATCAAATTGGTAGATACATAATCTGTTGAATCGTCATTATATACGGCCTCGAGCGGCTCGGCGTTAATATATGATATTTGTATGGCGGAGTTTAAATAGTATTAGCTTATTAATATTAACAAGGTTTTTAATTTAACCCCTCAAGACAGTAATGTCCCGAATCGGGTACGATGTATTGTAGTAAATGCTCAGTAACGTCCCAAAACAGGTACGAGCGCGGCGCGATAAACCGCATTCTCAACGAACTGAATTTACACCAAAATCACAGTGCAACCACCCCCTGTTAGATATGTGTGAGAAAGATGGGTAAATTCTGAATTGTACGATTATTCAGTCTTGCTTCTTGCAGTCTAGAATCCCTAATATAATTCTTTGTATTCTGGGGGCACTTAGTCGACAGCTGCCGTTGCTAGGATCTGTGCTTCTCTTCGGTAGCTTCTCTTTGGATATATGTATGAAAATAAATAAAGCAAACTAATAGATTTGGTAAAGCATGTAATAACGTACACAAATGTGTTTATGATTTCTAGATAGGGTTTCGTATTTTGAGATAAAATGTCGATATCGCTGAATAGGTGAGTTTTTTTCAGTTCTCCAACTTTCTAATAATTATTCATAATTATCTAATTGTTTTACAAAATGAGGTTTTAAAGTTTTATATTTCAAATTTCAATGCAATCATTCTACAATTCTTCTTTTCATCATCCATCAAGTAGTTTCTTTCTTATGATCGTTTTTCTAAAGTGCTATATTTTTGACCTTCAACTCTCAGAAATGACAGGTGACCGCCAAGATTTACACCCGCCGCTTGAAGGGTTAACCCTTCGGCTACATAACGACCAAATTTGGTTGCACATCAGAACACCGTTGAATACATAACGACCAATATTGGTGGCTTGCTCCCGGAGGGCACAGTAATATTATTTTCTAATTCGAACGCACACCAAAATCCATACCAAATATCTCATTATTACCATAGATACATAGACGGCAGCTATAATAATTTCGTGTGTCATTTCGCGGATATTTCTGGTAAAATTTCATTGTCAAACATTTCTCGTCAAAAAAATCATCAAAATTTTTATTGGCTTTTATGAGCTAATATCTAAATATTGTTGTATGTAAATAAGCAAAACTAAATATTACCTTTGATAAAGAGTCTAATAAAGATCACGATAGTATTAACAATTTCTAAATAGGGTTCCGTATTTTTCCCTAAGACAAGTTTTTTTCACTTTTTCGAATTTCCTATATTTATTCATAATTATCTAATTGTTTTACAAAATGAGATTTCAATATTCTATATACGAAATTTCAATGTTATCATTGCACAGTTATTCTTTTTATGATTGCTATAATAGTTCCATAGTTATAGTACTTTTTGTCGAGCGCGGCGATATTGCAAGAAATTTCAATAAATTGCCGCGGTCTGCCGTGAAATTATGCCGCTACTCGAAGGGTTAATATTGGTAATGACTAATTTCCCAAGATCTGATCTGGACGTATCAGCAAAGCTGCATGTCCAGAATAAATAACAATAAAAAGACTGTTAAAAAATAGCTCTCAAGTGCTTACATAGCTTTCATTATCTTGAGATTGTAGTAATCCATCAATCGCATCATCTTCATTCGTTTTCTCTGTCTCATCATCCATAATAAACTCTTCAATTTCTGGCTGGTTTGAGTTTTCGTCTTCCTCTGATTCTGATGGTACTGCAATCTAAACAAAAAATAAAATAAGTAAGTAGAATTATACAGAATGCAACACTAATGTAGGTATCATATTGAGTTGTCAACTACAACGGGCGAGCCCGTCACCACAGGACGTTTTAACGATTAGTCGTTCTATCGACCTGCAGTGAGCGTAGAAGACTTTGGACAAAACAATCCGACGTCTAGCTATGCCACAACCCGTAAGAGACCAACTCCTTACGCAAGATAGCCAGGAATAATTCCCGGCGGCTCGAGACACTCGCGCCCTTACTTCCAATTGTGACCAGATTTCTCCATTCTCTCGATTGGTTCCGAGTTCGAGGTCGCTTGCGCGGTCCTCTCCCTTACGAAGCGGTGAAACGGTTTATACCGAATCTAAGGCGTCCTTTGCTCGGCTCTGAACCGGGATCGGATGGCCAATGGTCATTTCAAGAGCAGTCGCCGTAAGGTACGCAACCACCCCCGCTCTATAGGAAACAATACAGTCTCCAGACTCCCCCGACTGTTAGTCGGAGTGCACAATCGATTGGCTTGCGCCGCAGGAGCGCCAGAGGTTTGATTCCCAGGGGAAACTGGTTCGCTGGCCAGAGTCCTACCCAGGTTCGCACCCCGTGCGTGGAGGCCGTCGGATGGGTGTTGACCCGTGAGTGTGACCGACCCTGAACACATGGGTCATCGTGGCCAACTCATCATGGGCCCGTTAGCTCCCAAACATTGAACAACATGTAGGTAGGTATCAGTGAACAACATCAAAAATCAGTATCTAGGACCAGAGCCGTTACAAAGTTTTACCAAGCAGAAGGATCTGGGCATAACGATAGTAAGCGATCTGAAGTGGGGCATATTACACAGATCTGAAGTGGGGCGAGCATATTATGTTCTGTGCAGCTCGGGTGGTGTTGGTCAACCTTTATGTCCTCTGGCAACCCAACTCACAATTCAACTCCAATCTGGTAGCCAATCTGGTGGTCAGGGGTAAAAATATATATCTCTTGTTTTTATATCTACTACCAACTGGTAGTAGTAATATTAAAAATCCGAATAACAAAGGCAGGCACTCTTGAAAGCGAAGAAAAGAGCTAAACTCCTTAGGGGACATGCCTCTCAGTAGCTCGTGCTAACAAGGGTCCGATAGAACCTTTCAAACCCCTAACAGTTTGTGCGAGATGGCTCTAAAGGCAAAAAAAAACCACTGAAAACCTTTTTCAATAATCAGATTAAATTCTGGAGGTCGATTCGGTCTCTAAGCAGTATAAATTCCCTGAAAGTCTGGGATGCACAGCCCTCCGTCCAGATATAACTCTTTACTCCTTCTTCTTCTCAATAAGGGCTTCACTGTTCACCTTCATGCGGTGGAAGTTTTTTAGAGATTATCAGTGTTCGAGCAAAAAGAAACAATGAAACGTTGTTTATCACACAACACCTTTAATTGTAGAAGAAAAGAAACACACTCTTACACCATGGCTGTCTGACAGATCTTATTTTTATTCGGATTTAGAACAAAAAAAAAACATGAAAACGAAAAACTAATTCAAATCCAATACTCCCACTAATTATTTGAAGTCTTTCATACCCAACAGCACGATATTCATTTTGAATTTTTGAATTGGCAATGGCTTGGTGAATATATCTGCCAGTTGCTCTTCACTACAAACGTAGTCGATCAGAATCGCTTTTGATTCATACAGTTCCTGGATGAAAAATAAGCGGACATCGGTGTGTTTGGTTCGCTGATGCAACTCAGAATTCTTGATAAGCCGAATTGCGCTTTGGTTGTCGATGTAGAGTGTCGGTGGATTCTCTTGAATGCAACCCACATCACACAGCAGCTGTTGCAGCCACACTGCTTCCTTTGCGCCTTCGCACGCTGCCATGAATTCAGCTTCAGTAGTGAAAGGGCCACTGTCTTCTGTCGATGACTTTTCCATGTGACGATGCCCTCGCCTACAACAAATGCATAGCCGGTGGTTGACTTTCGCGTATCAACATCGCGTGCAAAATCAGCATCGGAATACCCTCTCAACGCTGTCGACAATCCAGAATATTCAATTCCTCGTTCGGCCGTTTTATTCAAATATCGAAGAATACATTTGACAGCCGAAACATGCGGTTGTTTTGGATCATCCATATAACGGCTAACTTCTCCCACTGCATGTGAAATGTCTGGTCTTGTCACGATTGTAGCAAACATCAGCGATCCGATCGCTTGACGATATGGGAAGACGACGCTGTCCTCTTCACATGATTTGGTCAATATGACGTTGCTGTCTGCTGGAGTAGAAATACTCTTCGAGTCTTGCATGTTGAATTTCTCTACGACCTTCTTTATGTATGCGCCTTCGTATGATTTTGGTTCCAACACCACGGCCGAATATCCGCTCTCAATCAGACGATCTGGCGGATTCACCCTCTCGCGCAAACCATAACGTTCATTTCTGCGCACGTTTTTGTTACTGCCTTCATCGACATTGTCATCGTTTTCATTTCCTTCAGTCGTTGTGACATCATTTGTATCGAAAAACTCATCATTCGACATGGACGAATAGTTGTGTCTGCTGTTATTAATGACTACACGCTGCGGAGTCGAAGCCACGATTAACGGCTGCTTGACAATTTCTTCGTCTTCGATGATGTGATCCAAATGAACATTCTTCACGTTTATTTTTACATTGCAGCTAACGATGATCTTCTGTGTTTCCGGATCAAATAAACGGAAATTCTTTGATGTGGACTCGTATCCAACGAGGAACACCTTCTTGGCCTTGGCGTCCCATTTCTTGCGTCCAGTCTGCTTCGGAATCTGCACGAAGCACTCGCTTCCAAAAATTCTCACGTGACCCAACTCTGGCTTCACACCAAACCATTTCTCGTATGGTGTTGAATCTGGGCACTTTTTGTTTGACGATCGGTTCAAGATATATACGGCTGTACGTACTGCTTCTGGCCACAGACGCTTGTGCAAACTACTGGAGAGCAACATTGTGCGAGCGCACTCCACCACGGTTCGATTCTCACGCTCCATGCGTCCGTTTTGCTCGGGTGTGTACGGTGCAGTTCGCTCCACTGTTATTCCGGCTTTCGACAGCATCCGCATACATTCATTGTTGACAAATTCAGTGCCATTGTCGAAACGAATGTGCTTCACCGAATTGCCCGTCGTACTGCGAACTAGCGACACTATCGCATTGAGTTTATCACACACCTCAGATTTGCTAGCCAAATTGAATACATACTTGAATCCCGTTGCTTCGTCTTTGATCAGGAGGAAAAATCGAACACCTCCAATACCCAATTGTTCCATTGGTCCACACAGGTCAGCATGCAAATATTCGCCGCAAACTGCTACCCTCTCTTGTGCTGGTTTGTGCGAAGCACGTTGCATTTTTCCGATATGACAATCCTCACAGAAAAAATTTGCTTCACTCGCCAATTTGATTCCTTCAACCAAATTTTTCTTGCACCTGCGTTTAATTGCTTCCACGTTCAGGTGCCCAAATCGATGATGCAGTTGCTCAAGCGTGACGGTCGCAGAATTCGCATGCTCATTCAGTCGCTGCCGAAATATCATTCTCAATTGTTTGCTGTCATCTTTTACACCAACAGCATACACAACACCATCAGCATCCATCAATTTGCAGTTATCGCGGGTGATGACCATTTGGAAACCCTTCGATGTTGCGGATGCAGTTGAAAATAAATTTTGCTTCAGCTCAGAAACGTACTGCACATTGTTCAAATGTCGTTGCAGCCACACCGTTGACCTTGGCTTCGATTAAAATTGTGCCCGTAAGAATCGGTATACGATCGTTGTTTGCGATTTTGACAAAACGCTCTGCGTCGCACTTTCTATAATTGACAAACCACTCGATGCGGCACAAAATGCAACATCGCTGCCGCCCTTCTTGCCATCGGACGATTTTTCAGCACGCTTCAGACATTCTTTCTTCCAATGCCCGAATTCATGACATTTGTTGCACTTCGTTTTTTTTTTTAACTCCTCGATTGACGATGGCGTCTTCTTGGTGGATTGCTGTTTCTTCGACTTGAACTTCGCACTGAATGCAATATCCAATTGCACATCATCGGTTTTGCTTATTTGGTCTTCTTCCAGCTGCAAGCGACTGTGCAAACTCTCCAGGGTTCGGCCCTCTTTGATATTGTACCAAACGGTCTTGAAATTACGAAACTTAGGCGTCAAGCCACTGATGATGCGCACCATTTTGATGTTATCGTACAATTTTTCGCCTTGGTCTTCAATTCCATGTGCCATTCTGTTCACTCTTGATACATATGCAGCGACCGGTTCATCCTCAACCATTTTTAATGAAAAATACTCCTCATAGAGGCACATGATGCGCACTTCGCTCCGTTTTTCGTACAAACTGGCCAATTTATCTGCAATTTCTTTCGCTGTTTTGCACATCAGAATGTGATTTGCCTGCTCGGAATCCACTGATGAAATCAGGAAAGCCATTGCTTTGCCATGGTTTCGCTCGTATTGCTCTTTCACTGTCATGGCCTCATTTGCATCAGGAACTTTTCCTTCCATGACGTCCGTCAGAGCTCGCGACTTCATCACAGCATTAATTTGGAATTTCCACAATTTGTAGTTTGTGCTGTTCAATCTGTGATGGATGACAGAGCCACCGCTCGATTTATCGTCCATCAAATCCATTTTGCTTGTGTAAAAAAAAAACACTACTTATGTACGGCACTGCGGCTCGGCTTTTGTAGAACTTACTTTTGTTTCTTTTTTTTTTACAATTTAACTGTTCAGTTTTACTCAACTTCAGCCACTGGGCCCATAACCTTTTAGAGATTATCAGTGGTCGAGCAAAAAGTAACAATGAAACGTTGCTTATCACACAACACCTTTAATTGTAGCAGAAAAGAAACACACTCTTACACAATGGCTGTTTGACAGATCTTATTTTTATTCGGACTTAGAACAAAAAAAAAACATGAAAACGAAAAACTAATTCAAATCCAATAAAGTTGGCGCTCATGGCCTGCCAGCGAAATCTCTGTTTCACCTCTTTAAAGATCTTGGTCTTTCCAGGAAAATAATCGACATCTTCCTGGAAAAATTATCCAAAACTGCGATTTCCGCATCTCAAACTCTATGGCTTCGAAGGGGGGGGGGGTGAATGGGTTGTAAGGTGAACGCTCACATGTGGCAAGACAGCTGTCCAAAACCTACCTAGTCCGGAATCCACTGCTCACCCATCAGAAGTACAATAATTGTATTATGATGGGTCCGACTCCGGTCGGTGAATTCCATGACAGCTCCGTTTGTATTTTATTTAATCAGAATTTCGAATCTACCGAGTTACTGAGATATAACCCCGGGAAGATTCCTCGACATTAAGATAACATGAAGAGATAGAAGGTCATCCAGAGAATGAGCCATAATTTAACTCCGCTAGAGAGAGACAGAGTTACGCAGTACGAAATGGAAAAGAAAAATATTCCAAATCCGAATTATAAAAGCAACCACTCTTGAAAGTGAAGAGAAGAGTTAAACTCCTGCTCGAACATGCACTCCCGGTACTTCAAATTGGAACTTCGATCAAATCAATAAATTGTCGCTATAGACAGAGTGCGTAAAAAAGAGAAAAGTTTTAATGCGATTGGCAATCTTGAGTGCAATTCTCAGATGAAAGAATTGTGGTGTTCACAGATCTAGACCATGCGGAAGACATACATATTATTATGTCTCTTTGCAAGACACCTACGAAAATTCTCAAGAATCTCATGATCTCCTTATGGGACATGCGCTCCCGATGCTTCAAATTGGAATTTTGATGGAATCAATCATCGCTAAAGAGACAGAGTTATAGAGACAGACAGAGTGAAAGAGAAAAGAATTTTTGATGCCATCGGCAACTATGAGTGCAATTCTCACTTTTTCGCAGACTCCTCTGCTATTGATCGTGTCTCGCGAAAGAGGGACAAAGATATGTATGTAGATCAAAAGAGACATTGGAAAAAAAAATACTAAATATAAAAATGCAGCTGCTCTCATACTGACCAAATAGGGCGAGTTAACTGTCATTTGACTCTCGGTAGAAAGAGAAAGTTATGCAATGTGAAAGAGAATATCAGAAAAATGTTCTAAATTTGAAAATGCAGCCGCTCTTATACTGACTATGAAAGTAAAAACACAGTCTCCTACTAAAACATGATCTGCTGATACTTCAGCTCGAGATTAAGGCAGAATGAGAGCTATTTTTGTCGTGACGTCTTATAATTCGATGGAGCCGGCTGCACGCACGAAAAAACATGACTCATGCGGCGTTACCTCGCTCTGAGGCGCGGAACGAGCGACAAAGAGGCACAATCGGTCTCCGCGTTCGGCAGCGTTCGACATCTGTCTCTCTCCTACTTGAGTGAGCGATGCGTCCGCGTGGACAGCTGCTATACAATAATAGATTTACATGTTTTCATCAAGTATGAAGTGCAGTGAAAAGTGAATGTGGTGTCAATTGTTTATAGCAACGATAATTGCGGCAATAAAGATAATGATTCTTTCGATATTAAATATATGTTAAGTGATATATTGTCGAATATTCGTGCTTTCATCATTAACCCTTGGAGTAAATGGGTATTTTCATGGATGCATCTGTCTCTTTTGCAGGATTTTCGGCGACATCGACCTTAAAGTACTATAACTACGAAACTACTACACCAATCATAAAAAGAACAACTGCACAATGATTGCATTGAAATTTCGAATATAGAATATTGAAATATCATTTTGTAAAACAATTAGATAATTATGAATAAATATGAGAACGTCAATGAAGTGAAAAAAACGCGCGACCAGATTTGGTCGACTCGTACTCAACGGATAATTGTTTCGCAACCAGATTTGGTTGACTCATCTCAACGGGTTAAAATAAATAGCATCGGTCCGCTAGTGCAGCGATTGTAGGTTATGCTATAATTGACAAAACTATAACAATAAGTTAACAAAAAAAAAAATAATTAAATAATTGTATTTATGCGTACAAATAAATGTAACTTGATCAATTCAATTGTGATTTCCATTTACCTCCTTCTCTATACCATACAAAATATCTATCAAACAAATAAAATTTAATTTTCTTTTGCAAAATGCAACCATTCCATCAGTATTTTCTTATGACGTTGTCACGTTCAACTATCGTCAGTAAACCGACTTTACAGACAACCGATTATTTAAATAGTATCTTTGAATGTCATTTTTAGATCAAGTTGCTTGAGAATAACCCCGAGAAGATTCCAAGACATTAGGATATCATATGGGGATAAGAAGGTCATTCGGCGAGTGAACTATCATCGCCATGAGAGAGAGAGAGAGGGAGAGAGAGAGAGGCAGACTTATGAAAAGTGAAAGAGAAACAAAAAAATACTCTAAATTCGAATAATGAATGCAACCTACTCTAAAAATCAAATCAAAGAGCTGAACTCCTTCTGGAACATGTGCTCCCGATATTTCAATACGAAACTTCGATTGAACTGATTGTTGCTATAGACAGTAGTTATACAGCGCGAAATAAAGAAGGGTTTTCAATGCGATTGGCAACCATGAGTACAATTCTCAGAGGAAGGAATTGTGGTTTGCACAGATGCAGATGCAGAATGCAGATATAGAATGCAGATGACACATAATTATGTCTCTTTGCAACGCGTATACGAAAATGCTGTCAATCTTGCAAAAATCTCCTGAATTTCTTGTGGGATATGCGCTCCCGATGCTTCAAATTGGAACTTTGATAAAATCGATCGTCAGTTTTTTTTTTTTAGATTTAATACTTTATTCATTTATTTGTTTGTACATTTAGCCCCATTGTTATCAATGTTATAAGTAACTCGGAAAAATTGAACACCGAAATGCAGCTAATGCTGTGCCCACCTAACTAGGACTTAAATGTCCCGTATCTAGGCGGGTGGATGGATTTACGATGCGATTGGTAACTATGAGTGCAATTCTCACTTTTTCACAGACTCCTCTGCTATCAATGGAGTCTTGTGAAAGAGGGCACAGATATGTAGTTAGAGCAAAAGAGAAAATGACATTGGAAAAAAAAACTAAATATGAAAATGTAGCTGTTCTCATACTGAGCACAAACGGCAAGTCACATATGACATAGTAAAACAAGAACAGTATAACATCTCCATAGTACGCACCGATTTTGCACTCATACAAGCGCCCGTTGTCCGTATGCTACCACTACATAGATTCCCGGGCTCCTCGGTGCCAGCCAGTCAGGGCTGCCGCGCGACAGCTAAGTATAGAAAAGTGGAATGTTTTCTGTACAGGCTGTAATGCAGCCTATCAGAAAATACATTTACGAGTTTTTACATTTACGTTACGAAATTACATTTACGAGGTAACGTTTATTGTTCATTTGCGTAAGTATGTGTCTAGGTAAGTAGGTGCATAGGTATGTAAGTGCGTAGGTAGGTAGGTAGATGCGTATTTGTTAAGTACCTACTTTAACTTACTAAAATGTATGTATTTCGAACACATGCAACAAGTGATGAATGCTGTCACACAAAGTCAGCAGTAACTCATATATTCTGTTACAGTACAATTTTGGGAACCGATTATTGATCTATAAACCAAAAATACATAAACGTAAATAATAATTATAAATAATTACATTTCTGCTATAATGGGATCACAACTTGTCAATTGTGTATTTGTTGTGGCAACCCTGGTGGTTCAGTGAAGCGTAGGTACTTATTTCAAAAACGGGCTCGAGATGTTCTACTGTTGTTATTTTAGTATGACTATGATTTGACTCTCAGTAGAGGGAGACAAAGTTATACGGCGTGAAAGAGATATTAAATTGTTTTCGACATTATTAATTAACTCTATGCATCACTTTTCTGAAGTCGGCGCAATTGGAGTTCCAATGCTCAAAAAAGCACTTTTGAGGCATCCAACGCAACTAACTGTAGTTAAACAACTGGCGCCTAAGTGGTTGGTGCAAGCCATCAACATTTAACCGGCTGTTAAATTGTTAATCGTGGTTACCACGCCTATTAGCAGATGTTAATCTGCTGGTTGGTGCAAGACGTTCTAAGTAAATAAATAATTAGTTTAACCCCTCCTGTTGCGAAGTAAAAACTCACCTATCACTTTTGCGCGCGACATATTCGGGCAAAAAATCGAAGCGAGTCAACGGCCTTGAGAAAAACGATCATAACTTATAAACCACTAAACGGATTTAAAAAAGATAAAGAGAAAAATGATCGCATTGAAATTTATCTCGTAAAACAATTAAGATAATAATGAATAAATATTACAAAATTGGCAAACTGAAAAAACTCGCCTATAAAATCATTTCGATTTTTTTGTCACAAAATACGTAAAATATGCAAAAATTGTAAATACAGTTATGTTCTTTATTAAATGCTTTACCAAAACGATATTTTTTTTTTTACTTATTTGCATACAAAAATATTTATTTATTCAGCCAAGAAAAATTTTATGTATTCTCGTAAAAAAAAATTTTTTTAATTTTTAATTTGTGACTACTTATGGTATTTTTTTATATGAAATTCTTTCAAAATAACTTTATTACTACATCACACTTCTTAGAAATCACACCAGAACTTTGAGCTTTGTCTGATATTATAGAAAAATCTAAAGTTTTGAGTTTCCGCGTCCGAACTTAATAATAAACTTTGAATGCTCATAATATAAAATTCGTTAGATTTTTCAATTATATTGTCTTATCATAGACTTATTATATGTCTAATAACTAATTACTATACTCCAAAGAGTCACATTTCATCGAAAAACTATGGAAAATCGCACTTTATTCTCTCATAGTAATTATCAAAACAAGTTTCTTTGCGCGATTCATTTTACAAAACAAGATATAATTTTCAAAATACGCCTAATTATGTGATAACTTAGGATGTAAATGAAGCAATACTTATTTTGTTAGTAAATTAAAGCGACATTACGTCATATTTCGCAATATATCGGGATATTTCATAAACATTACAAAATAATAACAACCATTTTTTCGCGGGCCGTTTGTTGTCGCCGAAGTGTTTTCTTTAAAAATTCGTGAAAAACAGCAATTGACTAATCCTCATGCCTAAACTACTTAAAAATGCAAATTACTCACTGTTCTCCAGTAAATGGCACAAAACACTGCACAAAACACTGTTTTTATCAACCATTTCGCGGAACTATACGCGGCCGCGGCGGTGGCCGATGGACACTGCCGTTTTGACGTCTATGCTCACTTTTTAAATCGCCGTTCGATATTGCCACACAGAAATCTTGAATTAAAGATATTTTGGCCATATCGTTGCGCCGTCAGAAAGCATATAGTACGACGTTTCGAATCGTAAATTGCATTTTTCGCAGCGGCGAGCGCTTTGTCCGGTAGCGGACATTACGGGCTTTAGGCGGCCGACATAAATGTCCCCAATGGGATGTTACGTGCTGAGCGGGTTAATAAATAATTATAATATTTTTTGGACCACTTAATGCCAAAATTCTTACATTTGGTAATGAATTGTGATGTTCTGATGGTAATATATCGCACGTAATGATTTCTCCTTCGCACATTCCTTGTGTCTCGTTCATATTTTCATAGTCGATTTCTTCGGTAGACTCTCTGGCTGTTTCTTCAGTAGATTCTTCAGGTTCTTCTGATTGAAAATCCAACATTACCTAAAAAATGGAAAATAAAGATTAAAATCAAACAAATAGCAGTTGACGAGTCCATAGAGAAAATGAAAATGACTGGAGAAAACTTTCAACTCATAATTTATCGCTACTTTTGAAGAAGATTATCTCAAAAACAAAGTCTCATTGAGCTTGTTCCTATGTATGATGGTGAAGCAAGGATTCAAACAAGAATATATGGCTAATATTCAGAATTCCTTCTGGACAAAAATCAATCAATGATTGAAGGGGTTTTTCACCGCCTCTTTGGAGTTGAATTTCCGTTAAATTTAACGAAACTCTGAAAAAAAGTGGAAATTAATTTGAGCGCGGTTTGGCGAGTATGTTGACGAAGAGTCTCTAGTGTGAATTACTTTTAGGTAAGAGCCAAAAAATATACATATATAACGACCCGAAAAAGGAGACACGAGAGTCTTCAGTTTGCTCTTCCGAATCTTGGAGGGGGTCTTGCTTAGAGCTATCTCATAAGTAGGTTCAATAGATAAGAGACAAAAGGAGCTGCCATGGAATTCACCGACCGGAATCGGTCCCGTCATAATTCTAGGGCGTGAGTGGTGGATTCCAAACTATCAAACGGCTGTCTCGCCATTCACTCCCTCTTCAAAGTCATAGGATTTGAGATGCGAAAATTGAAGTTTTAGATATTTTTTCTAGAAAGGAGTTGATTATTTTCCTAAAGAGACCAGGATCTTTGAATAGATGTAACAGAGATCTGGCTGGCAGCCCTCGAGCGCCAACTTCACCGCATAAAAGTGGACAGTGAAGCCGTTCCGGATGACGGCATTTACGAGATCATGATATTAATTTAATTTGTACTCGTGGTCTTCTTAACCAACTTCAAAAAAAGGAGCAGGTTATCAATTCGGCTTTATATATTTTTTTAAATGCTTGTTACCTCAGAACTCCGTCACTTATGAACCGATTTGGAAAATTCTTTTTTTATTTGAAAGGATATACTTCCAGATTGGTCCTATTTTTATCAAAATCATGAGAAATTGAGGGAACTCCTCAAATATTATCATATGAAGTTGAAAATTACATGTTAGTTCAGTTCCGATCACATTGCATTTTTTATGGTAAGCATGACCTGATTCTACACTCAGGGTTGGCTCCCGTCGAGGGGAAGCCTTAGCGGTCAACAGCATAACACGAAATTTTGTATACGCATTCAGTAATGACAGCCCGTTCTAAGTTTCACCATGACGTGGCTGCTGCACCCAGGGTTGGCTCCAGACAAGGGGACTCCTCAACGGTCAACAACACAGACACAACATTTTGTATTTGCATTCAATTACGACAGTCCATTCTAAGTTTCACCAAGACAGAACTGCGGCATCCAGGGTTGGCTTCCTATGAGGAAACTCCTCAACGGTCAAAAGCACACACGAAATTTTGTATACGCATTCAATTATTATAGCCCGTTCTAAGTTTCACCATGACATGGTGGCATTTGCAAGATCATGGTATTTATTTAATTTGTACTCGTGGTCTTTTGGGATATTTGATTCCCATGGAACAGTTAATTCTACAATAAGAGCCACCTTCCGAGATAGAGAGTAAAGAGTTATATCTGGACGGAGGGCTGTGCATCCGAGACTTTCAGGGAATTTATACTGCTTAGAGACCGAATCCCATCTGTAGCTTTCTCAATTATTGAGCAAGGTTTTGTAATTAAATGTTTTTTGCCTTTAAGAGCCATCCCGCACAAACTGTATTGGGGGTTTGGAGGATACTGTCAAACCCTTGTTGGCACGAGCCACTGAGAGACTAATTACCTCGCGAATAACAGCGAGAACTCTGTCATGGCGGTAAGTGTACCGCCCTTGATCTAAGGCCACCTTGCAGCCAGCTAAAATGTGTCTAGCTGTGCAAGGGGTATTGCTACAGAGGGGACAAGAACTATCCTCGGCAAAGCTCCAACGAGCGAGGTTACTGGGGTCTGAAAGTGTATTTGTACATTAAGGGTCATCCTCCGAATTAGGGAGTAAAGAGTTATATCTGGTCCAGTGGCGTAGCGTGCCTTGGCGGGGCCCCGTATAAAAATTTGTTGGGGGCCCTTAGGAAGGGTAAAGATTTCTCACAAAAGAAAAAAAATGTTTGCATAAAATTAAAAGAAATATTTATTCATCATAATTATCTATCTGTCACTTTTTTTCAAATTAAATATACACTCTCCTTGCATTTTTTTCGGCAAACTGATTTATTAAATCATTTATAGCTGATGATGCCTTTAGTTTTTCTAAAGTTTCTACCTCTATGAACAATAGTGACAGGTCTGACAGGAGTTCATATCATCGAAGTTCTTAGGTATTTTTTCATCAGTTTTAATTTTGAAAAACTTCTTTCAGCAGTTGCAGTTATAACTGGAAGGGTCAAGAATAAAAAACATGCTGTTATTACCTCCGGAAAACTGGATGCAAGACCATTGAATTTTATCAGCAGTAATTCAATGAGTTCCCTAATGGAATGAATTTTTTGAATGTCAGATTTTAAGCATGTTTTTAGAGCCTTTAATTGGTCATAATGAATAACTGAGATGTCTTTACTGTATTTAGCCGACCGTTTTCCGGAAGCGTTTAATATCTCTTCGTTTGAAGAAGACAGGGGTTTCTCCGGTTGTAATATTTCGAACATACTACTCAGGTCGCCACGTCAGGTCAGGTCAGGTTGGGGGCCCCCGTGGCCCGGGGGCCCCGTATAATTGATACCGCAGATACGGCGGAATGACGCCCCTGATCTGGTCGGTGAACTGTGCATCCAAGGCTTTCAGGGAATTGAGTGAGCTCTATCAGCGCACGGGCGCCGAGATCTGAAGACAACCTACTGCTCTCGATCCCTGGTCAACAGTAGTGATTTCAACGTGCACTCCTTTTCTGTGCATGGAGCCCGTCTCTGGAATGCATTACCCACACATGTACGGACAGCACCGAGTTTGTATTGCTTCAAACGCAAGAACATTTTAACTGACGCCTTAATATTTCTCTCGTTCCCTCTCCTCCCCTGCGTAATTATCAGTGGCGGTTCCTTCATACAAGCCGAAAAGCTCGGCTTGCCTTATCTCTTAAAAATCTTATTAAAAAGATTGCTAAACTAATAAATGAATTTGCCAGCACCTATTGCTATCCAGCGGGCACAGATCACTCCATGCGACAAAATAGCTTATCTGCAGGGTAACAATTTGCTGCAATCTTACCGAGTTGAGTTCAGCTAGTCATCTCGCTCGCACATATGGGCTTGCAAAGGGGGTTTCAAAATCAGTGGTCCTCTCAATCTAACCTGTGGCAAATTACGCTAAACAATATAATAATAATATGTATCTATACGACTTTTGTACTGATAAAATAAAAATAAACAAAATAAAATACAAACGGAGCTACCATGGAATTAACCGACCGAAGTCAGGCCCATCATATAGTGTTATTACACTTCTGGGGGGTGAGCAGTGGATTCCGGACTAACGACCGGCTGTGATAGGTTTAGGACAGCTGTCTTGCCACAAGTGAGCGTTCACCTTACCACCCATTCACTCCCCCTTCGAAGCCATAGAATTTGAGATGCGGAAATCGCGCTTTTAGATATTTTTTCTAACGAGTTGATTATTTTCCTGGAGAGATCAAGTTCTTTAAAAAGGTGAAACAGAGATTTAGCTGGCAGGCCACGAGCGCCAACCTCCACCGCGTGAAGGTTAACAGTGAAGCCGTTCCGGGTGACGGCATTTGCGAGATCATGGTATTTATTTAATTTGTACTCGTGGTCTTTCGGGATATTTGATTCCCATGGAACAGTTAATTCTACCATAAGGGCCACCTTCCGAGGTAGAGAGTAAAGAGTTATATCTGGACGGAGGGCTGTGCATCCGAGACTTTCAGGGAATTTATACTGCTTAGAGACCGAATCGACCTCCAGAATCCAATCTGAAGCTTTCTCGATTATTGAGAAAGGTTTTGTAGTGAAATGTTTTTTGCCTTTAGAGGCATCCGGCACAAACTGTATTAGGAGCGTAAGCCAGGGAGCGTGATCCGTATTTAGTTCAGTTTGTTTTTAACAAGTGACAGAGCAGATTTTATATTGTATAATTTCCATTGATTTGTGGTTTTTATTGGCTGATAAACAATGGAGGAAATTGTCCCTTGTGGTGAGTTATGTCCGAACTTGATTTCACTAGATCAAGCAAATAAAATGGCATGTCTTAAAGCCACCGCAGATATGCGACTGCTGATAAGTATATGTTAAATTCTGTCTAGCGGTGGCATGCCTTTAATGTGCTTTATTGAACCTGCGACACAAGCAGTACATTTCAAACTAAAGATTAAAGAGTTTTAAAGAGTTACCACTTTTTTTGATACGAGCTGCCTTTATAATAATAATAATAATAAAACTCTTTATGCTTAAGAAATGATTTTAATGACAGTTTAGTATATTTCTACTGCCAAAACAGGTTTTTCCATTAGGTTAAGGTTAGCTGTAAGATAAAGCTGCAACTCAATAAGCTCACCGATTTATTTCATCAAATAAAGCGTTTTTATTGTTATTATTATTATATACTGTAGGTTCCCAATACAATGAACATCACGGAACCATTTATTTTTTGTTTTAATGGAAATGTTGTTGTATTGATATTTTGCTAATTAGAATAAAAAAGTTCTGCATGCTAACTGCATGACTGTACAAATAGTTTGAGAGTTAATGGGCCCTTGCTGAGTTGGCCACGAAGACCCATTCTGTTCAGGGTTGGTCACACTCACGGGTCAACACCTATCCGACGGCCTCCACGCATGAAGTGCGAGCCTGGGTAGGACTCTGGCCTTATGGTTAGTTTCCCCTGGGAATCAACCTTCTGGCGCTCCTGGACGGTCTGCGCACCGTGCGGCGTAAGCCAATCGACTGTGCACTCTGACTAACAGTCGGAGGAGTCTGGAAGCAGTACTGTTTCCTATAGAGCGGGGGTGGTAGCGGACCTTACGGCGACTGCTCTTGAAACGACCATCGGCTACCCGATCCTGGGTGAACAGCCGGGTGAAGGACGCTGTGGTCCGCGATAGATTCGGTATACACCGTTTCACCGCTTCGTAAGGGAGAGGACCGCGACCGCGAGGAAGCGACCTCGAACTCGTAACCAATCGAGAGACCGGAGTAATCTGGTCACAATTGGAAGTAAGGGTGTGAGTGTAGGCCCGCCGGGTAACACTCCTGGCTATCTCGCGGTTAAGGCGTTGGACTCTTACGGGCTTGTGACGTAACTAGACGGTGGACTGTTTTGTCCTCAAGTCTTCTGCGCTCACTCCAGGGAGATAGAACGACTAATCGTTAAAGCTTCCTGAGGTGACGGGCTCGCCCGCTGTAGTCGACAACCCTAGTTGTACAAATAGTTCCAAAGTTAGGGAAGTTCCCTTTTCAAAAGGGGACTTCCCTAACTTTCGTAATAACGGGATTTTTTCGTTGGGAATGAGAATTTACTGTATAAGGGGGTAACAAAAATGCATCACCTCTCTTGGTGAAGAAATACGACATGGTAGGTCTGGAAGAATCATATCCGCATCTGCATCATCATCCGCGCACTCAATAGGATCTTCTAAGTCTTTGGAGTCGGCGGAACCTTCGAAATCGTTGAAGTTAATATCGACTGAGTTGTTATCCGCCATTTCAACCATTTCTTGTGGGAAATCGGGAGGTTCCTTGCCGAATCCCTCTGTCGGAAGGATGCAATCAGTATCCATCTCCATTAAAAAAAAAAAAAAAAAAATCTGTAAAAAATACAAACATGAAGATACTTACTTATTTATTTATTCTATTATTTCTTTGTTTATCCACTTATTCCTAATTAGCATTACAGAAAAATCAATGCATTGAAAATTTAAATTAGTAAAAATATCAAATAGGCATAAAATACTACCTATCAAATCGTTGCCTTACAATTATTACTAGATAACTCGAATTTAGTACTTCTGAGTTTTTTTAGAAAGTTTCAACTCTTCTAACATTTTAGATTTTTATCTTTTTCAAATCGTATTCGGTGTTTCATTTTCCTCATGTATCCAACTATCGTATCACAAATTCGATGGACGATTATTTTATAAGGGTTGGAGAAAATCAAAATTGTATTTTTTAAAAACCCAAAAATTTTAAAATGTAAATTACCATGGGATATACAGGTGAGTTTTTAATTACTGACATCCTTGATATGGGTGAATCAGTACGAACAAATAAGCAACTTTTGACAACAAATTGTTGAATCAAATAATATAATAAAACTATTTTAAGATTACATTTTATTCCAAATGATGCAAAAAGAGATCGCTGAGACCATTTTTGAATGAGTTGCGATCAAGAGAGAAAGTCAGAGACACGCAACGACAACCGACTTTATCGACATCGACAACGAATTTAAAAGTTCCGGGTTTGATTCCCGGCTGGGTGACTATTTTCCGTTGGGATACAATTAACGGTATTGCATTTTCAATTCTGAATGCAATAACAAGACACACACTTTTACACGTTACACGCAAACATTTTTAGGAATTATTGTAGTATAGAAACCTTTCTCAGAAATCGAAAAATTAAAGAAATACTAATAGATTCGATCATTGCATTGCTAAATGTGAAAGAAAAAAGCTTCGGACGCGTGAAAATTCAAGACCAAATTTAAAAACCAAAAAAAAAAAGTTTTTAAACTCAGTTTAGAGGTTTTAAAAAAAATATCTTACCTAGCGCCAAATAGGTGTTTTATGTATTGTTTAAAATAAAAAAACTTCACCTACTAAAATGTATGGGTTTGGCGCCTTTTTTGAATGCCTATATCTCGCTTATTTACATACATTAAAAAATCAACAATCTATATTCACCACGCTGATTCCGAATCTGCAATAATATTTATTCGGTCTCAATAAATAAGCGAGATATAGGCATTCAAAAAAGCGCTAACCCATACATATCGGTAGGTTAAGTTTTTTTTTATTTTAAATAATACATAAACACCTATTTGGCGGTAGGTTAGATTAGTTTTTTTTAAAACAACGCTAAAAAACTGAGTTTAAAAAAACTTGTTTTTTATTTTTGTATGTAAATTTGGTTTCGAAATTTTACGCGTCCGAAGCTTTTTTCTTTTACATTTAGCATTACAATGATCGAATCGAGTAGTATTTCTTTATTTTTTCGATTTCTGAGAAAGGTTCCTATACTGCAATAATTCTATTGCTAGAAATTCCAATAAATTGCCGCGGCCGAAGGGAATCAAAACGATTGACACGCCAATACTCACGTTCAAGAATGACAGCAAACTGTTTTCAAACCAGTGAAAAAACACCGCAAAACTCCACTATTTTCCCAGAAAATGTATCGAAACACCACAAAACTAAACGATCGCATGTTATAATTGCGTAAACTTAAAAATCCTACTCGATCGCGACATCTTTTTATTAATATTTTGACATCCGGAAACCGCGCTTTCGTACCACCATTTTTGTCACCCAAACTATTAAATTAAAACGTGTAAAATTGTGTTTATATCATTGCCCCACGCAAAATTTGGCCTAACCCTTGAATAAGCGTGGCGGTTTCTTAGCAGAAAAACATAAATTGCGGCCATTTTGACAGTTCGGCGGTTTGACGTTTGTTTGGATATTGGGGGTGATGAGCGGTGATTTGATACGAGTATAAAATACTCGGTATTAGTAATCTTATTAATATTTGTATATTTAAAGTAATTCAATAATTTAAAGTTCAATGAATTGGAACAAATAAAAAAAAGTTTTTGTTTGAGAATTCAAAAATATAAAAAAATATATACGGGGTGTTATTACTGCAAGGGCATTTTTTTCTGTGGGTGAATCAGTACAACATGGTAAACAACTTTTAATAAAGAATTTTGGAAAAAAAAAAATATTATGGAAAAAAATATTTTTAGATTTTTTTTTAAAGTTCACTTATATAAAGGATTGAGAAGCGTTTGAGCGCGCTGCGCCATCTAGCGGTAGGTAATAAGTCGTAAATAAACAATATCAGCGACATTTTACCAACCGCTAGATAGCACATCGTGATCATAGCTTTTCATACTAAGTAATAAAAAAAAATAAAAAATAAAAATTCAATTTTTTTTTAACATTTTTTTTTCGTTTTTTCTTATTTTTTAAATAAAACTTGCCTATTTCGTTGTATTGATTCACCCACAAAAAAATACCCGTGCAGTAATAACATCCCGTATTTAAATATGACAAATATGACATATCTATGCTATAGAATTTTAACTAACTCTATAATTATGTTTTCTTTATCCGCTTCCCGCCTACGACTCAGAAAATGAAAAACAGACTGTTTTTTTAATTGCTGACATTGTCATAGTGGGGGAATCAGTACGAGCAGGTCAGCAATTTTTGACAAAAAAAAAGTTTTGGAAAAAAATATACATTGACAAATTTGTAAATTGTATCTTTTGAATAATAGTTTGAGAAGCGTTGAGTGCGCAGCGTTATCTAACAGTAGGCAAAATATCGCGAATAAACAATATTTGCGATATTTTACCTACCGCCAGATGGCGCAACTTATCAACTCTTTTTATACTATTTTTCAAAACAATAAAGGGTCAACTAAGGAAAACTTTTTTTTTTGTTTTTTTTTTAAATCAAGAATTGTTTTTTGCTCGTATTGATTTACCCACTACAGTGATGTTACTAATAAAAACTCACACTGTATAGCATGTAGATACCCGATTTAAAAGTGAACACAGTAAACTGAAACAGAACAGTGAAACAGTAAACTTATATAATAACCATACATGTCATACCCATATACTGGATGTTTTCACTGAACGGGTTTTTTTTGTGGGTGAATCACCACAATCAGGTAAGCAACTGTTACAATTTTTTTTTTTTTGGAAAAACAAAAAATAAGATTTTTTTTATATAAAAAAAAACAAGAAGGTAAATTTATGTTTAAAAAGCGTTTGAGCGCACTGCCCCATCTAGCGGTAGGTAATATAGCGTAAATAAACAATATTAGCGACGACTAGGTAGCGCATTGTGATCGCCGCTTTTCATACAAAAAAAAATATATGTATTTTATGGGTATATATTTTTTAAAATCAAAGTTGCTTTTATCTTTGTAACGATTCACCCACTAAAATAAGGCCCTCCCAGTAAAAACACCCTATATAATCAATGAAAATAGTTTTTTTATGTTGAGTTACTTTTTAAAAAAATATTTTTGGATACCAGTTTTTATTTTTATTATCATTTACTAGGCATTATTTTACACGAAAAACATGTAAGTACAACTTTGTTTGGTTTAGGCTATTGTTATTGAGGAAAAGAATTATTTATGTTGAAGTTTCGGATGTTCATTATAATTTTTATTCAAATGACAAAGGCCTGCGTAAATCAATTAAAGTTGCTGACGATGTTAACATTAAAAAAAATGTTTTATTTCCATTTTTTTATAATTTATATATGGATACATGAGTCTAAGCCGTAAGTTTTTACTTTTAAACCATCGAATAATTTTCCTGTAGAAAAGAATCTTTTAAATTATATATAAAAATATGAAAAAGAAACACAAATGTTATTTTATATTTTTTTTATTTAGATAAGGATGCACGAGACTAAACTTTCAGTTTTTATTTTAAATCGGGGACAAAAAAGTTTTTTTTTCCTTCTTATTCGACTTATTTTTTAATTGATTTTAGTGGATAGACATTAAACACTAGGCGAAAACTGGGTTGAAAATCATCAAAACCTTTTTATTTGTCTTCCTTGCAAAAAAAAATGTTTTTTTTAAACATATTTTATATTAGTTTGTATATTTCCATATTTTTCGCTCAAATAAATTACCTGTACCTAATTCCAACATTATTAGCATATCAAATACTTTGAAAAAGACTGTTATAGAAAATTGTGGTATAAAAAATGCAGAAATTTTCTCAATATTCTACATCGTTATTGCAGGGTTACTAATAGACGATTGACTAGACTTCCTTCGTTTAGACAGTCTGTTTATTTTTCTTACCTGAAAACGTTACAAAAATCAATGTTTAGATTTATAAATTCAATGGTTTATATTAACCAAGAAAAAAACAGTGAAAGAGCAGAATTATGTAAAATTATCATTGTTCTGTGTGAAGCTGGTTTTAAGCGACAGCTGTCAAATGTATTTATAATTCAAAATGGCCGTCGCTTAGGAACGAAATTCAAAAAAGTGTCAACAATTTCGTTTTCGTGTAAAAGTACATTTAATAAGTGGAAAATGGATTTATCGCTGATGGATAAGTTGAAAATGTTGAATTTCGACACAGAATTTCGTCCGTTGGCCAAAATGAGACCGATTAGTCGATATTTTTTCGTCGTTCCTGCAAATCAAGGAGAGCAGTTTTTCGTGTTTGTTTCTTTAGCGTCTTGGCTGATTAGAAAATCCGGTAAGGAATTCGAACAGCCGCAAGAAGATGACGACCCCAATTCTACGATTACGTCAATCCTGGAAGTCCTAAGGAACTGCGGTGTAGAGGCGGATTTTGTTCAGAACAAGCTGAAACAAGGTACGTTTGTTTGTTTCTACTCTTTATTGTGTGAAATTTGACGGAAATTTCAAACGGGCGGATTTATTGTCATACGACAATCTCTTACAACTAAGCCATACTATGACGTGTTTATATGCATGTGTGTGTGTGTCTGGTTATTGTATTTGATCGACAGAATTTAAATGCTGTTAATTTTATCCCAACGGAAAATGGTAGTCCAGCCGGAATCGAACCCGGAAGCTTACAAGTAGGTACCGTGGAACCTCTTGCAGCAAAATCTTCAATATCGGTATTTGCAAGATTTAAAAGGTCAGTGTAGCAAGATCTTGGTATTTTGCGAGATCTTGCAGAATTCAGAATATATATTCAGATTTAATGGAAATGGAGTCGCATTTTCTAATACTTTTTTTTTGCGTCGTATCAATTTTATGCTTAGAATTCATATGTACATGCAAACCTTTAAGAGAACGTGCCATCGTTTTCAGAATAGACTTACACAATCGTCAAAAACTTGCTCTCGAGTTGGTCGAAAATTATCGCCGGTGTGCCCCGAATTTTATCACCTCTCCTTTTCTGCTTGTTTACTATCTTCATCTCTGAAAACTTATCATGTAAATACCACCTATATGCCGAAGACGTTCAACTCTATGCTAGTTTCGCTCCCATGGACGCGGCCAGTGCTATAGCCGCATTAAACATCGATTTAAACTCGATAGCGGTATGGTCTCGTAACCATGGCCTGCTTCTTAATCCGTCAAAAACCCGAACGAACGTCATCGGAAGTCGCTCACTCATTGCCAAGTATAAAAATAATCTCCCTCCTATCAATATCGACGTCGTTGTCCCCTACAGCAGTTCTGTAAAAGATTTTGGCCTGCTCATTGATGAAAACTTATCTTGGCATCATCAAGTAAGTGAGGTCAGTCGCAGAGTCTTTGCAAGTCTCCATTCTTTTAAACGTGTTCAGAATCTCTTACCTCTTTGTATTAAACGCCAAATGGCACAATCTTTTCTTTTACCGCTAATTAACTACGCTGATGTGGCCTACCTAGATGCGAATGAAGAACTACTCGATAAGCTAGATAGGATTCAAAAAACGTGTATTCGCTTTGTTTATTCCCTGAAGAAGTTTGATCACATATCAAGCTTTCGCAGGCAAATAGAGTGGCTTCCCATTAGACGACGTCGGGAACTTAACATACTCGTCCTACTCTTCCGCGTACTACAGTCAAACTGTCCTACTTATTTGTATAATCTCTTCTCTCCGCTTTCATCCCATGGCCTTCCATTGCGCTCTCAGGAAAATCTATTACTGTCTATACCTCAGCATTTATCAACTTTCATGACTAGGTCTTTCGCAGTGCAGGCGGCCCGACTCTGGAATTCTGTGCCTTTACCGATAAGACAACTTGAAAACCTGAGCGATTTTAAAAAATCGTTAAAGAGACATTTACTCAAGTTATGAGTAACCCCTTCCCCTCCCGCCTCCTTTGCTTGTCCTTATATTCCACTCCTCCCTTCAATACCGAGTTGGCATATGTTACTAATCACTGTCTTATATTTTATCCTATGATGACTATTGTGGCTGTGGTATAGAAGTTGATGTGCTGTAGCGCCATCTAGCGGTAGGTTATAACAACGAGGATAGTGCGAGAATATTTTCCTTGCTGATATACCTATGTGTACCAATTTTCATGGCGATCGGTTGAGCGGTATAGAAGTTGATGCACTGCAGCGCCATCTAGCGGTAGGTTATAACAACGTAGATAGCGTAAGATCCTTCTCGATGAAAAACTACAAACATGTGTCAACTTTCATGGTAATCGGTCCAACAGTTTCGACATCCATCCATCCATATACCAACATCCTCTTATATATATATAGATTTCTTGTATTTACTGGGCTGTATTTGCTATTAATTTTTGTTTTCAGGTGTCGGTGAAGAAGTCATTTTCGTTCTCGAGAAGCTCAGCGATCTCGCTCTAAAGGCCGTGAATTCCAAGTGGAAAAAACCTTTCGCAAAGCAAAGTCAAGAGTCCGAGCAAGCTTTAGATGAAATTGATCAGATTGAGGATGAGTCTGAGGTGCTGCTTGACAGAGTCGAAGAAGAGTTTGATGCGCTGTCGGACGATTCGGAAGCTGAAGACGAAAAAGAAAAATATGGTAAATAGGTCGATTAGGCCTCTAAGGAGTAGCATTTCCCTGTTAGTCTCAGAGGCACAGCCTCCATTGAGATTTAACGCTATATTCGCTATGGGAAGACTTTTATTTATTTATTTATTGGTTAATTCACTTATTATTTTATTTATTTTTTATTTGCTAAATGTGTACAGCATATTCATTATATATTTTAAAAAAACATTTTATAAATTAACCCTTGGAGTAAATAGGTATTTTCATGGATGCATCTGTCTCTTTTGCAGGATTTTCGGCGACATCGACCTTAAAGTACTATAACTACGAAACTACTACACCAATCATAAAAAGAACAACTGCACAATGATTGCATTGAAATTTCGAATATAGAATATTGAAATATCATTTTGTAAAACAATTAGATAATTATGAATAAATATGAGAACGTCAAAGAAGTGAAAAAAACGCGGAACCAGATCTGGTCGTATCATACTCAACGGATAATTTTTTCAGAACCAGATTTGGTCGTATCATACTCAACGGGTTAACATTAATATAGCCATTAATACATTTTAAATTAGCAAATAACATAAAGCACCTATTTAAAAGATAGTAATTTTATAACTTTTTTTAAGAAAAAAGGAAAAAGAAGCATTTCTAAATATAATGTATAAGTACAATAGGGGAATGGAAATGGTTGGGAGGGATTGTTATAACATTATGTGTAATATACGTTCATAAATGTCCATACATACGTATACTATTGACATATATATACATATGGACATACATACGCACATAAATACATTGTATATAATAAAGTAATAAGTAGTGCGTATTTTATAAATATTTAAATTAATTATCGTTCCTGAGATTTTCTTCGACTGCGTGAAGCAAAGGCTTCCTGTCTAGAGAAAAAATGTCAAGGTCATTAAACCTGTTATTAAAAGAGGTGAGTAACCGTATCATATTACTAAACATTGCAGAAAAACCAATGCATTTAAATGTAAAATTAATGAAGATATCAACTTGTACTTATACAAATAGAATTATTATTATTATTATTTATTCTTTGGTGGCGATT